>CM058086.1:71574528-71626057 GCA_030247045.1 Colobus guereza | reverse complement strand
TCCATGAGACCTTTGTATCTGCAGGTCTGAACTCCAGAGAGAATTTTGGGCACAGCCTTTGTACTGCTATGCCCTGTGTAGAGTGGGAATAACAGTCCCTCCTCTGCTTCAGATCCCCATGAGAATAAAATGAGGGAAGATGACAGTGGTGCTCTGAAAATAGCCATATGTTGGAGGAAAGGGTTTAGGCTTAGAACCAGCCAAAGCTGATTTTAATCTGTACTTATCTCTTTATGAGCTGTGCATCCTTGAGTAAGTTGATTAACATTTCTGAGCTT
The DNA here is from genome assembly GCA_030247045.1 of Colobus guereza. Classification (NCBI taxonomy): domain Eukaryota; kingdom Metazoa; phylum Chordata; class Mammalia; order Primates; family Cercopithecidae; genus Colobus; species Colobus guereza. Next base: position 71,625,779 of record CM058086.1, on the reverse strand, counting down.
TGGGTTTTCATCCACAAAATGGAGTAGATATCACCTGTCTCCTAAGGTTACCATGAAGCTTAGGTTAATTTCCTTTGAATCTGGTGCTATGTAAAGGCTCAAAATGGTGTCATCACCATTACTGTTTAGCAATGTGTAGTAATGTTCTTAGTCTTGTCCTTTTTAATTATTTTGAAGAGTTGTAACCTTGAGTCTATCCTCTACCCACTCAAAATGTCACATGCACCTGTTTCATGAATCTTCTTACCTTTCTCCCTCATATCATAGCTCTACACTGTGTCTTCCTCCATAGGCCAACTAGACCAAAAATGGTAACATGTATGTGAGCTTCATATTGCCACCTCCATGAGGAAGAGATACAAAGCTTAGGTTCTAAAGTCAAAAGAACTTGCTTCAAACACCCAACTTCACCACTTGTAGATGGGTGACCTTGGGCACATCATTTAAACTCTCTAAAACTCGGTTTCCTTGTCTGTAAGATGAAAATAATAACAGTGCTTACCTCACAGCTCATAGGAAGAAACAGAGAAGGCTGTGAAAAAGTGGCTCACCAAAGAATCTCAACTCACTGAGGGTAAATATTGTTTTATCTGTATTAGCCTGGTCTCATACTGCTAATAAAGACATACCTGAGACTAGGTAATTTATAAAGGAAAGAGGTTTAATTGACTCACAGTTCCACATGGCTGGGGAGGCCTCACAATCATAGTGGAAGGCAGAGGAGCAAAGTCACATCTTGAATGGCAGCAGGCAAGCAAGAGAGAGTATGTGCAGGGGAACTCCCCATTATGAAACCATCAGATCACATGAGACTTATTCACTATAACAGGAACAGCAGGAAAAGACCCGCCCTCATGATCCAATTACCTCCCACCGAGTCCCTCCCATGACACGTGGGAATTACGGGAGCTACAGTTCGATATTTGGGTGGGGACACAGCCAAAGCACATATCACTATCTAAAACCTGCCACTAATTATGTTCCATCAAACCCCCTTTCCTGTTAGATAGTAGCACACTCTTAATGATATTTCATTCTAGTTCTGTAACTTCTTGACCACTTTTTGTTTTCTCATTTTTATTGTTGTTTTTGTTGTAGTTTTAAGTAGCCTTATTTCAATCCTTTGGATTAATTCTTATTCAGTGAAAACCTACAGATTCTGAAAGCTGGCAGCCTGGATTGGAATCCTAGCTCTGCCACTTACTAACTGAGAGTTTTGGGCATGTTACTCAACCTCTGTGCCCCAGTTTCATCATCTATAAAATGGGGATAATGATAGTAGCTACCTCATAGGAACATTGCCAGGGTTAAATGAGTCAATATGATTAAGGTGCTTAGAAGAGTGCCAGGCACAGGAAGTAAGTGCTATGAAAGTTTTGCTCTTAGTATACCAAACTCAAAGTCCTCGTCCTCTTCCCTAGGCAAGATTAGACCTGGGCTTTGTCTGCTTGTAGTTCTGGTGATCATTTCTATCATCCTTTCTTCTCCCTCAATATTACCAGAATGAGACTAGTATTGGGGCCTGAGGAAGAAGTAAAAGACAGTTGTTGTCCCATTTGACCCAGCAAGGAGACATTCTCTCCTATCCAGCAGCAATGCACTATGCATGGGCTTGATGCTGACCAGTGGTGCTTCCAATAGGCACTCTAAGGAGAGCCCCCTCCTGTGTACCTCCCATAGCCATTGATTGTCCTTTTAGACTCTTGGCTTGTATCTTCCTGTCCCAGCTCACAGTATCCTGCTACATGCCTCAGATGTTTCACTCAGTGGTGATCACAGGCTCCCGAACTCACCTATCCTTGGTAGCAAACTATTAGGACCACTGGCATATGCAGAATCAATTGTATGTCCCAGCTGGGACTGAAACTCCAGGCCAGGGGACATGAAGATGGGTCTTGCCCTCTCTCTACCCACAGCCCTCACCAAGTAGCTCACCCCAGGGCTGTTCACCCGCACCCAGGACACTGTGGCATCTAACTGAATTAAAGGGCTCACTGGTTCTTAAACAAGCCAGGAGCTTATAGAGCCCACATCCTGCCACCTCGACAAGGGTTTCCCAGAGGCCTGCCTCCCTTGGCTTGAAAAAGGGAAGCAGCTCCCTTGGCTCCCACAACAGGCCAGATTGGTCTTCCTCTAGGCCTTTCCTTATAGCCAGCATTGTGGGGTTGGGGCTGAGGAGAGATGCCCACACATTCTGAAAAAGTGGTTCCTCCAGTAGCCCCATGCCACAGTTCCCTGATGCTAGAAAGGAGAGTTCTTGACCAGGTGCGGTCGCTCATGCCTGTAATCCCGGGACTTTGGGAGGCCAAGGCAGGGGGATCACCTGAGGTGAGAAGTTCCAGACCAGGCTGGCCAACATGGTAATCTCTACTAATAATACAAAAAGTAGCCAGTTGTGGTGGTGACACATGCCTGTAATCCCAGCTACTTGGGAGGCTCAGGCAAGAGAATCACTTGAACCAGGAAGGCAGAGGTTGCAGTGAGCCGAGATTGTGCCATTGCACTCCAGCCTGCACGACAAGAGTGAAATTTCATCTCAAAAGGAAAGAGAGAGAGAGAGAGAGAAAGAAAGAAAGAAAGAAAGAAAGAAAGAAAGAAAGAAAGAAAGAAAGAAAGAAAGAAAAGAAAAGAAGGAAGGAAGGAAGGAAGGAAGGAAGGAAGGAAGGAAGGAAGGAAGGAGAGGAGAGGAGAGAGGAGAGGAGAGGAGAGGAGAAGAGAAGAGAAGAGAGGAAAAAGAAGAAAAGAAAAGAAAAGAAAAGAAGAGAAAAGAAAAGATGGGTCCTTGATCCCTTTCTTAGCTGCAGGCTTTGGTTACCAATTTATGTACATGACATACAACACCATCCTGTGACATATTATTTTTTTTTAAAAAAAAGAACTTGCACATTGTTTTCAAAGCATATTTGAATGAGTAAATGAATGAAAACCAGTCATATTATAAACCCATATTACAAATATAATAATAAACTCATCAATTAAGTGACAACAATAATAAACTATGATATTATAAATATGATCATTGTATAAATAATATTTAAAGGCCAGGTGTGTTGGCTTATGCCTGTAATCCCAGCACTTTAGGAGGCCAAAGTGAGCAGATCACAACGTCAAGAGATGGAGACCATCTTGGCCAACATGGCGAAACCCTGTCTCTACTAAAAATACAAAAATTAACTGGGCATGGTGGCAACACCTATCGTCCCAGCTACTTGGGAGGCTGAGGCAGGAGAATCACTTAAACCTGGGAGGTGGAGGTTGCACTGCGCCGAGACTGTGTCACTGCACTCCAGCCAGTGCCACAGTGAGACTCCATCTCAAAAAAAAGAAAAAAGAAAAACAACATATAAATTGTGTAACTAATGAATATGAACATATTTCTTTCTTTTCATAAAATTTTTTGAATCTTGGGGTTTGATTATGAAATATTCTATTTATGTATGTTCTTCTTATACAAACTTGAATATAATTTTCGTCAAAATGTTTCTGTTACTTCTGCCTTTTTTTCATCTTCCTTCTGCTTGTCCATGACTTCATGTTTTCCAGAGGAACTTAGTAGTCCTCAGTAAATAACATCTTAAACATGTTTTTGGATTTTTCTGTCTATAGTCTGCATTATAATCCTGTTGAAAGTAAGGTCCATGTTTTTTTTTTTTCTGATTAGTAGTTTGAGAACGCATGAGGTGCTGTTAAATCTATGAATTTTTTGTGTGGAAATATTGACCAGTTCTTTTTTCTTTTCTTTTCTTTCTTTTTATTTTTTTCTTTGAGACATAGTCTCACTCTGTCACCCAGGCTAGAGTGCAGTGGTGCAATCTGGGCTCACTACAACCTCCATCTCCTGCATTCAAGTGATTCTCCTGCCTCAGCCTCTTAAGTAGCTGGGACTACAGGCATGAGCCACCACACTCGCTAATTTTTTGTATTTTTAGTTGAGACGGGGTTTCACCATGTTGACCAGGCTGGTCTCAAACTCTTGGCCCCAAAGTGCTGGGATTACAGGCATGAGCCACCATGCGCAGCCATTCAATTATTGTTTCATATGAACATCTTTAAACATAACAAGTGTTGAAAGAACAGTAAAACAATCTCTTATGTACCCATCATGTGGATTCAATAATTAATATTTTGTCATGCTTTTATATATCCATATCCATGCGTTTATTTTTTGTGCTGAGACATCATGATGTTTCACTCCTAAGAAATTAAATATGTATTTTCTACCAAAAACAGGAGCTCCCGGTCAGGCGTAGTGTCTCATGCCTCTAATCCCAGAACCTTGTGAGGTGGAGGCGGGAAGATCACCAGATGTCAGGAGCTGGAGACAAGCCTGGCCAACATAGTGAAGCCCTGTCTCTACTAAAAATACAAACAGTAGTCAGGTGTGGTGGTGCATGCCTATAATGCCAGCTACTTGGGAGGCTGAGGCAGGAGAATCACTTGAATCCAGGGGTTGAGGTTGCAGTGAGTTGAGATCGCAGCACTGCACTCCAGCTTGGGCAACAGAGCGAGACTCCGTCTCAAAAAGAAAAAAAAAGGTGCTCCCATATAACGAAATGCCATTATCACACCTTAGAAGATTAATGATATTGTCCTAATATTATAGACGATCCAGTCTCTGTTCACATTTTTCCAATTATCCCCAGAATGCCTTTCATCATTTTAAAAAGTCCAGGATATAATCAAGTTTCAAGCTTTGCATCTGGTTGCTATATCTTAAAAATCTAAACTTTTCTTTGTGGTCAGGTGTGGTGGCTCACACTTGTAATCCCAGCACTTTGGGAGGTCAAGGCAGGCAGATCTTCAGAGGTCAGGAGTTCAAGACCACTCTGGCCAACACGGCAAAGCCCCATCTCTACTAAAAATACAAAAATTGGCTGGCTATGGTGGCATGCACCTGTAATCCCAGCTACTTGGGAGACTGAGGCAGGAGAATCACTTGATCCTGGGAGGTGGAGGTTGCAGTGAGCTGAAATAGTGCCACTGCATTCCAGCTTGGGGGACAGAGCAAGACTCCATCTCCAAAATAAAAAGAGCACATTCTGGGAGCCACTTCCAGGAAGATGTATAGATTCTAAAAAATGTTAAAAGATAAGCACCAGGTGTATCAGCTCACTCCTGAAATCCCAGCATTTAGGTAGATGGGAAGGTAGGAGGATTGCTTGATTTGAGGTTGGGAGTTGGAGACTAGCCTGGGTCACATAATGAGACCCCCATCTATACAAGAAGTTTTTAAAAGTAGGAGGGCATGGTGGCCTATGCCTGTGTTCCTAGCTACTGAGGAACCTGGGATAGAAGTATCACTTTGAGCCCAGGAATTCAGTGCTGTACTGAGCTATGACTGTGCCACTGTGCTCCAACCTGGGCAACAGTGAGACCCTGTCTCTTAAAAATTAAATAAAAAAAAACATAGGAGGGGGTCAGGCTAAGCCAAAGAATGACATGAAGCACATCATATTTGATAAGTATCAGTGTCACTGAGGCTTGGCAGGATCTTCTTCTGGGCCTGTGAACTTGTTTAATTTCTGCTTAGAAAGCTCTTCCTCCAGGCTGCGTGTGGTGGCTCACGCCTGTAATCCCAGCACTTTGGGAGGCCGAGGCAGGTGGATCACCTGAGGTCAGAAGCTTGAGACCAGCCTGACCAGCATGGTGAAACCCCATCTCTACTAAAAATACAGAAGTACCTGGGCATGGGTGGCATACGCCTGTAATCCCAACAACTCGGGAGAGTAGCTGAGATAGGAGAATCGCTTGAACCCGGTGGTGTGTGCCTGTAATCCCAGTTACTTGGGAGAGTAGCCGAGGCAGGAGAATCACTTGAACTCGGGAGGTGGAGGTTGCAATGAGCCAAGATGGTGCTATTGCAGTACAGCCTGGGCAACAAGAGCAAAATTCTGTCGAAGAAAAAGAAAGAAAGAAAGAAGGAAGGAAGGAAGGAAGGAAGGAAGGAAGGAAGGAAGGAAGGAAGGAAGGAAGGAAAGAAAGAGGGAAAAAAGACAAAAGAAAGAAAGTTCTCTCCCCATTACCTGTAAGGATCATTATCTTAATTTTCTTCGTGTCTTTACATGATTCTTACCTTGTCAGAGATCATCCTATCTGAAATTGAAACTATTTACCACTTCCCTAATTTTTTTTCCATAGCACTTAAAACTTTTTTTTTTTTTTATTTGAGATGGAGTCTCACTCTGTCACCCAGGCTAGAGTGCACTGGTGTGATCTCAGCTCACTGCAACCTCCCCATCCAGGGTTCAAGTGATTCTCCCACCTTAGCCTCCCAAGTAGCTGGGATTACAGGCACCTACCACAAAGACCAGCTTTTTTTTTTTTTTTTTTGTATTTTTAGTAGAGATGGGGTTCACCATGTTGGCCAGGCTGGTCTTGAACTCCTTACCTCAGATGATCTGCCCACCTCAGCCTCCCAAAGCATTGGGATTACAGGCTTGAGCCACTGAACCTTGCCATGGCTAATTTTTTATTTTTAACGGAGATAGGATTTCACCATGTTGGCCTGGCTAGTCTCGAACTCCTGACCTCAAGTGATCTGTCTGTTTCGTCTTCCCAAAGTGTTGGGATTAGAAGCGGGAGCCACTATACCTGGATTGCTTTTTAACAAACCATCTCTATTCTTATTTCCACTAGAATGTAAATTTGATGAGAGCAGAAGATATCAATGTTGTTCAATAGTGTTCATCCCTAGAGCCTAGAACTGTGCTATGCACATGGTAAGGAGACAAGTATTTGTTGAATGAATATTTTGAGCAGCTGTTCTTAGACTGTTTGGTCTCAGAAACTCCTTACTTTTTTTTTCTGTAGAGATGGGATCTCAATATGTTGTCAAGCCTGGTCTTAAATTCCTGGGCTCAAGAGATTCTCCCACCTTGGCCTCCAAAAGTGTTGGGATAACAGGTGTGAGACACCATGTCCAGCCTTTTTCTTTCTTTCTGAGAACATTTATAGCCTCTGTATTTTCTGTTTTGAAATGTATGGTAATGTGTCTAGGTATGGGTCTTATTCTTACTCAAGTGGGCCCTTTGACTTACAGTAGAGGCAGTTTTTTTGTTCTTTGAATATTTCCTCCAATGAGTTTTCTTTTATTTGTTTTTGTTTGTTTGTTTGTTTTTGTTTTTGTTGGAACTTCTTTTACTCAGCTTTTTGTTTCCTTGGTGTTTCCTCTGAATTTGTCATTGAAACTTCTACCATGAAATGACACTTTTCATTTGTGATCCTATTTTATTGGCCAAGCGAGCACCTAGCCACGACTGAGTTTGCTAGGGTGAGGCAGGCTATGCCTTCTGGAACAAGGTGCCTTCTTATTGATGAATGTGGATACACTCCACTTTATCTTTTTTTTTTTTGCCCCTCTCTCACAGTCTTAATTTCTAAGGGAACTTTCCATTTCTTGCTTACAAAATCCTGTTATTGTTTAACTGACAAAATATCTTCTACCTATTCCTGATTGGTTTTAGTGTTGTTTGCTGGGCCTTGCCTTTATTTCCTCATAGTTTTTTTCTCTTGATTTCGATGTCTTTCATGTTAGTGGAATTAGTGGAATATTTGTTAACAGCTCACTAAAAGTTGATCATAAGCTCTTTTGTACCTGGATGCTCATATCTGGTAGGCTTCAGTGACTGAAAAGTGAAATGCTTACTGAACCACTGGTCTCCATCTTGCAGAAGATTATACTGTCTGACTCAGTGAGCTCAGCCATGGCCAAGTCCTTTGTTTTAGCCAATGAAATATGAATAAAAGTGGTACTTATCATCTTGGAGGGGCATATTAATGAGGTTTTGTTTGTTTGTTTTGTTTTGTTTTTGTAAGTCTTGCTGTGTCACCCAGGCTGGAGTTGGAGTGCAGTGGTGCAATCTCAGCTCACTGCAACCTCTGCCTCCCAGGTTCAAGCAATTCTCATGTCTTAGCCTCCCAAGCAGCTGGGACTACACGTGCACACCACCACCCCAGGCTAATTTTTTGTATTTTTAGTAGAGATGGGTTTTCACCATGTTGGTCAGGCTGCTAATGAGGTTCATTGTGGGCTTTTCAGTTTCTCCAGAGAAGGATCCTCTTGTATCCTGCCTGTAGGTGTATATACCTCATTGCCAGCATCTTTTGTCTTTATCTGCAGAATGGTGCTGGTCTTACCATATATGTAGGTTTAATCTCTGATTTCCGTATAGAAGTTCATTCCTGTCATCTCATTTCCTGAATGCCCCTGAGCTCTGATTAAATTTCTGCAAGGATAAACTTCCATTTCGTATAAAGGTGTGACCAGTCCTTTTTTCTCATGAGAGGACATTGGGTGTTCAACTGCTCCTTACACTTTTTTTCATCCACGATCCTTTATTCCTTTTGAAAAACCTAATTCCCTTCATTTTCTGAGTCTTTCTAATATTTTGTGGTACAAATCACTGGGGTTCTCTTCTGCAGTTCATTTCCATTATTTGAGTTTCCTCAGATAACTCTGCTGTGGACTGAAATCTTCCATATCCTTTCCATTACTGAAAAATCTGTTAATATTTGTTGTTGTGTACCAGTGTCTCTTCTATATTTTTTTTCTTGTGAGTTTGTACCACTTTCCCCTTTCTTATCATTTTCATGGGGTTTTGGGAGGAAGCACTTGTTGGTTGATCTATTCTCTTTCTTTTAAATATGAGCATTATTTAACCAGGTGTGGTGGTGCATGCCTGCAATCCCAGTTACATGGGAGGCTGAGGCAGGAGAATGGCTTGAACCCAGGAGGCGGAGGTTGCAGTGAGCCGAGATCGCACCACTGTACTTCAGCATGGGTAACGAGTGAAATTCTGTCTCATAAATAAATAAGTAAATAAATAAATAGAAATATGAGCAGTATTTTTCTTCTTTGGCATCCCAGGTGGATTTTCTAATATTTATGTAGTCATCTTTTTCTTCTATTTAACAGTTCTTCATTATTTGTTATGCGACTTGCTAAATTCTGAAATAGAAAGGTTATTTTTCAAGAGTACTCTCAGCTTTGTGGACCCATTTATGTTCACTTTCTACCTAGATCACCTCAAGTAGGGTCCCCTTCTCATGATTTAGTTGGAAGCATTAATAATATAGATGCTTTTCATATTGGGAAATGGGTTACCAGAGTTAATCTCAAAAAAGCACAGTCTGACGTTTTATTGCTTGTAATGGGAAATTTCACAAATAAAAGTGATGGCAGTATGAAGGTAAGATGAAGGGCTTACCATGTGCCAGCCATGGTTCTGGGTACTTTATGAATTAACTCCTTTGTGCTATGGTTTATGCTCCATTTTAGATGAATCCCGAGAAGACGATGAAGAGATAGGCACAAGGACTTGGGGGGCATGTTGATCCATCTCCAGTAAAGACTGAGGAAAATAGCATTGAATATAAGAAAAAATACTTCCTCTGTTCTCAGACCTTATTTCTTTTAAGGCCACACCTTTTTGAAGTTTTGAGTTTGAATCACAACCTGGACTGAAATCATGAGGGAGCTTGTGGAGGAAAGAATCATCAAGGGAGTTAGTTGGGAACTTCTCTACCACAGCTTACGCCTTATGGTATTAACCCCCTTTAAGTGTAAATACCTTTGGTTTAAACATTTGTACCTCATCTGATACCAGAGTGTTCATACTGGAGAGAAGCCCTATGAATTTGCTGAATGTGGGGGAACTTTTACTCAGATGTCACATTGCATTGAACATAGAGGTCATGCTGAAGAGAAACCCTGTGCGACTAAGGAGTGTTGACAAGCCCTTAGCTAGATGAAAACCGTCACTGACAAGCAGCAAATTCATGCTGGAGAGAAACCAGTGAAGGTAGCAATACTTTACTGAACATTAGAAAATTTTTCTGGAGAGAAAGCATTGAATGTACTGAATGTGATAACATTTCCTCTCAAACCATATCCCTTACTCTGCATTTAGGAGGTCACACACAGAGAAGCCTTATAAATGTAAGAGATGTGGAAATATCTTAAGCCAAAAGTACATCCTCATTCATCAAGAAATTTGTACTGGAGAGAAACCTTGTGAATATGGGAAAGCTTCCATTTACATGTCACACCTCAGCCGGCAGAGAATCTACAGTGGGGAAAACCCCTTTGCCTGTAAGGTATGTTATTTGAAAGTCTTCAGCCACAAGTCAAACCACTCTGAGCATGAGCATTTTTACATGAGAGAGAAACCTTTTGAATGTAACAAGTGTGGGAAAGCCTTTAGCCAAAAGGAGTGTGTCAGTAAACATCAGAACACCCATGCCGGTGAGAAGCTTTTGGAATATATTGAATGTGGAAAATCCTTTAGCCAGAAGGAAAACCTCCTTATGCACCAGAAAATTCACACTGGAGAAAAATCTTTTGAAAGTAAAGATTGCAAGAAAGCTTTCATTCAGAAGACAAACCTCATCAGACACCAGAGAACTCACCCAGGAGAGAAGCCCTTTGTATGTAAGGAGGGTGGAAAAACCTTTAGTGGTAAATCCAACCTTACTGAGCATGACAAAATGCAAATTGGAAAGAAGACTTTTAAACGTAGTGAATGTGGAACAACTGGTTAGGAGAAGTACTTCATACAACATCAGAACATTCACAGTGGAGAGAAACGCTATCAATGTAACCAATGTGGAAAAACATTCTCTCAGCGAACATCACTTATTCCACATGTGAGAATTCATCCAGGTGATAAACCTCACAAATGCAATGCTTGTGGAAAAGGCTTCTCTCAGAGCGCATCTCTCACGGTGCATGTGAGAAGCCATACAGATGAGAAGCCCTATGGTTGTAATGAATGTGGGAAAGCTTTCTCTCAGTTCTCAACCCTTGCTGTGCATTTGAGAATACACACAGGTAAGAAGCCTTATCAGTGGAGTGACTGTGGGAAAGCTTTCAGCAAGAAGTCACATGACATTAGACACTGGAAAATTCATACTCACTAAAAGCCCCATGAACACCTTGAAAGTGGGACAGCTTTCATCAGAAATTTACACCTCATCATGTGCCAGAAATAATCCTTCTGAAACAAAGCACCAAGAATGAGGTTAACTTTAACAAATACTAAAAACTCAAGGGATGCCAGAAAATTTGTACAGAAGGCAAAGACATGCGTATGATAAAAAGCCTGTGTCCAACAAAGAAACCTGCAGCAGAGATAATGGTAAAAGTTTAGGCACATTTTCCCTAAAAATGGCAACAGAAAATGGATGCCTGTTTTTATTGCTACACCATAGATCTAGAGATCTTCGCCAATAACAAGAAAAATGAGTGTAAATATTGGAAAGGAACAGACAAAATAGATAACATGGTCATCTACAACTAATATTAAGACTCCTGTGGTATTGATTCAACAGAGCAGAAGAGATTTCAGAAAAAGACCTATGCATTTATTAGAATTTGGAATATGATACAAGCGGCATCAGGAAGTGAGGAAATAATGGAACTATTTTTTTTTTTAAGTGGACGTAATTTGTTCTCCAAGGGGGAAAAAAATAGACCATGAACTATACACAAAAGTGAATCCAGAGATTAAAAACAGAAATATGAAAAAGCTATATACTAAAATGCATATGACCTTGGGAATAAGGAAACATTCCTTGTAACAACTTCAGAAATACTTAGCAGTTCTACTTGTGAGTATGAATGCTCAGGAAATACATAATAGGATATTAACTGTGGCTTGATTTGTAGTAGCCAAAAATTGAGAAAGCTCATCATGAACAATATGGGAAATTATTATGTAATACTATATATCTGTAAAATGCAACAAATGAAATCCACATGTATTAACAGAAGGATCCCAAAATTATTGAGGGGGATCAAGTTGCAGAAGGATGCAGATAATACAGTGACTCTTTGTAAATTTGAATTAAAAATTCCCTCACAAAACTCAGTACTATCTCTTGGTAATGGATGCATATATGTATGTACATGTTTTTGAAATGGATTGCAAGGATACAGACCAAACTCTTGATAGTGGTCACCTGTGAAGAGTGGAGAAGGGAAAGTAATGAGTGTGGGAGGTGCTGTGGGTATTGGTTAAAGGGGACTTCTGTTTTTTATATAAACATCCACTTCTCTTTCAAAAGACCTCAAGTAAATATGAGGAGATACTGACTGATTCTGGATTGCAGTATATGGATATCTTGTCTTATTTTGTATTTTTCTGTATTTTTAACATTTCTCAAAATTAATAAGAATGGGAGTGAGGATGTGAATGCTGTATCTGTGGAAGTCATGTTATACTGGATTCATTTCCAATCAAATATGAAACATTTTATAGAAAATTTTCTAAAATTTTATCACAGATGAGTGGATGGACTTGCTCTCTATGTAATATGAAATTAATCTATTTTATTAAAATTTAAAAGGACAGTGCAATCCAAATGTTTGAATTATTTTAACATGGTATACACAGTATATCGGGGTCCCCAACTCCCCCCTAACTGCATGGCAGGAGGTGGGTGGCGGGTGAGTGAGCATTGCCACCTGAGCTCCACCTCCTGCCAGATCAGCGGTGGCATTAGATTTTCATAGGAGCACGAACCCTATTGGGAACTATGCATGTGAGGAATCTAGATTGTGCGCTTCTTATGAGAATGTAATGCCTGATGATCTGAGGTGGAACAGTTTCATCCTGAAAACATCCCATCCCCATTCCTCTAGCCCCACAAACCATCCGTGGAAAAATTGTCTTCCATGAAACAGGTCCCTGGTACCAAAAAGGTTGGAGACTGCTGCACTATATGACCTCTTTCTTTGTATTTCTAACATTTTGCAAAACGAGCTTAGAAAATTTCAACTTTTTGTTAAACATACAAGCATAGGCATCATATAATTAGTCTCTCTCAGTTATGTTAATTTTGGAATGTCAGTTTTCCTTTCCTGCATATTTCCATGGGACACGTGTGCATTAAATATTAAATTTTTGATAATATCTTTTTGTTGTTGTTGTTGTTGGTCTTGCTCTGTTGTCCAGGCCAGAATGCAATGGCAGGATCTTGGCTCACTGCTGCAATCTCCAATCTCCTCCACCTACTGGGTTCAAGCAATCCTCCCACCTCAGCCTCCCAAGTAGCTGGGACTACAGGCACGCACCACCATGCTGTGTTAATTTAAATAAAATAAAATAAAATTTGTAACCATGGGATCTCCATATATTGCCCAGATTAGTCTCAAACTCCTGGGCACAAGTGATCCTTCCATGGCCTCCTAAAGTGATGCCATTACAGGTATGAGTCACGATGCCTGGCTGATTTTATTGTTAAAGGGAGAAAACAGCTTCCCAGAACTTCCACAGTTCAGTGCATTAGATGTCAACACTTGCATGTCAGTCTTAACCTGCGAGCTATGTCACTCCTCCCACTGCTGTTACGGAGAGAGAATGGGATGGGTATGAGAAAAATGGCAAAGACCCTAGACAGAGTTCCATTTTGTAAACCAGCCCTTCCTGAAGAATTTTTTAAAACTTCGTCAGTATAATATAAAGAGTGTTATGAAAGGTTTTCTTAAATAGTGGTGTATGTCAACAACACACAGCATTTGAGCTTGATTTTGAAACCTTAAAGAAAAAACTCATTAAATGCCAATGCATCACTATATCTTTTAGTCTTTTAGGAGGAATTAGATACTTAAATATCGAAATGAACTTGTCCTTTCTAATACGATGTACCCCATCTTTTTCTCTGCTTTCCCTCTTTGCACATATATTTCACGTTTTAAGGTGTTCTCTTTATGATACAGTTGGCCCTCTGTGTCCGTGGGTTCTGCATCCATTAATCATTGGATGCTGGATGGAAAGTATTAAAATATACAGCAACTTTAAAAATACAAATGTTAATATACAACTATTTGGATAGCATTTACATTGTATTAAGTGTTATGACTAATCTAGAGATGATTCAAAGAATATAGGAGGATGTGTTTAGGCTGTATGTAAATGTGGTGCCATTTTATATGAGGATCTGGAGCATCCATGAATTTAGGTGTCTGTGGGGGTGTCCTGGAACCACTTCCCCTTGGATACTAGAAGGATGACAATACTAAGAAAAAACACAAGCTGTTTGATGAAAAATCTGCATTGGAATTTTGGCTATTGACCACTGCTTAATAGCAAGGTTAAACATGACTTTGTCATACAAGGCAATGATAACATAATTTCAGCATTTATTTAGCCTCTAGTTCCCTCCCCCAAGTCCCCCTGCAGAATGTTGTTATCTAAATTAGTGGTTCTTTAGTGTACATTACAATCACCTAGATGATTTGCTTCTGGGCCCTTCTCCAGGGTTTCTGATTCAGTAAATCAGGTCGGGGCTAGAATTTGCATTTCTGAGAAGTTCCCAGAGCATGCTGATGCTGCTGTACCAGGGACGACTGTTTGGAAACCCCTGTTCTAACCATTTTATCTTCAGCAAAGTTCTGTTGGATAGTAGCATGCATCCAATTATTTTCCCATTGTATATCTAGGGAAAGAAGAAGGCTGGGTGCGGTGGCTCACGCCTGTAATCCCAGCACTTTGGGAGGCTGAGGTGGGCAGATCACTTGAGCCCAGGAGTTGGAGATCAACCTGGCCAACATAGTAAAACCCATTCTGTATAAAAATACAAAAATTAGCTGGACATGGTGGCACATAACTGTAGTCCTAGCTATGTTAGCTACGTGGAGGGATGAGGCAGGAGGATAATTTGAGCACAGCAGGTAGAGGCTGCAGTGAGCTGTGATTGTGCCACTGTGCTCTAGCCTGGGTGACAGAGTGAGACCCAGTGTCACAAAAGGAAAAACAAAACAATACTTTCATGTCTACTTAGGAGGAGAGCCAAGACTAAAGCAAGTTTTGACTTCTGACTATTTCAGTGCAATAGATTGGTGAGAAAGCTCCTGTAAATTTTTTGAGAAGTATTTGCCTAAGGCTTATATGCCAGTTTGGTTCATCTTTGTGTGTGTATGTGTGTGTGTGTGTGTGTGCACGCGTGTGTGTTTTAATTGCTATAAATGAATACTTGAGACTGTACAATTTATATGGAAAATAATTTTATTTTGGCTCAGGTCCTGCAGACTGTACAGTAAGCATGGTGCTGGCATTTGCTTTAGGTGAGGCCTCAGGGAGCTTACAATCATAGTGGAAGAAGGGTACGTCACAATTCACATAGCAAGAGAAGGAGGGAGACAGGGTAGGTGTCACACTCTTAAACAACCAGATCTCTCCTGAACCACCAGAATGATAATTCACTGATTACCAAGCATTAAGCCATTTATGAGGGATCCACCTCATAATCCAAACACCTCCCACCAGGCCCCACCTCTAGGGTGACAGAGTGAGACCCCATCTGAAAACAAAACAGCCAACAACCAGAGTGAATGTGGAGATAGGAAGGGGTGATAGCGTGTAGACTACTCTTTTTTTTTTTTTTTTTTGAGATGGAGTCTCGCTCTATGGCCCAGGCTGGAGTGCAGTGGCCGGATCTCAGCTCACTGCAAGCTCCGCCTCCCGGGTTTACGCTATTCTCCGGCCTCAGCCTCCCGAGTAGCTGGGACTACAGGCGCCCGCCACCTCGCCCGACTAGTTTTTTGTAGTTTTTAGTAGCGACGGGGTTTCATGTGTAGACTACTTTTGAAATGTTTTGCTGGAAGGCCAGATGTGGGTCAGTAGCTTGAGGCAGATGCAAGATTTAGGAAGGGGTTTTGTTTCTTTGTTACTACAGATGGAAGATATAGAGGATGTTTGTAAACTGATGGTAGTGACCTAGTAAGAAAACTGCAGTACAAGGCCGGGTGCCGGTGGCTCATGCCGGTAATCCCAGCACTTTGGGAGGCCGAGGCAGGCGGATCACCTAAGGTCAGGAGTTTGAGACCAACCTGGCCAACTTGGTGAAACCCCGTCTCTATCAAGCAATACAAAAATTAGCCGGGCATGCTGGCAGGCGCCTGTAATCTCAGCTACTCGGGAGGTTGAGGCACAAGATTACCTTGAACCCAGGAGGCAGAGGTTACAGTGAGCCAACATCATGCCACTGCACTCCAGCCTGGGTGATAGAGCAAGACTCAGTCTTTAAAAAAAAAAAAAAGAAAAAAGAAAAAAAAAGGAGAGGAAAAAGAGAAAGAAAACTGCGGGACAAAAGTATCTAAAAGGCTGCTAGAAAACCAGGCTGTTGGCCCAGTTCGTGTTTAATAGGAACTGGGATACTTCCTCTTTGGAGGGGAGGGAAGAGATTATGTAGGTGTCAATTCACGCAGATCTGAGAATCTGATAGTGGGGGAACTAAAAGTAGTTCCTATCTGGTTAGTTGTATTTTCTGAGTAAAATATCAGCTGGATAAAAGGGAAGATGTTGTTTGTTTGTTTATTTATTTATTTATTATTTTTGAGACGGTGTCTTGCTCTGTCGCCCAGGCTGGAGTGCAGTGGCACAAAAGGGAGTATGTTATACTTCAGTTGAACACGCTCATAGGCCCCAATACAATGTATTTTGATTAAAGCTCTGAACCTCTACAGTTAAGTTCCCTTTTTTCTTTTTCTCTTTCCTTGCCTTTTCTTTTCTTTTCTTTTTTTTTTTTTTTTTTTTGGCGTTGGGGGGGTGGGGGCGGAGATACAGGGTCTTCCTCTGTCTCCCAGTCTGGAGTGCGATGGTGTGATCTCGGCTCACTGCAACTTCCACCTCCCGGGTTCAGGCAATTCTTCTGCTTCAGTCTCCTCCCCAGTAGCTGGGATTACAGGTGTGCGTCACCACTCCTAGCTAATATTTTTTTTGTATAAAGTAACTTTTTCTCTCATCAGGCAGCCTTCATTTCAGACATCCCTGAGATGTGTCTAACAGAACACATCCGGGGTTACGTGGAACTGACTTAGAACATGCTAATATTCCAAGCAACATTAGAAGGCTTTCCCTCTGATTATTTTTCTGCTTTCAGCTGAATAACAAACTTGAGAGACGTATTCAGATGTCCTGCCACATGAAAGGGAACGTTATGAGTGTGATTGAATGAAAATTGCACTATAAAATGAAACCATCATTAGAACTGAAGAGAAAATGCAGGTGGTTTGAGGAGTCTCCGGTAAATTAACTTCAAGGCAAGTCTGCATTGCTTGGTATAAATACTACATGGACCCGGGGAATTTCCGGCACTGTTATGTCAGCCCTGAGGCTCCCATTCCACAGGTGGAAGTTGGCTCAAGGAGGTCCTGAAGACAGGACTCTTGGGGATTTGGCCCTGGGATGCCCGCGGCCCCCTCTCCCACGCTGCCCCCTTCTGGACCCCGGATCCAGCCGCCGCAACAGTTGCAGCAGGAGACCCCCCGCCGCCGCACAGCCGCCATTGTTTAAAGCGGACGCAGCCTGACTACCAGGAGGCGAGCGGGAGTCGGCCCCTCCAATGCGCATGTGGGAGGCGGGAGCCTATGCTCTCCTCACAGTGATTCCCACGGTTGTCTTAGACACCGGTCCCTGAGACTTGGCAAAGCAGGAGACCTCAGAGGCAGTGCTTGGGTGTCGAGACAACGAGTCTCCTGCCAGACATCCCCACGGGATCGACAGGACCGCCTCTGGCTGCCAGGAGTCGCCAAGGGCCGACTAGGATGACGAAACCACCAGTCCAGTCCGAGGGAAGCGGCGCTGAAACCCCACCTCAGGCCTGCCCAGACGGTGTTCGGGTGAGCCGTCCCAAAAGTTGTGCCCCCGTGATCTCGAAGACAGGTCTGCCTGTGTGCCCGTGGGCTGCTCTCTCACTCAAGGGTCGTTCTCGTGGACAGCAGAATGCCACAGCCTCAAGGGTTTCCTGGGGAGGTGGGGGGGTTGTGTTTCGGTGCCGCTGCTGTATGACTGTTTGTGTGTCTGTGTGTGTGTGTGTGTGTGTGTGTGTGTCTCAAATTCTCTCCTCTCTCTCTGTCTCTCACCCTCTGTCTGTTTCTTTCCCTCTCTCCGTCGGTTTGCCTGCGTGTGTGGGTCCCCGTGTGCGTGTGTGTGTTTTTTAACGAATGTGCCCTGGGCGCCAGAAAGCGATGTCTTGCATGTTGGCCAGTCTTCCGTGAGCCTCTTTCTGCGTCTCTGCCTGGGTCACGTGGCTGGTTGTCAATTGTTCTCCCGGCCGTTCGGCTTCAGCTTCACGAAGGCCTCCACCACGGGAGGAGATGCGTCGCTCCTGGAGCAATTGAAATCTCATCCCCATCCTCGGTGGCCTCTTTTTGAAGATCAAGATGACCACGCTCCAGCCAAGAACAAAAGTCCAGCAAGGGCTCATCATTCTGCAGGAGAGGAGCAGACCCACGTCAAAGAAGATGGTGGTATCTTTTCACGGCTCTTCTCAGAGAAATGAAGCCACACACACGTCACAGTCTTGAGGAGGAGCCCGGGAATGGGAGACGGCAACAATCCCTGTCCCTGGAACGCTGGCCTCTCCGGACAAGTCAGCCGTTTGGCACCCTGCCCCTTCATGCCCGTGGTGGTGGCACGGTGCTGCATCCTGCCTGGGCTCTGGCCCCTGCTCTGTCCTCCCTCTTACTCTGTCTCCCCTGTTTCTGAGGGGCCTAGCTCCTTCTTGGTCTGGCTGACTGTCTTCCACGAAGATCACTTTCCAGTCCAACAGGGAGACACTTCGTGGAGATCCACATCATGATTTTCTCTATCTCCAAACCTGTTTCTGCTTGATTGGGCAGGTCTGACGACCCTGGAGCTCGTGTCTCAGACAGGGAAGCCACCTTGGTCTCCATGTTTCACCTCAGGGTGGGTGGATTGCCGAGAATGAGCGGTAGGCGGCCGCGACTGGCCTTGTCTAATAGGATATGCACAGTGTTGCATTTACTCTGCATCTCCTGCCTCATCCTTGAGGGACATCCTCTCCCCTGCTCCTGGGTGGACTGACTCCCTGAGTCTTTCGGGAGTAACGAATGTCAGGGAACCAACGGGACTGGGCTGGGACTGGGGCTCAATGCAGGCGAGGTTGTGTCAAGGCTGCCTGGGTATTGGAGGTTTGAGGGTGCATTGAACTTTTCAGAAACCTCTTTGTTCCTCCAGCAGGCTTTTCAGAATATGGCTTGCACTTATGCAAATAAAAATTTAGGTTTTGAAAGGGCCCCTTTCTCATTGGTACTCTGGGTAACATCGCTTCGGCACAATCATATGAAAGAGAAGCCTTATCAATTTTGCTATCCCTCAGGGCCCTTACAAATGCTTCATAAATGTTTAGGGAAATAAGAAAATGATTGAGGAAGGAAGGAAGTCAAACACCTGCCCCAGAATAATCATAGATACGTTTGGATACTTATTCATTATTTGCCCCAGATAGAAAATGTTTTTAATCAAAAGGCAAAAGCTATAATGAGGATAATGATATTGCCTGGGGCAATGTTGAGACAAGTAAGATGAAGATCAAACAAAGGTCCTGAGTCCTTTGTCCTAAATCCCTGCTGGGGACCCAAATACTTTGGATACAGCATCTTGCTACCTGAGGAATGCAAGGAGAATAATACTCCTAAGCAAAGGGCCTCTGTTTTCTCGTAGGACTGACTGTAACTATGTGAGGAACTGCTACATATTCTACAGTGCTTGATAGGCCATTCCCATCTAACAGGAGCTGTTTGGCTTGTGGATAGCAGTTCCAAGATGAACAAATGACATTGTGTTTGACAGTCACTGCTCTTATTAAAGAAGAGTCAAGCAAATGTTTTTATATTGAGTTATTTATAGTTTAGAAGAATTGGGTAAAGTGTGTTTTTCTGAGCAAATTTATTTTTCTCTAGGTTATCCAAAATTTGAGAGGTGTGAGTATTCTGATTAGGTGACAATATAGTTATTTGCTTAAGTAAGTATATCTTTTATTGTAAAATGGGACAAATGGAGACACTGGTTATTTTACCCAGGCTTTGACTAGAATAACTTAATTTTAGGTAAAATTCCAACAAACCCAACTTAACAGGAGCCTGTATGGCCACGTAATTGTTTCTGCACCTTACGTGAATACTCAGGCTGTACTAGTCACTTCTCACACTACTATAAATACATTACCTGAGACTGGGTAATTTATAAACCAAAGAGGTTTAATTGACAGTTCTGCATAGCTGGGAGGCCTCAGAAAACTTACAGTTATGATGGAAAGGAAAGTAGGCACCTTCTTCACAATGTGGCAGGAGAGACTTTGTGTGTGTGTAAAGGATACAATGTCAAACACTTATACAATCATCAGATTTCATGATAACTCACTATCATGAAAACAGCATGGGTGAAACAACTCCCATGATACAATCACCTCCCACCGGGAGGGATTACAATTCAAGATGAGATTTGGGTGAGTACATAGGGTCAAGCCATATCACAAGCCAACCATAAGCCTAAAATTTATTTTTCATACAAATTGTTCTTACTATGACTTCTCTTTAATAAAAAAGGAGAGCTAGAGAGAGAGAAAGAGAGAGAGAGAGATTGTTTCAAGGGAAAATGTTAATACTTGTTACTAAATGTCAGCTCTGCCTTTTATTTTCTTGAGTACAAATTGAATCATAAAATTCTTCTGTGTTATTTTATTTTACTTTAAGTTCCAGGATACATGTGCGGAATGTGCAGGTTTGTTAAATAGGTATACATGTGCCATGGTGGTTTGCTGTACCTATTGACCCATCCTCTAAGTTCCCTCCCCTTACCCCCCACCGCCCAACAGGCCCTGGTGTGTGCTTTTCTGCTTCCTGTGTCCATGTGTTCTCACTATTCAACTTCCACTTAGGAGTGAAAACATGTGGTGTTTGGTTTTCTGTTCCTGTTTTAGTTTGCTAAGGGTAATGGCTTCCAACTTCATCCATGTCCCTGAAAAGGGCATGATCTCATTCCTTTTATGGCTGCATAGTATTCCATGATGTATATGCTCTACATTTTGTTCATCCAGTCTATCATTGATGGGCATTTGGACTAGTTCCATGACTTTGCTATTGTAGATAGCGCTGCAATAAACATATGTGTGCATATATCTTTATAGTAGAATAATTTATAGTCTTTTGGGTATATATCCAGTAATGGGATTGCTGGGTCAAATAGTATTTCTGGTTTTAGATCCTTGAGGAATGGTCATACTGTCTTCCATAATGGTTGAACCAATTTATATGTTCACCTACAGTGTAAAAGCATTCCTATTTCTCCACTGCCTGGTCAGCTTCTACTGTTTCTTTATTTCTTAATAATCGCCATCCTGAATGGTGTGAGATGGCATCTCATTGTAGTTTTGATTTGCATTTCTCAAATAGTCAGTGACGTTGAGCTTTTTTAAATATGTTTGTTGGCCATGTAAATGTCTTCTTTGGAGAAGTGTCTGTTCATGTCCTTTGCCCCTTTTTTTTATTGAGTTGTTTGTTTTCTTCTTGTAAATGTGTTTAATTTCCTTGTAAATTCTGGATATTAGACCTTTGTCAGATGGGTAGATTGCAAAACTAGACCTTTGTCAGATGGGTAGATTGCAAAACTTTTCTCCCATTCTGTTGTTTGCCTATTCACCCTGATGATAGTTTCTTTTGTTGTGCAGAAGCTCTTTAGTTTAATTAGATTTCATTTGTCAATCTTGGCTTCGGTTGCAGTTGCTTTTTGCATTTTCATCATGAAGTCTTTGCTCATGCCTATGTCCTGAATGATATTGCCTAGGTTTTCTTCTAGGGTTTTTATGGTTTGGGGCTTGACATTTAAGTCTTATGTTTGAGGTTTTAAGTCTTAAGTTTAAGGTTTAAGGAAAGGTTCCAGTTTCAATTTTCTGCATATGTCTAGTGAATTTTCCCAGCACTATTTATTGAATAGGAGATTCTTTCCCTATTGCTTGTTTTTGTCAGGTTTGTTGAAGATCAAATGGATGTAGATGTGTGGTGTGATTTCTGAGGTCTCTGTTCTGTTTCATTAGTCTATAGATCTGTTTGGGTACTAGTACCAATGCTGTGTTGGTTACTGTAGCCTTGTAGTATAGTTGGAAGTCAGGTAATGCGATGCCTCCAGCTTTATTCTTTTTGCTATTCCAAACAATTGAAAAGGAGTGACTTCCCCCTAACTCATTTTATGAAGCCAGCATCATCCTGATACCAAAACCAGGGAGACACACACACACACACACACACAAATTTCAGGCCAATATCCCTGATGAACACTGATGCAGAAATCTTCAATAAAATACTAGCAAACTGAATTCAGCAGCACATCCACCACAATCAAATCAGTTTCATCCCTGGGATGCAAGACTGTTTCAGCATTCACAAATAAACATAATCCATGACATAAATATAACCAAAGGCAAAAACAACGTGATTATCTCAATAGATGTAGAAATGGACTTTGATAAAATTCAACACCCCTTCATGTTAAAAACTCTCAATAAAGTAGGTATTGATGGAACATTTCTCAAAATAATAAGAGCTATTTATGACAAACCTGCAGCCAATATCACAGTCAATGGGCAAAAGTTGGAAGCATTGCCTTTGAAAACTGGTACAAAACAAGGAAGCCCTCTCACCATTTCTATTCAACACAGTATTGGAAGTTCTGGCAAGGGCAATCAGGCAAGAGGAAGAAATGAAGAGTATTCATATAGGAGGAGGGGAAGTCAAATTGTCTCTGATTGCAGACAATATGCTGTTATATTTAGAAAACTCCATAATGTCAGCCCCCCAACCCCTCAAACTGTTAAGAAACTTCAACAAAGTCTCATGATACAAAATCAATGTCCAAAAATCACAAGCATTCCTTTACACCAACAATAGACAAGCAGAGAGACAAATCACAAATGAACTCCCATTCACAATTGCTAAAGAAATGAATAAAATACCTAGAAATACAGCTAATAAGGTATGTGAAGGACCTCTTCAAGGAGAACTACAAACCACTGCTCAAAGAAATCAGAGGACATAAACAAATGGAAAAACATTCCATCCTCATGGATGGGAAAAATCAATGCTATAAAAATGGGCATATTCCCCAAAGTGATTTATAGATTCAATGCTATTCCCATCAAACTACCACTGACATTCTTCACAGAATTAGAAAAATCTTCTTTAAATTTCATACAGAATCAAAGAAGACCCTCTAAAGCCAAGATAATCCTGAGAGGCCTGAAAGTTTTCATAGTTATAATAACCTTCTAGTGAGTATAAGATTATCATATTTTTCATATTTTCAGTTGCTGACCCAATAAAATAGGGTATTTTTTCTCTTTTGACACACAAGTACTTTTCTGATGGTCAAGATATTAACGTTATTTATCTTTCCTTTTCTCACTTCAAATGCAACAAGAATCATGGCGTTGTGAAGACTAGAAATGCAAATCTCCCTCATTTGGCATCCCACTGGACCTGATCTGCTTTTCGTTGCAAATGTTCTACTGCTACGACTATGCAAGGACCCTCCCTCTAGGCCCAGAGACTGTTGCAGAAGAGATGAGTGCATGAGATTGTAAGGGCTTATTTTGAGGGATACAGTTAACTCAGACCCTCCAAATCAAGAATGGTACACTGGTGCCTAAACAGCTTGTAAAACAAAGAACTTTGCTTTCTTAGCTATTATGTGGCACCTTTTTATCCACCCAAACCATAAAAAATGTACTGCTTCCTGGAATTAAAAGAAAATAATTATTAAGAGGATAAAGTTACCTCATGACCAAGCCTCCTGGGTATACTACTCCCAGTTATAAGTTTTGCAGATATATATATTTAGATATATAAATTTATTTTTTAGAAAAATGCTTATGTTTTGTATAGTTAATCACCATAAGTCTGTAATTAAAACCAAGATTATAGTAGCTCAATGCATAGAAGTTAAAGAAAAGTCAATTTTTGTAAACTTACCATTGGCTTTTTGCTTTTGGCTCTTTACTTTAAATAAATCTTTTAAAGGGTGATGAATGCCTGTCTGAGTCCATTCCTATCCAGCCTAGAACACTTACTTGTCTATAAGTCTTTTCACTTTAAGTCCCTCCACCACAGGGAGTCTCACTGAAGGACAGGATGGACACAGGGCAGGCAGCCATGCCACCCAAGCAGTGCTATGGGAAAAATAATTAGTAGCCATTGATGTTGACTCTTGCAAATATTAGCCATAAGGGGAAGAATGTAAACCAAAAATAAAATTCTCAACCGTCTGAATGTACCCCTCCTCTCGCACATAGGGATTCTGGAGTGAACCTGAAAATCTAGTTCAGGCCATGATGGAAGAGAGTGTTGGACATGCCTCATTATATTTCTCCAGCATTAACATCAACACAGACCTTAAGACATCAACATCAGACCTAAGAGTCTGATCAGAAACATTTAACATCTATTTTCGGCCTGGCACAGTGGCTCACGCCTGTAATCCCAGCACTTTGGGAGGCCAAGATGGGTGGATCACCTGAGGTCGGGAGTTTGAGACGAGCCTGGCCAACATGAAGAAATGCTGTCTCTACTATAAAATACAAAATTAGCCAGCCATGATGGCACATGCCTGTAATCCCAGCTACTCAGGAGGCTGAGGCAGGAGAATCGCTTGAACCAGGGAGGCGGAGGTTGCGGTAAACCGAGATCATGCCATAGCACTCCAGCCTGGGCAAAAAGAGCAAGACTCCATCTTAAAAAAAAAATAATAAAAATAACACATCTATTTTCTCTGAAGCCTGCTACCTGGAGGCTTTATCTGCATGATAATATCTAGGTTTCTCCAACCCCTTATCTTAACCCCGACATTCCTTTCTACTGATAATAACTCTTTCAACCAATTGCCAATCAGAAAATTTTAAAATCTACCTATAACCTGAAAGTCCCCACTTGCAGCCGCCCTGCCCTTCCAGACTGAAACAATATATACCTTACATGTATTGACTGATGTTTCATGTCTCCCTAAAATATGTAAAACTAGGCTGTGCCCTGATCATATTGGGCACATGTCCTCAGGGTCTCCTGTGGGCTGTGTCATGGGCCATTGGTCCCTTATATTTGGCTCAGAATAAATCTCTTCAAATATTTCAGAGTTTGACTCTTTTTTGTTGACCAGTCACCCCCTAGTAAGTTTAGGAGCAGGGATCTGACAGCAACCAAATCATGCTCAGAAACAGCATTCTCTCATCCACTGTCCCTAGACTCTGCATAACTTGGCCAGGGTCCTGTTATCCATAACCCAAGGAAATGGGAAGGAGTCATGAGCTCTTGGGCCTTCTCATTCTCTGAAAATGGACAATTGAAAACTAGCCTTGATTTTGAAATGTCACATTTCTAAGCAAAATCAAGTCTAGTTTCCAATGTGTGAAAGGAAAATAGAAACTTGGGACCCCATTTCACTCTGCCAAAAGGAGAAAGTTAAGCTGAAAGCTGAGTCAAAAGAGAAGCTGACTTTGCTTTTGCTCCTAAGCACACAGCTCCAGATAGAAGGTTAAATATCCCCACAGGTAGCTGCTCTGTCCTCATCTTATGTGAAGTGCTGACTTACTGAGCTTAAGATGAATACAAAACTGACTATTCCCCTGCCTTATCCTTTTCTCTTGCAATGTGTGGATGCAGTAATGTGACCATACCCTTCCTCTTTCCCCTCCAGCACTCTCTTCCCCTTTAAATATTGAAGCCTTAACATCATCTTTGGAGAAAGGCACAGACTACAGATTGTTTCTATGATTCTGTGTTTTTTCCTTCCAACTGTCCCTAACCTTGGCAAAATAAACTTCTAAATTGATTGAGACCTGTCTCAGATACTTACTGGTTTATGAATATTAGAAGCAGTTTGCATTCTCATCATGTGTGTTTTTACAGCTATCCTTTGTTATCCAAATTTTTACTATCATGTTCAATAATTGAATAAAATCAGATAACTTTTTAGGTGAGTCCCTTTCTATAAAAACTCTTGTTATTCATACTGGAGCTACATTCATTTAGATAGTGCTCTTCCTCCTGAGTCAAGCTCAGTGCTTGACTCTCCCTATCCAAATCAGAAGCCAAATAGACTTGGAAGGTTCCAGCAGTCAGTGTCCACAAAACACGCACCAAGCTTTTTGTTTAGCCATCTCTAATTATCTCTAGTGGGTGTAATAATGAGAGATGTTTACTTTTCAAGTACATTGCTGTGGTGTTTTAAGTTTTACAAGCATGTTTACATAACTAATTTTTATAAAATACACCTGTTGCTGGATACCACTTGTCCCTGTCTTGATAACCATCACCCAGATTTGCAAGGGAGGCCTTGTTCAAATATTTGGAAACTAATGCACTCAGAGAGATGTCCACCAGCCTTGTTCCTCCCGTTCCTGTTTAAAGATTATAATGTCATTGGATCCTTCCTTAGGGTGGCCCCTGGTTTGCTAGGCTGGACACTCTTGTGTTGAAGATGCATCGACTCACGTACTGCATAATGTTTTAGATTTTACTGTGAAGCAAACAATTCACTCCTCAGACCCTCAGTCACCCAAGTCCACATCTCGACTTGAGGTTCGGCTTCTCTGGTTCTAACAGGGACTTATCTGACCCTGACGGGAGATAACTTCAGTAGGGTCTTTGCCTAATAGTGAGCATGCACACTTCAAATTGGCTTGCCCTAAAGGTAACATTTACTCATTATAATGGTAAAAAACATACCCCTGGGTGGCGATTTCAGACATTAATAAGACATGTGATATATGTACTAGCAGGTATCACCATAGAGCATGTGCACCCGGGAGACCACCCAAAACATGCTTGCTAGTAACACCCCTTCACAACCCCTTTCATGAATAATCATATAAGACCCTCATAAGGGAGCTTCCCCAGCTGATCAGCAATGTCTCTTTTTCCAAGCAGCCTGCTCTGACTTGGCTTTCAGAGTGACTTGTCTCTTTAAATGAACTCTGCAGCTGATTCACTGTCACTGCTTACTTCTTGGCTGAATTCTTTCCTCTAAGAAAACAAGAACTGAAGACCCCACACCTCCCGGTAACATTACCAACTCTTTCTCTTTTTTCTCTGGAGCTGGTGCTCAGATGGTGAGAGCCCTGTGCTAATGGTCCCAGGGTGGGAGCCTGTTTACCCCTGTCTGGTCTCAGCAACATCCTTGGTCAGCTGCCTGGCAACAGCTGTCGATTACCAGAGGGAACAAGTGATCAGCACCAGAGTCGATCACTTCACAGAGGAGCTGAAGTGGACAGGGTCAGCTCAGGCCTCCTGGACCAGGGTGGGAATGTCCCATGATGTCAGGTCAGTGTCTTTGCTACCTTGGAGGCACCTCTTCATAGACTGCAGGGATCATGAGGTAAAAATATAGCCTGTCGATTTTTACACCTTGCTGAAAATCTCAGCTAATAGCAATCTGTTAGCTGTGACAGTTACCATTGTTTTTTATTTTTCATTTTGTTGCTTATTACTGAAGATATTCTACAGAACTTTAAAGCCTCGTGCAGTAAGAAACTAGTAAAGAAACATACTGTTTGGAGAAAGGAAAATTACCCACAATTCTTGTTCTCTAAGGTGCGTGGTTATCATTCCAACAGCCGTTCTCAGCAATGAACTGAGGACCTTCAGATGTGTTTAATTCCCTTAGTATTTTAATCCTCTCCTCCACTCTCAATTGCCACTTTTCCCATGAATGGGGGGAGAGGGGTTTGGAGGATGTCTCCTGTCTTGGGCCCACAGATTTTGAAGTTCAAGTCAGAAGCTCCAGTGATTGCCTGTGTGTAGTAGTCAGGGGATGAGACAGATGTGGGGTTAGTAGTCTTTCCTTCTCTGTACCTCTGGCAGCCTCTCTCCTCAAGTTGGGGCTTCATGGAGTCCCAGAACTTTGAACGTGAAGTAGTGTCAGCAGCCATGCTGCAGCTGGAGTCAGGCCAAATGTTGGTCTTTCTCCCTTGTGACTGGGATGCTTGGAAGAGCCAAATGGGCAGCTTGGAGAGCATGTACTTGTGCAACTCAAGGGTATCTTGAACCATTTCATTACAACTGTATGTGTGTGTGTGTGGGCGCACACATGCGCATGTGTTGGGAGGATGCATAACAGCTTCAATGAGGGGTGATTGACATATAATAGAAGGACTTGTGCACCCGTGAAACCATCACCATTATCAAGACAGTGAGCATGTCCATCCCCCATAGATTTTCTTGTGCTCCTTTGTGATCCCTTCTCCTGCCTTTCCTGCCATGCTCCACCCCAAGCAACCACTGATCTGCTTTCTGTCACAATATATAGATCAGCTAACTACTTATAATACCAGTTCTAACTTCATCAGGTGTGGGAGAAAGAAAGAGAGATCAGACTGTGACTGTGTATACGTAGAAAGAAGTAGACACAAGAGACTCCATTTGTTCTGTACTAAGAGAAATTCTTCTGCCTTGAGATGCTTTTAATCTGCAACCCTAGCCCCAACTCTGCTTGCAGAGACATGTGCTGTATTGACTCAAGGTTTAATGGATTAAGGGCTGTGCAGGATGTGCTTTGTTAAAAAAGTGCTTGAAGGCAGTATGCTTGTTAAAAGTCATCACCATTCTCTAATCTCAAGTACCCAGGGACACAATACACTGCGGAAGGCCGCAGGGACCTCTGCCTACGAAAGCCAAGGCATTTGGCTTGTTTCTTGGACAAGAACAAGGCATATTGTCCAAGGTTTCTCCCCATGTCCCCATGTGATAGCCTGAGATATGGCCTCAT
This sequence comes from Colobus guereza, assembly GCA_030247045.1. Taxonomy (NCBI): domain Eukaryota; kingdom Metazoa; phylum Chordata; class Mammalia; order Primates; family Cercopithecidae; genus Colobus; species Colobus guereza. The sequence goes on along the minus strand of CM058086.1, from coordinate 71,597,226 downwards.
GGGAAAGGAAAGACCTGACGGTCCACCAGCCTGACACCCATAAAGGTTCTGTGCTGAGAAAGATTAGTAAAAGAGGAAGGCCTTTTTGCAGTTGAAGTAAGATGAAGGCATCTGTCTCCTGCTCGTCCCTGGGAATGGCATGTCTCAGTATCATACATTCTATTTACTGAGGTAGGAGAAAACTGTCTTATGGCTGGAGGTGAGACATGCTATTGGCAATACTGCTCCTTAATGCACCGAGATGTTTGTGTAAAGTCAAACATAAATCTGGCCTACGTGCACATCAAGGCACAGCACCTTTCCTTAAACTTATTTATGACACAGAGATGTTTGCTTACATGTTTTCCTGCTGACCCTTTCCCCACCATTACCCTACAGTCCTGCCATATTCCCCTCTCTGAGATGGTAGAGATAGTGATCAATAATTACTGAGGGAACTCAGACACCAGTGCCAGTGCGGGTCCACCGTATGCTGAGTGCCGGTCCCCTGGGCCCAATTTTCTTTTTCTATACTTTGCCTCTGTCTTATTTCTTTTATCAGTCTCTTCTACCACCTGATGAGAAATACCAGGTGTGGAGGGGCAGGCCACCCCTTCAATCAGGCAAATACTTTCTTTTTGTAAGTTAGGCTTTTCATTGTGTGTTCAACATTCTTGATTCAGAAAGAGTGAGAGAGAAAGGCTGGTGTGGGCCCCTCCTGGGAGGCCTGGCCCTATCCACAGCTCCAGCGTGGCTCACATGCCCTGGAGCTCCTGCCCACAGGACAGCCCTGACTGCCCATCCACAAGCTTTGCGGTGTCTGCCATTCCTGGGTGGGATCTGTACAGTTCAGAACTTTCTTCCAGTCTTTGCACCAAAATAACAAATGCCAGAGATAGTACATTTTGAGTCAGTGGCTCTGCCCTCACCTCTAGATGCCTGTAATACTGAGCTGCTAAGCAAAAGGTCCCTCCCTTCTTGCCCTTTTCTTGGGGCCTCACCCCTCATGCTCTGCTCTTCCTCACACAGGATCTGTCTTCTATCTTCTCCTCTCCCACCTCCTGCAGTCTCTGGACTCCCATGGCAATACAAACAGACTCTTCTATATCCTCAGTCCATTGTAGGACCACAGCTGTGACCTGGCTCTCCTCCGCTTTCCAAGTCCTGCACCTGTGGATTTGGGAATTAGCACCCACCCGACCCCATTGTGGCGTCCTGCCCACCTCCCCAATGCAGGAAGAGCTCCCAATGTTGGGAAGCTATGACGTTATCTTGCACACATATCACATCCTGGCCTGGGAAAATGATGATGATATTTTCTCACAAAATAGATAATAACGTCATGAAAGTGTCTAGTTCTTTTTCTAGCATAAAATATATATCATTTTTCAGGTTGGTCTTTAGCAAGACCAACATTTGGCCTGACTCCAGCTACAGGGGTTTAGTAAGCATATGTAGATTTTAAAAGCTCCTCAGAAGGCAGGTAAAGATTTCTGCAATAGAAAAAAAAACACCACCCCAAAATGAGAAGATCAATACATTGGATGATAGTAAAATTAAGAAATTCAATAAGAGAGAGAAAAGATAAGTCACAAATAGGAAATATATTTGTCACAAATATAACAGGCAAAGGACTCATGTCCAGAGTGTAAGGAGAATTTCTACAAATAAAAGAAAGAATCCAACACACAAATGAACAAGAGAAAGGAATAGGAATTTCATTTTTTAAAAAAAGAAAGAAAAGAAAAAAGAAAAAGGAAGTAAGGAAAGACAAATGATCATTCAAATGGCTAGAAAGCATATAAAAATGCCCAAACTCATAAACCATCAGACAAATGTTATCCACAATGAGAAGCCAATACACACTGACCAGCATGGCTAAAATTAAGAAGACTGTTAATACCAAGTGTTGGAGAGAATGTGAAGTATCTGAAACATTTATACAGTGCTGGTGGAAATGTGAAATAGCACAACTACTTTGGAAAATTCTTTGGGAATACTGCTAAAGGTGAGCACCCCTATGATCCTGAATTCCCACTCCGATGTGAAAACCCAAAAGAAATGCATCCTGATAGAGGCACTCTTCATAATAGCCCAGTGTTAATCACAGAAGAATGGACAAATATATAATATACAATGGAATTTTTATGGTAATGAAAATAGATTAGTAACTGCCACACACAGTTGGTGAATTTCACCAAAATAATGTTGAGTGAAAGAAGCCTGATACAAATGAATGTGTGCTGCACTATTTCATTTCCTTGAAGCTCTAAAACCAGCAAAATGAACCTATAGTGTTACAAGTCAGCATAGTGATTATCTTAGTGTTTGCATGGGAGCTCTGGTAATATTTTATTTCTTGATCTAAGAGCTAGTGTCCCAAATATGTTCACTTTGTGATAATTCATCAGTCTGTCTTCTTGGGGATTTGTGGCTTATCTGTACAGATAAACTTCAATTAAAGAAATCATTCAAGTCAATGACAACAACAAAAATACTTGATATTTTAACATTTTGTGGAGTGTTTATTATGATCCAGTCAGGGTACTAGGTACACTATTTTATTTGATCCTTATAATAACTTAAACAACTTGATTTAAATATGGTCAAAGGACTTGAGAAGACATTTCTCCAAAGAAGATATACAAAAAGCACATGGAAAGACCCTCAAAATCATTAGTCATCAGGCAATGCAAATCTAAACCATGGTGTTATACCACTTCACACGTTAGAATGACTATTATCCAAGAATAAAACATAACAGAAAATAATAAGCATTGGCAAGGATGTGGAGAAATTGAAACTCCCAGGCATTGTTGGTGGGAATGTAAAATGGTACAGCCGCCGTGGAAAAGTTTGATGGCTCCTCAGAAAACTATACACAGAATTAACATAGGATGCAGCAATGCCACTTTTGGGTATATACCCAAAACAATAGAATGAAACACATAAAGAGACCTGTTCATAGCAGTATAATTCAGAATAACCAAAAGGTGGAAGCCATGTTAAGTGTTCACTGACAGATGAATGGATAAGCAAAATGTGGTATATCCATACAATGGGATATTATTCCGTTTTTAAAAGGAAGGAAAGTTGATACATGCAGCAACATAGATGAATCTTCAGGATATTGTGTTCAGTGAAATAAACCAGTCACAAAAAGACAAATACTATAATATTCCAATTACATAGATACCTAGAATAATCAAATTCATACAGACAGAAAGTAAAATTTTTGTTGCCAGGCCCCAAAGCCAACATAAAGCAGTGGTTGTGGACAGCTTCATTTTCAGCTGAACTTGACTGTATGTTATACTGAAACCAGGGTACTCTGATGTCCAATACTCAGAGCCAGTTAAGACTTTTGTTTCTGGTGACCTGGGAAACTGATGGTGCTTTTCAGACATACCAGGGATAACTCTTATTTCCCAAATGGATTGGCAGATTGTTGTGTGTTCCAGGTCTTTGATGAAATGGATTTAGACACAAATAAATAGCCTGCTGGGATTTTGATTGGGATTGTAGTGAATCTATATTGAATTTGTGTTTTAAGAGTGTAACATCTTAACAATATTGAGTCTTCTCACTCATGAACAAGATATATCTTCCCATTTATTTATGGCTTATTTAATTTATCATAGCAATATTTTGTAGTTTTCAGTGTATTGGCCTTTTACATTTTTGTCTGATTTGTTCCTAAGTACTTTACATTTTTCATGATATTGTAAATGTTAATTTTTCATTTTAATTTCTTTATTTTATTTTTTACTTCACAAATACAAATTTTATCTATTCATAGCATACAATATGATATTTTGCAATATGTATACATTTTGGGATGGCTAAATCCAACCAATAACATACACATTACATTTTAATTTTGAGATACAAAACTGTCATTAAATGATTTCTGTACATTAATATATCCTGAAACCTTGATAAACCCACTTATTAACTTCTTGTAGATTCTACTGAGTATCCTACATAGACAATGATGTCATCCATGAATAATGACCATTGATGTCTTTCTTTCCCACCTGAATGTCCTTTATTTCTGTTTCTTGGCTGATTGCACTGTCTAGAGCCTCCAAAACAGTGCTAGATAGAGGTGGTGAGGGCAGGTATCCCTAGTGTGTTCCTGATGTGAAGGGGAAAGTATTCAGTCTTCCACAATCAGGTGTGATGCTAGCTGAAGGATTTTTGGAATTGCCCTAGCTTGAGGGAGTTCCCTCTATTCCTAGTTTTCCTCAGCTTTTATCAAAAACGGATGTTGGATTTTGCCAAATGCTTTTTCTGTATTGATTAAGATGATCACATAATTTTTTAGTTTGTTTATGTGGTAAATTACATTGATTTATTTTTTATTCTTAAATCAACCCTGCATTCCTAGGATAAATACCACTTGATTATGATGTGTTACCTTTCTATTATATTTAGGATTCCATTTGCTAAACTTTTGCATAGAATTCTTGCCTTACGTTCATGAGGAATATTGGTCTATAGTTTTCTTTTCTTCTAATATCCTCGTCTGGCAAGGGTACAAGGATAATTTTGGTATCAGGGTAATGCTGACTTCATAGAATGAGTTGGGAAGTATTTCCTCCTCTTCAGTTTTTTGGAAGAGTTTGTGAAGTATTGTTATTACTTCTTCCTTAAATGTTCGGTAAAATTCAGTACTGTCACCATCTGGGCCTGAATTTCTTTATAGGGAGGTGTTTTTGAAAATTTTTTTATTTTTTACTTTTTTGAGACAGTCTCAGTCTATCACCCCAGCTGGAGTGCAGTGGCACAATGTCAGCTCACTGCAGTCTCTGCCTCGCAGGTTCAAGCGATTCTCCTGCCTCAGCCTCCCAAGTAGCTGGTATTACAGGCGCATGCCACCACTCCTGGCTAATTTTTTGTATTTTTGGTAGAGATGGGGTTTCACTGTGTTAGGCAGGATGGTCTCAATCTCCTCGTCCTGACCTCGTGATCCGCCCACCTTGGCCTCCCAAAGTGCTGGGATTACAGGTGTGAGCCATGGATCCTGACTCTTTTTTATTAGTATTATTATTATTTTGTGGGAGAGTCTCGCTCTGTCGCCCAGGTTGGAGTGCAGAGGTATGACCTCAGCTCACTGCAACCTCCCCATCCCAGGTTCAAGCAATTTTCCTGCCTCAGCCTCCCAAGTAGTTGAGATTACAGGCACCTGCCACCACACGCAGTTAATTTTTGTATTTTTAGTAGAGATGGGTTTTCACCATGTTGGCCAAGCTGGTCTTGAACTCCTGACCTCAAGTGATCTGCCCACATCAGCCTCCCAAGGTGCTGGGATTACAGGCATAAGCCACTGTGCCTAGCCTATAGGGAGTTTTAAAACAATAATTTTCATCACTTCTAGGACTTTTACCTAAGATCAAGTGAAAAAACAAATTTTACCTAAGATCAAGTGTAAAAAACAAATTCTTTAATAGATACAGGCCTATTCAGGTTATCTATTTCTTCTTCGGTGAACTTTGGTAATTTGTGTCTTTCAAGGAATTTGTCAATTTTATCCATGGTGCTGAATTTAATTGGCATAAAAGTATTCCTAATGTTATTTTACCACCACTTTATACCTGTAGAATCTTTAGTGATGTCACCTCTCTCATACCTTCTACTGGTAATTTTCTCTCTGTTTTTTCTCTAATCAATCTGGCTGAAAATGTATCAATGCTATTGATTTTCCCAAAGAACAAGCTTTGGGATTCATTGATTTTCCTTTAACCTATTTTCTTTCATTGATTCCCACTTTGATCTTTATTATTCTTTTTTTCTGCTTACTTTGGATTTAATTTGCTTTTATTTTTCCATCTTAAAGTGAAAACTGAAGTCACTGATTTGAGCTCTCTTCTTTTCTAATATAATATTTAATGACATAAATTTTCCCCTAGGTACTGTTTTAGTGACAGCCCATATGTTCTATGTTGTTTTCTATTTTCATTCACTTTGAATTGCTTTCTAATTTCCCTTTAGATGTCTCCTTTACCTATGAGTTATTTAGAAGTGTATTAGATGTCAGATATTCGGGGATTTTCAAGATCTTTCTGTTACTGATTTCCAATTAAATTCTAATTTGTCCTATGCAGTATGTTTCACAGAGCACATACTGAGTATGATGAATACTTTTGAATTTATTGAGAATTTTAAAAATAGGTCACAATGTGGTCTAGCTTCGTAATGTTCCATGTGCACTTGGGAAAATTCTGTATTCTGCTATTATAGAGTGAAGTGTTCTACAAATATCAATCAAGTCAAGTTAGTTCATGGCGTTGTTCAAATCTAACATATTCTTTTTTTGTTTTGTTTTGTTTTGAGATGGAGTCTCACTCTGTAGCCCAGCTTAGAGTACAGTGGCGCAATCTTGGCTCACTGCAACTTCTGCCTCCTGGGTTTAAGTAATTCTCCCTGCCTCAGCTTCCCAAGTAGTTGGGATTACAGGCACTTGCCACATGCCTGGCTAATTTTTGTATTTTTAGTAGAGACCAGGTTTTGCCATGTTGGCCAGGCTGGTCTCAAACTCCTGACCTCAGGTAATCTGCCCACCTCGGCCTCCCAAAGTGCTGGGATTACAGGCATGAGCCACTGCACCTGGCTAAATCTACTGTATTCTTACTGATTTTCTGCCCACTTGTTCTATTAATTATTGAGAGAGGGCTACTAAAATATCTAAGAGTTGTGCATTTGTCTATTTCTCTTCGATGTTTTTTGTTTGTTTGTTTGTTTTTGAGACGGAGTCCCGCTCTGTCGCCCAGGCTGGAGTGCAGTGACCGGATCTCAGCTCACTGCAAGCTCCGCCTCCCGGGTTTAAGCCATTCACCTGCCTGAACCTCCCGAGTAGCTGGGACTACAGGCGCCCGCCACCTCGCCCAGCTAGTTTTTTGTATTTTTTTTAAGTAGAGACGGGGTTTCACCCTGTTAGCCAGGATGACCTCGATCTCCTGACCTCGTGATCCACCCGTCTCGGCCTCCCAAAGTACTGGGATTACAGGCTTGAGCCACCGCGCCTGGCTGATGTTTTATTAGTTTTTATTTTATTCATTTTGAAGCTTTATTAGGAACAAAAACATTTAGGATTGTTATATCTTCTTCACTGACCACATTGTCAATATGAAACAACCTTTAATTCCTAGAAATAATTCTTTGCTCTGAAATCTATTTTGATATTAATATAGCCACTCTAAAGTTCTTTTGACTAGTGTTAGCATGATACATCTTTTTCCATCTTTATACTTTTAACATATTTGTCTTTATATTTATAGTGCATTTCTTATAGGTAGAATATAGTTGGGTCTTAGTTTTTTAATGACACTCTCTGCCTTTTAGTTGGGGTATTTAGACTACTTACATTTAATGTGATTACTGATATGATTAGCTTGAGCCACTCATCTTGCATATGTTTTCTATTTATCTCATCCGTTTTTTATTTCCTTTTTCCATTTTCCTTTGAATTAATCAAATACTTTTATCATTCCATTTTACCTCATTTTATCTCTCTTGTTAAACAGCTACAAGTCTTTTTTTTTTTTTAATTGTAAACCTTAAGATTATACATTTATTTGAAGAAAGGTGCTGAAGAGGTGTTATTTGTGTAAGGTCTTAAAATAATGGTAAGCTATGAGAAGGGGAATAGGGCTTTGAGGCTAAGGAGTTAGTATAAAATAAACAAACAAACAAACAAACAGACCGGACCAGGGGCCTATTGTCTCTGAACTTGACTCTTCACTTCCCTGTGAAAGCTGGCTTTGCTGTATGCCCTGTGATATATATCTGTTTGTCTTCACTTTACAAAAGTATGAAACTTGTCTCTGGTTTACCTCCAGTGCGTAGAAAAATATGTGGCAGAACACATGTTTCAGTAAATATTCTTTTAATCACTGAATATTTCAAGAATTCCACATAATTCTATATGACATTATTAACTGTTGTAAATTTTTAAGTGGAGAAAAAGTACCATGTTGCCTTTATTTCATGAAAGTAACCTTAAGAGTTGGCAAGAACACATCTATACATCCACTTGCATTTGTGCTCCTATATTCATATGCCACTTACTATGGATGAATGGAATGATTTGTCATCTAAAGTCAATATTTATTTTTCTTTTTTTTTAAGAGTTCATAACATGCCTTTATTTTGTAATTTATAAACAACTTCTGACTTGCCCTTTGAAAGTTAACTATTATTGACGACTGCTTTTCTTAGATGCTTCTGAAGCCCAAGACGGGGGCAGAATGCAGTTCTTGATTTAAAAAAACAGAAAGAGGAGGAGGATGACCTTAACTAAAATAATATTCCACTGCAACATTATTGCTGTAAAACTTCCAAGCTGGCTATTCTTCCAGATGGTCTCTTTTGATGGCTGTAGTGGCTGACAGTTTTATATTTACATGTTCAAAACAATTAATGCTTCCACTTATTCATTTATTCATAGATTCTCCGAGGTTCCCGTGGAACCACAACATCTTCTGTCATGGCACTTCGTAGTTGTTTCATCGAGTCTGAGGCTGCCTCCCATGGGGTTGGTTGGTAGACCATGAAGTTGATTCCCGCCTCTAAGCATCTCTGTGCCAGTACTCGTCCTATACTCTCACAAGCCACCACATTTCTGGTACTATAAAGGTGCTTTTTAATAGCCCATTCACGGGTGGATGTTGAAACCACAACCTTGCCATTTTGATGCTCCCCAAGTGCTTCTACATGATGCTGAGTCTTTATAACTCGCAACCTGTGCCAGAACTCACGGGAGGGCCACACCGTCTGCCAGCCCCGTTCTTTCCTGGCTACAGATAGAAGCTCCAGGTTCCGGGGGTTTCTATTGGTGAACTCTGGGGCCACAGCTTCATTTTCCACAGGGTGCACTTCAGGTTTCGCCGCCGGCTTGGAGCTGGTTGACAGGGCTGCGAACCTGCACCCAGGGTTCCTGCAAACGGAGAACCCCCAGAACCGCGACCGAAGCGCCATCGCTGAGACGATCTCGGAAAAGCCTTGCCTCTTATTCCTCACGCACGACTCACTCGCTCGGCGGCCGCAGTCACATGAAGTCAGGGAAAAGCCTTTGGTTGCTGTAGATCCCCAAACTCTCCATGCCAGACGCCCCTGACCCGGAAGTAGCAAGTCCCCTGCCACTGAGTGGCCAGGAGGAGGATCTGTTATCCGGAACCGCCAATCACTGCTCACGTCGAGGGGCACGGAGGCCCTGGAACCCACCAATCACCTCGTAGCTACGCCCACGACCACGCTTTTTGCCTAAGTCCAGGGTCAAAGGCACCCACAACATCACCTAACCATATTTGAGTTGTCTACTAAGAGATCCTGGGCGGTCATTGACTGGTCCACATACACCCTTACTGGGCACCGCGTAGAAATGAGTCAGGGCACGGTTCAGTTTTCTCCTTAAAAAGGGTGGTTGCCTTCCTCGAACCAAAAATTTTCTCCTACGGCCGGCTGGAAAAACTGCCCGGTCCCACCCAGGTTCGCGCCCCTAAACTTACACTCCTGAGGCCTGGAGCAAAGCCGGCCGATCTGCCTTACGCTCCCCGAGCAGGGACGAGGAAAAGACACTAAAGCTAAAACGCAAGACTCGCTCAGAACCTCAACTCTACCTTGGAGAAGGGCCCGCCCCTCCAGTTACACCCCAGCTCCCAATATTTATTTTTCTAACTTCCAACCCAAGGACATTATTCCAGAAATACTTCCTCATGTTTCCTACATTATCAATTTTGCCCTCTCTGTGGATAATTTCCATTGGCACGCAAACATACTATTATTTTTCTCATCTTATAAAACATTAAACACAGCGATCTTGACTCTACTTCCTCTATAACTACTTACCTTTTCTCCATTTCTTTTTTGAGTGAAGCTTCTTGAAATTGTTGCCTGTGCTTACTGCATTCAACCCCTCTACTTTGTTCTCTCAGAAATCCCTTTCAGTCAGGCTTTCTCCTGATCACTTCACCCAAAAGACTCTTGTGAGGTCATCAGGGCTAGCCACTTTACTAAATCCAATGGCTGATTATCAGGTCTCATGTCAACTTTCAGCAGCATTTGATAACGTTGGCCACCATTTTCGTGAAATAATGTTTTTCTTTGGCTTTGTGAACATCATACTCTCCTTTACTGGTTGCTTTTCAATTTCTTTTTCTGGTTCCTCTTTACCCTTCTTTATTTTTATTTCAATAGGTTTTTGTGGGGAACAGGTGGTGTTTGGTACATGAATAAGTTTTTTAGTGGCAACATCTGAGATTTTTGTGCATCGATCACCAGAGCAGTGTACACTGTACCTAATGTGTATTCTTTTATCCCTTGACCCCTCCCACCCTTCCCCCAGGTCCCCAAAGTCCATTGTATCATTCTTATACCTTTGCATCCTCATAGCTTAGCTCTCACGTATAAATAAGAACATACAATGCTTGGTTTTCCATTCCCGAGTTACTTCACTTGGAATAATGGTCTCCAATTCCATCCAGGTTGCTGCAAATGCCATTATTTCGTTCCTTTTTGTGGCTAAGTAGTATTTCATGGTGTGTGTGTGTGTATATATATATATACACACACATATATGTATATATATCACATTTTCTTTATTCACTCGTTGATTGATGAGCATTTGGGCTGATTCCTTATTTTTGCAATTGTGAATTGTGCTGCTATAAACATGTATGTGCAAGTATCTTTTTCGTGTAATGATTTCCTTTCCTCTGGATAGATAAACAGAAGTGGGATTGCTGGATCAAGTGGTAGATCTAATTATAGTTCTTTAAGGAATCTCCACACTGTTTTCCATAGTGGTTGTATTAGTTTACATTCCTACCAACAGTGTAAAAGTGTTCCCTTTTCATCACATCCACAACAACATCTATTTTAATTTTTTGTTTTTTTTCTTATGGTCATTCTTGCAGGATTAAGGTGGTATCATGTTGTGGTTTTGATTTGCCTTTCCCTGATAATAGGTAGGGTCGAGCATTTTTTCATATGTTCGTTGGCCATTAGTATATCTTCTTTTGAGAATTGTCTATTCATGTCCTTAGCCCATTTTTTAATGAGATTGTTTGCTTTTTCCTCACCAGTCACAATTCTTTAGTTTGTTATTTTAGTGGTTGCTTTAGGGTTTATACTACATGTCTTCAACTGATCACAGTCTACCTTCAAGTGGTAATATATCACTTTAGTATAAGAAACTTACATCAGTATATTTCTTCCCTCCTAGTCTTTAAGCTATCACTCATCCATTTTATTTTACATATGTCGTAAATTCCATATTACTGTATTATTTTTATTTAAACAATTATATTTTAAAGAGGCTTAAGTAATAATAACAAATCACATATTTGTCCATGTTGTTACTATTTCCAGTGCTCTTCATTCCTTTGTGCAGATCTAGATTTCAATATGGTATCCTTCTTACTGCCTAAAAGACATCCTTTAATTTTTCTTGTAAAGCAAGTCTCCAGGTAAGAAAGTCTTAAGTCTTTACAAGTCTAAAAATGTATTTATTTCTTCATATCCATTATTCTCTTTTTGGTAGTATCTAGTTGGCTGTGACTCTAATCCATTAAACTTTCCATTTCAATTACGGTATTTTTCAAATCTAGATTTCTATTTGGTACTTTTTCTCAATCTACTTCATTATTTTCATACTCATGCTCTTTAATCCCCTTGTTTCTTTATGGGTAAGACACACTTTACGTGATGTTTGGTGACTCTAATATCTTAAGTCTCTGTATGTTGTTTCCTCTGTCCATTGTTTCTGCTGGCTCTTGCCCATTATCATGTTTGTAATTTTTGATTAAGAACTTACATTCCTTGAAGCTGTCTTCCATTTTGCTTTTGCCAGGCACCTGGAAGGCATTAAAAACCTGATGTTACTTTAAATTTGCAGTTTGAGACTTTTTAGATTATACAGTTTGTGTGTGAAGCTACCAGTGGAAGGGCTGTCCATGGTTATATGTTAATGTACACTCACTCTCAGGAGAGATGTTTTCTCTCAGGATGGACAATCCTGCTGCTGTTCCAGGGGCTGCAGGGATTGAGTGGGCAGGAGACAGGGGAGGCAGACAAGTTGATTCATAGTTCCCTCCTACACTAAGCCTATCTTTTTGGTGTCTTACTTTTTGAGGTCTTCTCCTAACCCTCCTACCTTGGACAGGATCTAAACTTTGTCTACCATTCTGCTGTCCCATCCTCATCCCAGACTATGAAAAGAGAGTTTCAGTATGACACTTTGCAACTATCTTAAGGGAGAAAAATGGCATCTAATTACTTATTTGGGTTTCTACTTTCACTTTTTAATTTTAACTTTTTTGCCTTTGAGAACTCTTAATTATTTTGCAGCTCATTGATACATTTTTTAAATGGTTCTTGATATGTATTCCAGAAATTTTTGTTGTTTTCTGGTCCTTGTCAGCCCATGTTGCCAGAAATAAAATTCTTTCAACTTGTTCTTTAACAATTTACAGTATCCATATATTCCTTCCTGTTCCAGAGGCAATAGAGTGAGAACACATACTTAAGAGCCAAGCTGGCCTGAGATCGAGTCAGATCCACCAGCAATGTGACCTCAGTAGCCTATTTACATTCTGAGCCTCAGTTTCTCATAGCGTTGGTATGAGAATTAAATGAGGTAATATATGAATAACACTTAAAACAGAGACTGACACTGCTAAGGGTGGACTTTCTTGCTATTATCTGAAAAGGTTGAAAACTTATGAGCCTGAGTAACAGTTATACATCTTACCCAATGGTTCACTAACTTCTGGTCCCTGGCTACCCCGGCCCCCTCTACCATGCAGTCACCCACACCCATGCTTATACTGATGGAGAGGAGTCAACAATGAGCTATTCATTGGATGACAGGCCCAGCTACTGTCACAGATGCACCCAAAGTCCAGGACAGAATGCTAGCAGATAGCTGCTGGTCTGAGAAATGTGATCGTCATATAAGCCTGAGTGAAAACATAACCCCTTTAATACTAAGAAATCTGAAAACAAACATAATTTTAAATTTTGTATTTTTTATGACGTCATTTGTCCCAACAACCATCTGACACCAATAGTCCTGATTACTAAAAATCTCAACGTTATAGAAATGTTCTCCTTCTTTTTTGAAAACCATGTTTATTTTCCTCCCACAATACAGGGCTATCTGCAAACCATTGAACTGATAAGATAGCTCAGGGGCTACCTCTGTCTTAGCAGAGTAACAGCTGAAAAAAGCAGACAATTCTTAACAAACAGGTAGATCAGGAATGCTCACTTCTAAAAACATCATTTATTCAGGGCAAGTGGTATTTCTCATGTGCGAATGAAGCTTAAACTTCAGCTTTAATTTATAAGAATTAGGAAATGCAGATTAAATCTCTGATGCCATATTGTGAATTCAGTAAAGTTTAACTAATCTACCACGCAAAGACAAACTTTAGCTATCCTACCCTTATTACTCTGGAAATTTAATAAAAATTAAACAAGAAGACTCACAGAGTATAAGAATTGTCCCCCCGCCTTAACGGTGCTGTTTTCAGCCTCTGTTGCCTGAAACACTGCAGAATAATTCAGATTTTTTGTAATCCCACCTTTTTATTGAGTAAAAGCAAAGTACTAAACTAATAAATGTGAAAAAGGCTATTGGGTTTAAAAAGAAAAAGCCTCAAGACATCGAGCCTCTTAGATATTTTAAAAGTGAAGACTGAGAAGGAACGCACTGTTGCTAAATAGAATTATAGAATTATGATCAATTTATAATCTTTTCAATATGGGATTTGAATATTCTGATATTAGATAGGATGTACATATTTTATTTATATAGTACTTCCAGAGAAGAAAAAAAGTCAATATTGGTTTATACAATATTTGGCATATTATTAACATATGCAGTGCTGTATACGATGTCAGAGCTAGAAAATAACTTAGATGCGATTTTGCTTCAGCGCTGGGCAAGTCCCCACCGCCAAGCGAACCCGTCCCTCCCTCCCTCCACACCGCCACGCCTCATCTCGCCCCTCCGCCCCTCCGCCCCGCCCCTCAGTCCCCGCCCCTCAGTCTCCCGCCCCTCAGTCCTCCGCCCCGCCCCTTCCCGCCCTCGTCCCCCGCCCCGCCCCTTCCCCGCCCCATCACCTCCGCTCCGCCCCGCCCCTCCCGTCCCTTCCGCCCAGCACCGCCCGCTGAGGCATGCGCGGTGAACCTGGCCGGCGCTGCTGGCTGTTTGAGGGGTGCGCGCCGAGCTCCGCGGGCAGTGTCTGAAGTCGGCAGTTTACCGCTTGTAATGAACATAGCAATCACTGGGAACCTGGAAGCAGAGACTCCTTTTCGCCCTCCCAGTCCATCTGGCTGCTGCGAATCCGTCCGCAGGCCTCCAGGACCCCGGGCTGGCTGAACGCCAGCACCCGTCCCGCTGCCCCAGGGCCCGCTAGGCCCTGGCATAATGGGAGAAAATCACGACGGAAAGGTCCAGCCCCTCACCATGCAGAGACGGGAAGCTCAGCCGCACGTGTGAGAACCCTTACGCCCCTTGGGGCTTCACCCCCGCTTCGCCGGCTCCAACAACCTCGGTCGGGGCCTCCTTGTCCTGTTGGGGCCTTTCCGCCGCACCAACACAGGCCCGAGCCAGGGCGAGGCCCGCGGACCTCCCACCCGCCGTGCGTAGGCTGCCCTTCTGCGCCCCAGCGCTGCGCTTGCGGCACCACCTGGGTCCCTTTTCCATTCTGATGACGTCCCTGTAGGTCGTGGCTGCACGCTCCTCAAGACCCAGGTCTGTGCAGGTACCAGCAAAGTAGTAGAATATCCGTGCTACATCTTTCTGGAGCACCCATTTTACTACCGGATTTGGAAGGAACGAAGTTAAGTAATCTCCAAGGTAAGCAATTAAAATTTTACGATGAAAAGGCTGGAAACTATTCTGCTGGTAATAACTGTCAGACATATCTGTGCCTGAAATGTCAGACTTTCTCTGAGAAAAAAAGCTGAGAACTTGTTTCCCATTATTTAAAATAGGAAAAATTTTAGGGCACAGCAAGTCAATAGAAAAACCTACCAATTTCCTAACTCACAGTGTGACAGTAGGTTTAAGTTGCACATAAGTTAGGATGTAAAATGCTTAAATGTTGCCACTTGGTCACCCACGTTTGATGTGGTTGTTACCATGCAGTTGCCTTGTATGCAGTAGCAGTGACTTGAGACCAGCAACATCACACGTGAACCTCTCCTTTGTCAACACACCAAGGCTTTCGAAGTGACCGTCATGAACGTGATGGTCTACCAGTTGTTTCTGGAAGCAACATGTGGCTTTTCCAGCAAACTATTTAGTTTAAAATGTTGTAATTTTGAAAGCTCAAACTTTATCTCTACAACCATCAGCCGAAAAATTTGAGACAGGTTCTTGCTCTTTTGCCCAAACTGCACCACCATAGGGGCTCCAGTAATCCACCTGCTTCAGCCTCCCCAGTAGCTGAGACCACAGGTGTGCCCCACCATGCCTGTTAATTTTTAATTTTTTTGTAAAAACTACATCTCTCCACATTGCCCAGGCTGGTCTCGAACTTCTAGGCTCAAGCAATTTTTCCCAGCTGGGCCTCCCAAAGTGCTGGAATTACAGGCGTGAGCCACTGACAGCACCCAGACTGAAAAATGTTTTGTGAGATAAATAGCTGCTATGCAATTTAGATATTAAAAATTAAGATGTGTTCTCCCAGGAAAGTAACAATTTGGGATATATTCTGTGTCACATCCTGTATTATGAAATAGATGGCAAAAAAAGTCCCATTTAATTTAAAGATAGAAGCTGTAACTTCACATAAATTTGGAGCTGAGGAGTCCTTTCAGGCTATGACCACAGAATTCTGGGGTTCTCTGTACTGACTTTTTGCTAGTGTCTACACACAAGCGTTCCTTAATGCTGTGCGTTAAGCAAATAGACCTTTGACCCCAGGTTTCTCTCCGTTTACCATTCTGTTTCTCTGCTCCATGCAAGTACCTCACCTCATGTCCTCTCTTGAACCTACTCCTTTCTAGCTTTTGTCCGGGTATTTTGCTGAAACACCTTTTATCTCAGTCATTTAGCTGCATTTGACACAGATGATACAATTGAGGAGTTTCTCTTTGAAATACTTTCTTCTGGATTTTAAAGACTTTCCCTCCTAGATTCCCTCTCACCTTTATCTTCATCCTCCTGCTCCTCCTCCACCAGATCTCTAATGATCCTCTCAGAATGATCCCACAGAGTCTCATGGATTTAAATACCATCCATCTGTTCATAACCACTAGGCTTGGGGCCTCTTCCCTGAGGGGAGCACCAAGAGTCATCCCTGACTCTTTTCCCTTCTTTTGCAACCCCCATGCAACCACACAGCAAGTCCTGTGGCTCTGATTGCAACCAGCATCCTGATTCACCGTCACCATTTCCACAACCGGTTTCAGTCACCTTCCTCTCCTACTGGTCAACTGCCACAGATCCTCCAACCTGCCTGCATCCTGTTTTGCCCTCCTACAGTCCAGCCTCCACTCAAGCATCCAGAGTGATCTCTTGAAAATGTTAAAATATGGTATAGGCAGACCACCATCCCTGTGTAAACCCTACCACTGTCTACTCATTGCAGTAGAATAAAAGTTCGACAACCTGGTGCCTGCCTCTTCAGCCTCATCTCCTACCCTTGCTTGTTCTTGCTATGTGGGTCAGATTTTCTGGTCTCCAGAGCTGAAAACAATCTTACTGACAGACTTAGATCATAGACTCTATCTACAGCATAAGGCATGGAAGGAAAAGTCTGAGAGAATGAAGGGTCAGAAAAGTTTGTTTAAAAAAAATAAAAAGCACAGGAAATTGTAAACATAACTAACCTGTATGTATATACTCAAAAGAACATGGCAACAGAATGAACTTTTTAGAAACTGAGCCAACAGACTTGCAAACAAATAAAAATACTTTTGGTCATACTCTGAAAACGAAAAGAATCCTTAGTGAATATACAAGAACAAAAATTGTGTACATCACATTTCTGGGTCATAATGCAATAAAACTAGAAATAATTGAAAGAGAATTTAAAGATGTTCAGCTTCCTGAAAATGTTAAATTATCCTTTTAAACAAATTAATGCCTACTGACATAGGTGCAAATGCAAAACACAAATACTGTGCCTATAAAAATGTATTTTTGCAAACAACAGTGTATCGGGATGTAAGGAGAGAGCTCACTGACTCAGAAGCTCCCAGAGTGAACAGGCGTGTTCATGGGAAGCGGAGCACTGCCCTGGAGCATTTGACATCACCTTATTACAAGTAGGAACAGCCATGCTGGGAGATGCTTGGATGCCAGTAGTAAGTCAGCAGATTCCCTCCTGAATGGGACCTCCCAGTCCTCTTTGGCATGGGGTTGCAGGCACGGACCCCAGATCCATCCGTGAGGGCTTACAAGATCAGCCTGCCCGCAGGCAGTGGAGTGGAAACTGGCACCAGCAGCTACAGTGGAACAAATGAATGGCCTCTAAGAATACGTCATCTGCCCCATGCAAAGACTCTGGATCCCAGAAGTCCTCCTGGTAAGGACTCAGAGCTAGACAACTTCATTTCCTGTCACCTGGGCTGCTCTCCTTCAGACAGCTATGGAAATTGATGAAGCACAGGAACGTTTTGGAAATGGCAATGATGTGCCAGGCCAATGTGTGGAGGTGTACAAGTTAAGTAATATTTTAAAAACAGAACACACAGTTTGCACAATCTGACCAATGCTCTGTCATGCATGTTTCTAAACAAGTGTGGAAGAGAATTTGGAAATGGCTGAAATTTTTTTATAAAGCTCATGTTTTTAGTTTGTTTAAATGTAAAAGCATATACTTAGAAACAAGTTAGTACATAAAAATTTTTAATCTTAGCTATCTGGAAGTTTCAAATTACCTAGAATGAGGTGTTTCCCAAAGGTCTCTGTAACTTGAATTTTACCAGTTTGAAAACTCTTGCTAGGCATAGTGGCTCACACCGGTAATCCCAGCACTTTGGGAGGTTGAGGTGGGCAGATAGCTTGAGCTAGGAGTGAGAGACCAGCCTGGGCAACATGGTGAAACCCCATCTCTACAAAAAATTTAAAAATTAGCTGGGAGTGATGTCACTGCGATAGACATAGCTACTCAGGAGGCTGAGGTGGGAGGATCCTTGAGCCCAGGAGGTCCAGGCTGCAGTGAGCCGTGATTGCACCACTGTACTTCAGGCTGGGCAACAGTGCCAGATCCTGCCCCCCTCCCCCAAAAGAAAGAAAACTACTAGTTCATAGTGCAGTTGATGAAATAATGTACATCCACAAAGAAAGGATCAATCATAATATGTGTATAATTACTCAGTATTAAAATAATGTATATAGTATTACATATATAATACTGAATACCTATAATGAATGGGGCATTGCTTTAAGCACTTTATACTCATTATCCCACAAGGATTCTCTCTTGGGCAGGTCTGAGTATATTCAATTTAAAGGCTAATTAGTAAGCAATACATACAATTGAACAGGAAGCTATTTAAAACATAGAAGGCTCTCAAAAATACAATGTGGAATGAGTAATGCAAGTTAAAGAGATACATAGCACATTTACAGAAAGTGTAAATACTTACAAAGTTAAACAGTATATTATTTAGAGAAACAATATATTATTTAGAGCTATTGTTATGTAATACAAGTACAATGAAAGTCAGGGAAATAATACTTTTTGTAAAACTTCAGATGAATGATTGTCCTAGATGGGGAGGCAAAGGGTTACATTTAGGAAGGGCCAACTATGCAGACGGCTTCAAATGTAGTGGTGTCAGTGATGGCTGCAATGTGTTTATTTTACTTTTATGTGAGTCTGTGTGTGTGTGTGTGTGTATGTGTCTGTGTGTGTCTGTGTGTGTGTAATTTTGTATGTATAAAATAGTTCATAATAATTTTTTTTTTGAGTTGGGGTGTTTCTCTCTCTCCCAGGCTGGAGTGCAGTGGCATGATCCCGGCTCACTACAGCCTCCAACTCTCAGGCTCAAGTGATCCTCCCACCTCAGCCTCCTGAGTACCTGGGACTACAAGTGCACACCACCATGCTTGGCTAAATTGTTTAAATCTTTTGTAGAGATGGGGTCTCACTGTGTTGTCCAGGCTGGTCTTAAAACTCCTGGGCTCAAACAATCCTCCTGCCTCATCCTCCCCAAGTGCTGGTACTACAGGTTAAGTTGCTGTGCCCAGCCTAATTGTTTTTATTTTTAAACAGGTTTATTGAGGAAAAATTCATGTACCTTATGATCTGCTAGGGTTTACTATAATCACAGATATGTGAAACCAACACCATGGTTAAGTTTAGAACATTTTTATCAGTCCTGTACCCTTTAGCTATCACCCTGTTATTCCCCCCAGCCCCTACCCCAGCTGTAAGCAACCACAAATCTAGTTTCCTTCTCAATAGGTTTGTCTTCTCTGGGCATTTCATATAAATTGATCCATATAAGTGTTTTTTCATGTCTGGCTTCTTCACATTTGTCTCATTCCAGAAGGTGACTGAATTGTTCCACAACTGGGAATACTAAACTGTGAGGTGAATTTTTGGTTCCCAAGTGAAAGTGAATGAGGCAAAGTGGAAGGAGAGTTCCTTTACTGAGGGAAAGGGACAAGAACCAATGAAAGAAAGAATTCCAGCAGGAGGGAAGGGAGGAAGTGGGATGGATAGCTGCTGGAAGCAGATGAACAGAGCTCTGAGCCTTGACAGCAGAATAGAAGGTGCAGTGCACTGGGGTGCAGGTCCTGAGGGGGAGGGAGAGGGAATGTGGAAAACAGCAGGTCATAAACTATGAATTCCAGCTGCTGGAGATGTGGATCCCAGGGTCTGGTTATCGCCTCACAGGCAGGGGCTGGAAAGTGGGGTTCTGCTAAGGTCCAGGAAGGAAGTGGGTGCACAGGTGGTGTGGACATGTGCGTGGAAGCCCACAACATGAGGTGCAGAACTTCAGGGAGAACCTGCATTTGGTTTCCAGGCTGGTTCTTTCATTCAGCAGCCTTCTCATGAAGTGTCTGTTGTGTGACAGACGCTGCAGAGCACAGAGATGCAATCTTACCTGTCCCAGCTTTCAGGGACTTCCCTGGAAGGCTGGGGCATGGTTATTTTCCATCTCCCCATGGTTCATGGATCTGTATTCTGCATAGAATGGGCAAAGTACAACTATCATTGATTAGTACTTGAAAAAATGAAGTTTTTACCTTCATGTTTTTTACAAAATGCAGTATCTGAGATGTAGCATTCTTTATCTTTGGCTTCTTTAATGTTATCTATACAGACAAAATAGAGAATGAAAAAAATTTCCAATATTAAATATTCACATTGATGTCTGTATTAGTCTATTTTGTGTTGCTATAAAAGAACACCTGAGACTGCGTAATTTATGAAGAAAAGAGGTTAATTTGGCTTATCATTCTGCAGGCTGTACCAGCCTGGCACCACCATCTGTTTCTGGTGAGGACCCTAGGAAGCCTCCAGTCATGTTGGAAGGGGAAGTGGAGCAAGAAAGAAAAGAGGTGGATGCCACACACTTTCAAACAACCAGCTGTCATGTTTCATAGAGCAATAACTCACTCACTACCACCGGGACAGCACCAAGCCATTCCTGAAGGATCTGCCCCCTAAAATATATTTGCTAACATGGAAAATCATTTCAGAATTGCTAACACATACGCTGAAACAAATTTGCCAACAGTATGTTTGTGTACAGTTCTGCAGTCTTACAGTATGCAGTCAAAACAGTATTTTCCGAGGTTACTTAGGTGAAGACTTTTTTCCCCCACACTCTTCAATATGGGTTACTCATAATTTGTAATGCAGTAAGATTCATTTGTCACCCACTGCATTCCATCTCACCCCCTCACCATCTTTGTTGATTTTTAAATTTACATAGAATAAAACCTGTAGGGACACTTTTTCTACATCAGTTGAGATAATCATGATTTGCCACTCCATTCTGTTAATGCAGTGATGTTTGAATGTTCAACCATCGTTGCATTCCAGGAATAAATTCTACTTGGTCATAGTGTATAATTATTTTAATATGCTGATGAATTTAGTTTGTTGGTATTTTGTTGAGGATTTCTGCATTGGTATGCATCAGGGAAGTGATATGGATCTCTAGTTTTCTTGTCTACTTTTTTTTTCTGGTTTTGATATCAGAGTAATTCTGACCTCACAGAATGAGTTTAGAAATGTTCTCTCATTTTCAGTTTTTTAGAAGAGTTGGATTAGTGTTATTTAAATGTTTGGTAGGATTCACCAGTGAAGCCATCTGGTTCAGGGCCTTTCTTTGTCAGAAAGTTTTTGATGACTGATTCAATCTTAATAGTTATGGGGTCTGTTCTAATTTTCTGTTTTTTTCATGATTCAGTCCTAGTAGGTTTTGTATACCTAAGAATTTGTCTGTTTTATCTAGACTGTCCTATTTGTTGGCAAACAGTTGTTTATAGTACACCTCTTATAATTCTTTATTTCTGTAGAATTCATAATAATGTCCCAATTTATTTTTGGCTTTGAGTCTCTTTTTCTTAGTCAATCTAGCTGAAGTTTTGTCAGTTTTGTTCATCTTTTCAAAAACCAACTTTTGGTTTTGTTTATTTACTGATAAGGAGGGATTTATTTCTGTCATATACTGTTTGTTGTTTATATGCCTTACAGCTTTTTTGTTCTTCATTTCCTGCATGCTGTCTTCTTTTGTATTTAATTGATTTTTGGTAATGAAATGTTTTAATTTCCTCATTTCCTTTTGTATATATTCTATAGTGTGTGTGTGTATGTGTGTGTGTGTGTGTGTATGTGTGTGTCACCATGGGTATTACATTTAACTTGCAAGTTTATTCATTTTATTCAATTGTGTAAACATACTGTAATTTATTTATCCATTCTACCCTTAATGGTCCTTTGGATTTTAATTATTGGACTTTTTGTTAGAGGAGTTTTAGATATACATGAAAAAATGAGTGGAAAGTACAGGGAGTTCCCATATACTCAGTCTCCTGCCCGCATGCCCTGTTGCTACCCTTACAGCCTTGCCTTGTGGTACATTTGTTACAGTTGATGAACAATGTAGAAACATTATTATTAACTAAAATTCATTAGAGGTCACTCTCTGTGTTGTACCTTCTATAGTTTTGAGAAATGTGTAATGACATGACATGTATCCATCATTAATGCAGCATACTGCAGTCTCACTGCCTTAAAATATCCCTTGTGCCTCAATTATTTGTCCCTTTCTTTCACCCTCCCCTTCCCACAACCCTGATAACTACTGTTCTCTTTACTGTTTCCATAGAATATCATATGGAATTTTACAGAATATCATATGGTTGGAATTCTATACTACATAGCATTCAAGTGGGCTCCTTTCACTTACCAATATGCATTTAAGTTTCCTGTGTGTCTTTTCATGGCTTCTGAGCTCAGTTTTAAATCAAGGAATAATAATTTATCGTGTGAATCCACAGCAGTTTATCCATGCCTACTGAAAGGCATCTTGATTGCCTCCAAGTTTTAGCAATTATGAATAAAGCTGTGATAAACATTTACGTGGAAGTTTTTGTGTGAATATAAGTTGTCAGTTTATATATGATAAGGATATACTTAGCTTTATAAGGAACTGCCAGGCCAGGCACAGTAACTCATGTCTGTAATCCCGGCACTTTGGGAGGTTGAGGTGGAAGGATTGCTTGAGCCCAGGAGT
>CM058086.1:71526817-71574028 GCA_030247045.1 Colobus guereza | reverse complement strand
TGTGGGGGTTGATAAGGTAAGAAGAAGGCAAGCATCAGGAGTCTGGGCATAAAGTGAGGTTCCCCAACGCTGCCCCTCAGGGAGGAAAATTATCACTGAAGTCATTCTTCCCAGCTCAGAGAGGATGTTCTGGGTCCCCAGTACTCTCAATGTCCAGCAGGGGACACCCTCATCCCACATGATCCCTTTCCTCATCCACCATCACTAAGTTCCTTTGTTCATTCATTCATTCATACATTGAAATGTTTGAGTGCCACTATGTGCCAGACACTGTGCCACAGACTAGAAAAATACAGGCATGAACAAGATAGACACACAGACAAATGAGGTTCCAGGCCTTTGGCACTAGTAGGGCAGGATTATAGTGAACAAATAGTTATAGTGATTTAATTTAAGGGAAAGGAAATCAGAAAAAAGCTTTCCTCAGAAACTGACTTTGAAACAAAGACTTCACAGATGCCTAAATCCTGGCCAAAGAAAATGTGGAAAGATTTAAAGAGGGAGACTGTGTGTGTGTGTATGTGTTAAGGGTGTGTTTCAGGCAGAGGGAACAATCTGTGCAGACCTTGAAGCAGAAAAGATCAAGGCCCCTTTAGAGGGTTGAACAGAGAAACCTGTGCACGGCTGGATTCAGGTTTGGTTGGAGGTTTAACCCTTTAAACTGTAGAATGCACACGTGTGGACACACACACACGTTCACACAGACGGCTGGGGCCTCCATTTCCCAAGGCGCAATTTTCTTGGTAATCACTTTTTTTTTTTTTTTTTGAGATGGAGTCTCACTCTGTCACCCAGGCTGGAGTGCAGTGGCACGATCTTGGCTCACTGCAAGCTCTGCCTCCCGGGTTCACACTGTTCTCCTGCCTCAACCTCCTGAGTAGCTGACAGGCACCTGCCACCATGCCTGGCTAATTTTTTGTATTTTTTTAGTAGAGACGGGGTTTCACCATGTCAGCCAGGATGGTCTTGATCTCCTGACCTCGTGATCCACCTGCCTTGGCCTCCCAAAGTGCTGGGATTGCAGGCGTGAACTACCACGCCCAGACCTTTTTTTTTTTTTTAAAGGAGAAGGTGAGGACAGAGAGCCAGCAGACCTCTGAGGCCTTTCCAAAGTAATCAAACTCAAAACTTGTCTTCCAGAAATGAGTGGAACAGAGGTAGATTTAGCTTAAGCTTCAGGGCTTCTCCTTGGGAGGAGTTAAGTAATGAGTGCAAATGAGATTTTTTTTTTTTTCTTTTGAGACGGAGTCTCACTCTGTCGCCCAGGCTGGAGTGCAGTGGCCGGATCTCAGCTCGCTGCAAGCTCCGCCTCTCGGGTTCATGCCATTCTCCTGCCTCAGCCCCCTGAGTAGCTGGGACTACAGGCGCCCGCCACCTCGCCTGGCTAGTTTTTTGTATTTTTTAGTAGGGACGGTGTTTCACCGTGTTAACCAGGATGGTCTCGATCTCCTGACCTCGTGATCTGCCCGTCTTGGCCTCCCAAAGTGCTGGGATTACAGGCTTGATCCTCCGCACCCGGTCTTTTTTTTTTTTTTTTTTGAGACAGAGTGTGATTCTGTTGCCCAGGCTGGAGTGCAGTGGCGCGATCTCGCTCACTGCAACCTCCGCCTCCTGGATTCACAACATTCTCCTGCCTCAGCCTCGCGAGTAGCTGGGACTACAGGCGCCCACCACCATGCCCGGCTAATTTTCTGTATTTTTAGTAGAGACGGGGTTTCACTGTGTTAGCCAGGATGGTGTCAGTCTCCCGACCTCGTGATCTGCCTGCCTTGGCCTCCCAAAGTGGTGGGATTCCAGGCGTGAGCCACCACACCCAGCCTTTCTTTCTTTTTTTTTTTTGATATGGGGTTTCTCTCTTTTGCCCAGACTGGAGTGAAGTGGCACAATCTTGGCTCACTACAACCTCCGTCTCCAGGTTCAAGCAGTTCTGCCTCAGCCTCCCAAGTAGCTGGATTATAGGCGCCTGCTACCACACCAGGCTAATTTTTGTATTTTAGTAGAGACGGGGTTTCACCATGTTAACCAGGATGGTCTTGAACTCTTGATCTTAAGTGATCCGCCTGCCTTAGCCTCCCAAAGTGCTGGGGTTACAGGCATGAGCCACCATGCCCAGTCAATCTAATATTAATAGAAGGCACAGAGCCCACCCTGTGGGGGCCTCCTCATCTCAAGGTCAGACCAGGACTCAACCATGGGGGAACCCCTGGTCAGATGGGAAGACAGAACCTGCTGAGAATCTGATCCCCTGACCTTCTCAATACTAACCTTGGCTAGGAGTGGTGGTACGTACCTGCAGCCCCAGCTATGCAGGAGGCTGAGGTGGGAGGATTGCTTGAGCCTGGGAGGTTGAGGTTGCAGTAGGCTGTGATTGCACCACTGCCCTCCAACCTGGATAATAGAGCAAGACCCTGTCTCAAAACAAAACAATGCAAAACAAAACAAAGAATCACTAACCCTGCCCCCTCCTCCTCATTCTGCTCCCAGATCCCCCTCCAAACCTGGCTGGCCCTTCAGGCCCTCAGGTTGTCCTCCTCTGTGCAGGAGGCCTTGTACCAGGCTATGTTTCTTCAAAGCCCCTCCTTCCTCAACCTTTGGGGCTTTCCTGGAAACAGAGTGGTGGTGGTGAGAGTCTGCTTCAAAGTGGCCACCAGTCTCCCCCTCAGAGGTTATTTTGGAAGGTGACACCTTCCCTTGCCTACCACGCTCTCAAAGCCTGACCCCTCACTGGCACACACAGTTGCTGTGACAGCTAGCTCAAGGAAACTGCAAGACCAGAGGCTGAGCCTCCCAACTGCTCAGGGAAAGCCAGGGATAGAGGGTGGTGGGGAACAACGTCCCTGCTTGGCAAACACAAGTGGGCACAAGGTAAGGTGCAGGAGCAGGAGGCTCTGGTGTTACAAAAGCAGCCCCAGGCCCATAGAATCCTCTGCCCAGGAGTCTGTCTCTGAGGGGACATTGAACAGCAAGCAGATGCCCCTCTTCCTGGCACCCATTTTAAGATGTGGAAACTAAAGAAGTAACTTGAAGACACTTCTAGAGCAAGCTAGTGACAGAACAAGGCTAGAATCCAGATCTCCCAGTTCTGTCCGGTGTCCTCTTTCTGCAATCCCAATGGTCCCTTCACCAGGAATCTAGGATTTTCCAAACCCATGGCCCAGTCATGGCACTGGACTGTAATGCCTGACTGACTTGTCTCTTTCATCACAGCTTAGGGGCCCCTTGGGGCAGGGACCCTGTTTCCCTCTCCTTTATATCCTTTGCCCCCCAGCATGGGGCCTGGCACCTGTTTGAGACTTAGGACACATTTGTTCAACATACAAATCAACAAAATGCATGGAGTGATTTTGGCTGTGGGCATCTGGTTGTTAACTCATTCATTGCACATGTTTTGTCAGATAGCACCTATGTATGTGAGACTGTGCGGAGGTGTGAATGTGGCTAAAAAATGCTCAGGCTTTTTTTCTGCCCTGTAGGATGCTATAATCTAGAAGGAAATGCCAGGAGAGGGGACAGGAGGGGGAAATAACCATCTGTTGAATAGTAGTTAGGCCCTGAGTAAATTGTTATGTAGGTGACCTCTCCAACAAGGTGGGTATTAGCAACCCTATTTCACAGGTGCAGAAAGAGGTTCACAGCAGCTCAATAACTTGCCCAAGGTAGGCTGTGGCTGGTGGGGCTTAGAAGTCATCCAGGCCTCATACCCTTTCTACTGTCATCATGACATACAGTAGGATAGACCTGAGGAGGTGTCTGTCTGTACTGAGGGCTAGGGACCCTCAGAGGTAGGATAGCTTGCTGAATTGGGATCTTAGAGGCTTTTAGAGGGACGAAGTTGCCCAGTGAACCTTAAAGTTGAGGTCATTGGTGAGATGGGGATTGGGGATCCTCTCCAAGGGTATGAAAACCCTAGGACCCTGGGAGAGTGTCCTCAGAGTGCTCTGCAGCTGGCTAATGGACAGAAGAAGGTGGATTCATGGTCCTGACTTCTTGTTAGATCATGTGCTTCCTTTTTTTTTTTTTTTTTGAGACAGAGTTTCATTCTTGTTGCCCAGGCTGGAGTGCAATCTCAGCTCACTGCAACCTCCGCCTCATGCGTTCAAGCGATTCTCCTGCCTCAGCCTCCTGAGTAGCTGAAATTAGAGGCATGTGCCACCATGCCCGCTAAGTTTTTGTATTTTTAGTAGAGACGGGGTTTCACCGTGTTAGCCAGGATGGTCTCGATCTCCTGACCTTGTGATCCGCCCGTCTCGGCCTCCCAAAGTGCTGGGATTACAGGCTTGAGCCACCGCGCCCGGCCTTTTTTTTTTTTTTTTTTGAGACAGAGTTTCACTCTTGTTGCCCAGGCTGGAGTGCAATCTCAGCTCACTGTAACCCCCGCCTCGTGGGTTCAAGCGATTCTCCTGCCTCAGCCTCCTGAGTAGCTGAGATTAGAGGCGTGTGTCACCATGCCCTCTAAGTTTTTGTATTTTTAGTAGAGACGGGGTTTCACCATGTTGGCCAGGTTCATCTCGAACTCCTGACCTCAGGTGATCCACTGGCCTTGGCCTCCCAAAGTGCTGGGATTACAGGTGTGAGCCACCATGCCCCGCCGTTGATCACATGCTTCTTTAAGAAGGCTCTGGGCCCAGTTCCTCCTGCAGCCCCATGGCACCCACCATACCTCTTATTTTTGGTCAATGTGAGTTGAATAAACAGATCTTTCTCTCCTGACTCCTTGGGTGAGCAATCAAGATTGGCAGACCTTGGTCCCATCCTGGCAAAGGACCTCCTGCTTTCCAAGCCCTCCTTGTGGTACCCAAATTGCCCCCGTTTTCTGGGGCGGTGGCCCATCCAATCCAGGGTCTTGCTCACTGAGATGCTTTCTCATTGAAATGAGGATGCCAACTCTTTTCCCAAGCTGAAAGGGAAAAGAATCACGGGCTAAAATTAACAAGCTCAATACAGAGCACTGATAAAAGGGCTCACACTTTGGAATCAGACCAATGTGGCTTCAAATCCATTCTGTCTGGCACAGTGGCTCACACCTGTAATCTTAGCACTGTGGGAGGCTGAAGTGGGAGGATCGATTTGAGTCCAGGGGGTTGAGGTTACAGTGAGTTATGATTGCATCACTGCACTTCAACCTGGGCAACAGGGTGAGACCCTGTGTCTTAGAAAAAATGTTCACTCTCTGCCTTCATGGCTTACTGATCTTAAACAAGTCCTTTATCTTCTCTAAGCCTCAGTTTTCTCTTCTGTGAAAGAAGACTAATGATACCTAGATTGTCTAAATCCTAATCTGATCATCTTTCCCCTGCCTCAGTCTCTCTTGGCTGATATGAAGTACAATCAGACATTGACAGCTTGGCTCTGAGTCAAGGAAAGATCAGGAAAGAGATAGGAAAGATCAGGACAGCGGGCGGGCGGCTCACGCCTGTAATCCCAGAACTTTGGGAGGCCGAGGCAGGTGGAACACAAGGTCAGGAGATTGAGACCATCTTGGCTAACACAATGAAACCCTGTCTCTACTAAAAATACAAAAAAATTAGCCGGGTGTGTGGTGGGCACCTGTAGTCCCAGCTACTCGGGAGGCTGAGGCAGGAGAATGGCGTGAACCTGGGAGGTGGAGGTTGCAGTGAGCTGAGATCGCGCCACTGCACTCCAGCCTGGGTAACAGAGTCAGACTCTGTCTCAAAAAAAAAATAAACGCCGGGCACGGTGGCTCAAGCCTGTAATCCCAGCACTTTGGGAGGCCGAGACAGGCGGATCACGAGGTCAGGAGATCGAGACCATCCTGGCTAACACGGTGAAACCCTGTCTCTACTAAAAATACAAAAACTAGCCGGGCGAGGTGGCGGGCGCCTGTAGTCCCAGCTACCTGGGAGGCTGAGGCAGGAGAGTGGCGTAAACCCAGGAGGCGGAGCTTGCAGTGAGCTGAGATCCGGCCACTGCACTCCAGTCGGGCGACAGAGCGAGACTCCGCCTCAAAAAAAATAAAATAATAAAATAAAATAAAATAAAATAAATAAATAAATAAATAAATAAATAAATAAAGGAAAGATCAGGACAGTCTCTGGAAAAAAGAAAATACAAGCTGTCTGTTTGGTGCTCACAATGGATGAGCTGTGGATACTCAGATACAATATTAATAAAACATAACTTCAGGCCAGGCATTATAGGTGGCTCATGCCTGTAATCTCAGCACTTTGGGAGACCGAGGCAGGCAGATCACCCAAGGACAGGAGTTTGAGACCAGCCTGACCAACATGGAGAAACCTTGTCTCTACTAAAAATACAAAAAATTAGCCGGGTGTGTGGTGGGCACCTGTAGTCCCAGCTACCTGGGAGGCTGAGGCAGGAGAGTGGCGTAAACCCAGGAGGCGGAGCTTGCAGTGAGCTGAGATCCGGCCACTGCACTCCAGTCGGGCGACAGAGCGAGACTCCGCCTCAAAAAAAATAAAATAATAAAATAAAATAAAATAAAATAAATAAATAAATAAATAAATAAATAAATAAAGGAAAGATCAGGACAGTCTCTGGAAAAAAAGAAAATACAAGCTGTCTGTTTGGTGCTCACAATGGATGAGCTGTGGATACTCCAGATACAATATTAATAAAACATAACTTCAGGCCAGGCATTATAGGTGGCTCATGCCTGTAATCTCAGCACTTTGGGAGACCGAGGCAGGCAGATCACCCAAGGACAGGAGTTTGAGACCAGCCTGACCAACATGGAGAAACCTTGTCTCTACTAAAAATACAAACATTAGCTGGGCATTGTGGCGCATGCCTGTAATCCCAGCTACTCGGGAGGCTGAGGCAGGAGAATCACTTGAACCTCGGAAGTGGAGGTTGTGGTGAGCTGAGATCGCACCATTGCACTCCAGCCTGGGCAGCAAGGGTGAAATTCTGTCTCAAAAAAAAAAAATACTAAAACATAACTTCAGTTCATAAAACTATTGTCAAGTAGTGTGGTAGGCACTTAACATACTTCATATCTTTTTTTTTTTTTTGAGATGGAGTGTCACTCTGTTGCTCACCCTGGAGTGCAGTAGTGCGATCTTGGCTCGCTGCAACCTCTGCCTTCTGGGTTCAAGCGATTCTCATGCCTCAACCTCTCAAGTAGCTGGGATTATAGGCGTGCACCATCACACTTTGCTAATTTTTGTATTATTATTATTATTATTATTATTTTTGAGACAGACTCTCACTCTGTTGCCCAGGCTGGAGTGCAGTGATACAATCTCATCTCACTGCAACCTCTGACTCCCCGGTTCAAGCGCTTTCCTGCCTCAGTCCCCCTAGTAGCTGGGATTACAGGCATGTGACACTATGACCAGCTAATTTTTGTATTTTTAGTAGAGATGGGGTTTTGCCATGTTGGCCAGGCTGGTCTGGAACTCTGGACCTCAGGTGATCCACCTGCCTCAGCCTCCCAAAGTGCTGGGATTACAGGTGTGAGCCACCGTGCCCGGCAAAGTTTTGTATTTTTAGTAGAGATGGTGTTTCACCACGTTGGCTAGGCTGGTCTTTTTTTTTTTTTGAGATGGAGTTTCGATGTTGTTGCCCAGGCTGGAGTGCAATGGCGCAATCTTAGCTCACTGCAACCTCTGCCTCCTGGGTTCAAGTGATTCTCCTGCCTCAGGCTCCATAGTATCTGGGATTACAGGCACCCGCCACCACGTCCAGCTAATTTTTTGTATTTTTAGTAGAGACAGGGTTACACTATGTTGGCCAGGCTGATATTGAACTCCTGACCTCAGGCGATCCACCTACCTCAGCCTCTCAGAGTGCTGGGATTACAGGTGTTAGCCACCGAGGCTGGCAGCCAGGCTGGTCTTAAACTCCTGACCTCAAGTGATCTGCCTGCCTCAGCCTCCCAAAGTGTTAGAATTGTAAGCATAAGCCACCACTCCCAACCTTAACATATTTCATAGCTAATCTTCAGAGAGGTATTCTTACTCCCATTCTAAAGATGAGGAAATAGAGGTCTCAGAGTGATTGTCTTCATGCAAGATCACTTGGGTGAAGCATGTGTATCTATCAGGACTCAGCTGCAGATAACATAAATTCTATTGCCAAGAAGAAAGGGATGTCATACAGGGCATTAAGTGCTTCCAAAATAATTGAAAGGGCTCTACTTCTAGACTAGGCTTGCAGGAATAACTTTAGAACTCAGCAGAATTGAGCAGCCAGGGGAGCTGTTTCCTTTGCTACATTCAAAGATGGTGAGGATCAGGGAGTTCACACTGCAATGTTGGCTCCAGACCTGTGCTAGATCCATGCCAGCAAAAAACAAAAACAAAAAAGATTCCAAGTTTTAGCTATGCAGCATGAATAAGTTCTAGAGTTCTGCTGTACACTGTGTCTATAATAAACAATACTGTATTTTGCATTTAAAATTTTTTAGATCCCAGCACTTTGGGAGGCCAAGGCAGGCAGATTGCTTGAGACTAGCCTGGGCAATATGACAGAACCCCATCTCTACAAAAAATACAAAAAAATGACTGGATGCGGTGACTCTCGCCTATAATCCCAGCACTCGGGAGGCTGAGATGGGTCAATCACCTGAGGTCAGAAGTTCGAGACCAGCCTGGCGAACATGATGAAACCCCATCTCTACTAAAAATACCAAAATTAGCTGGGTGTGGTGGCAGATGCCTGTAATCCCAGCTATTTGGGAGGCTGAGACAGGAGAATTGCTTGAACCCGGGAGGCAGAGGTGGGAGGTTGCAGTGAGCCGAGATCACACCATTGCACTCCAGCCGGGATGACAAGAGTGAAACTCCCTCTCAAAACAGAAAAAAAAAAATCCACTGGGCATGGTGACACACACCTGTAGTCCTAGCTACTAGGGAGGCTGAGGTGGGAGGATCGCTTGAGCCCAAGAGGTCGAGTCGGCTCCAGTGAGCCATGATCGTGCCACTGCATTCCAGCCTGGGAGACAGAGTGAGATTCTGTCTCAAAAATAAATTTTTTTTTGTTAGGAGGCTAAGATCTTTTTTTTTTTTTTGAGACGGAGTCTCGCTCTGTCACCCCCCAGGCTACAGTCCAGCGGCGCAATCTTGGCTCACTGCAAACTCCACCTCCTGGGTTCACACTATTCCCCCGCCTCAGCCTCCCAAGTAGCTGGAACTACAGGCGCCCGGCTAATTTTTTGTATTTTTAGTAGAGACAGGGTTTCACTATGTTGGCCAGGCTGATCTTGAACTCCTGACCTCAGGCGATCCACCTACCTCAGCCTCTCAAAGTGCTGGGATTACAGGCATTAGCCACTGAGCCTGGCAGCCAGGCTGGTCTTAAACTCCTGACCTCAAGTGATCTGCCTGCCTCGGCCTCCCAAAGTGTTAGAATTATAAGCATAAGCCACCACTCTTAACCTTAACATATTTCATAGCTAATCTTCAGAGAGGTATTCTTACTCCCATTCTAAAGATGAGGAAATAGAGGTCTCAGAGTGAGTGTCTTCATGCAAGATCACTTGGGTGAAGCATGTGTATCTATCAGGACTCAGCTGCAGATAACATAACTTCTATTGCCAAGAAGAAAGGGATGTCATACAGGGCATGAAGTGCTTCCAAAATAATTGAAAGGGCTCTACTTCTAGACTAGGCTTGCAGGAATAACTTTAGAACTCGGCAGAATTGAGCAGCTGGGGAGCTGTTTCCTTTGCTACATTCAAAGATGGTGAGGATCAGGGAGTTCACACTGCAATGTTGGCTCCAGACCTGTGCTAGATCCATGCCAGCAAAAAACAAAAACAAAAAAGATTCCATGTTTTAGCTATGCAGCATGAATAAGTTCTAGAGTTCTGCTGTATACTGTGTCTATAATAAACAGTACTGTATTTTGCATTTAAAATTTTTTAGATCCCAGCACTTTGGGAGGCCAAAGCAGGCAGATTGCTTGAGACCAGCCTGGGCAATATGACAGAACCCTGTCTCTACAAAAAATACCAAAATTAGCTGGGTGTGGTGGCAGATGCCTGTAATCCCAGCTACTCGGGAGGCTGAGATGGGTCAATCACCTGAGGTCAGAAGTTCGAGACCAGCCTGGCGAACATGGTGAAACCCCATCTCTACTAAAAATACCAAAATTAGCTGGGTGTGGTGGCAGGTGCCTGTAATCCCAGCTATTTGGGAGGCTGAGACAGGAGAATTGCTTGAACCCGGGAGGCAGAGGTGGCAGGTTGCAGTGAGCCTAGATTGCACCATTGCACTCCAGCCTGGGTGACAAGAGTGAAACTCCCTCTCAAAAAAATGAAAAAAAAGTTGCTTCCAATCCTGACCCAAAGACTTCTCCTGACACTGCTGCAGAAATGGCTTTGATTCAAAGCCTTTAACCTCTTTTCTTCCACCTTCCAAATCTCACCCAAATGTATCTAGATTAGCAGATCCACATTCACATCCAGAGCCCTAGCTGCAAGGGAGTCTGGGAAATGTAGTTTTTCACTTTCCATCTGGGCAGTCCAGGAAGCCACACTAGGAGGGAGGAAGGAATGTTGAATGCCAAACCACCATTTCTGCCACTGCAAAGCCTGTGCCTTTTCATTGAATTACCTGGCCCAGGTCCTGCTTTTGGTGTGGGGAATGCTGCCTTATAGGTTTTAGTGGAAACTTCAGCTGGTCCCTCATTTCTTAGAGCTCCCAGTCGAGCAGGAGGCATTCATGGGAAACTCTAGGAAGGCAGTTCAAGTGTCAGGAGAGCAGGAATATTCCTCTATTTCTCTCTTTCTCTTTCTACCTTTCTTTAACAGCTTTATTAAAATATAATAACATATTATACAATTCATGTATTTAAAGTGTACAATTCAATAGATTTTAGTCTAGTCACAGAATTGTGCAACTATCACCACAATTTATTTTAGAACATCTTCATCATGCTAAATAATGCAGTCTCCATACCCCGTCCCCAACCCACATCCTCTGGCAACCACCAATCCACTTTCTGTCTCTATGGATTTTCCTACTGTGTACATTTCATATAAATAGAACTACATAATATGTTGCCTTTGTGTCTGGCTTCTTTCACTTAACATAAGGTTTTCACTGTTGATTCATGTTGTAACATGTATCAATACTTTTTTTTTTTTTTGAGACAGGGTCTCTGTTGCCCAGGCTGGAGTGCAGTGGCATGATCATAGCTCACTGCAGCCTCAACCTCCTGGGCTCCAGCCATCCTCCCACCTCAGCCTCCCAAGTAGCTGGGACAGCAGGTGTGTGCCACCACACTCGGCTAATTTTAAAATTTGTTCATAGAGACAGGGTCTCACTATGTTGCCTAGGCTTATCTGAAACTCGTGGGTGCAGCAATCCTTGTGCTTCGGCACAGGCATGAGCCATCGCTCCCAGGTATTTAACTTTTTTTTTTTTGAGACGGAGTCTCGCTCTGTCGCCCAGGCTGGAGCACAGTGGCCGGATCTCAGCTCACTGCAAGCTCCGCCTCCCGGGTTTACCATTCTCCTGCCTCAGCCTCCCGAGTAGCTGGGACTACAGGCGCCCGCCACCTCGCCCGGCTAGGTTTTGTATTTTTAGTAGAGGCGGGGTTTCACCGTGTTAGCCAGGATGGTCTCGATCTCCTGACCTCGTGATCTGCCCGTCTCGGCCTTCCAAAGTGCTGGGATTACAGGCTTGAGCCACCACGCCTGGCCTTTTTTTTTTTTACCCAGAGACAAGGTCTTGCTCTGTCACCCAGGCCAGAGTGCAGTGGCACAGTCATAGCTCACTGCATCCTCAAACCCCTGGGGCTTAAGTGATCCTCCCACCTCTGTCTCCTGAGTAGGTGGGACTACAGGCACAGGTACATGACACCGCACTCTGCTAATTTTTAAATTTTTCTGTAGCCATGAAGTCTCGCTTTGTTGCCTAGGTGGGTTTCAAACTTCTGACTTCAAGCAATTCTCTTGCCTTGACCTTCTGAAGTGCTGGGATTACAGGTACTCGCCCTCTGTTTAGTTTTGTGAGGAACTGCCCATCTGTTTTCTACAGTCACTGCACCATCTTATATTTCTACCACGAATGTATAAGGGTTCCAGTTTCTCTGCAATCTCACTAACATTTGTGTTTTTTTCTGTTTTGATTTATTTTGTGTAATTGTAGTCATCCTAGTAGGTGTGAAATGGTATCTCATTGTGGTTTCCACTTGCATTTTCCTGATGGTTAATGATGGTGAGCATCTTCTTACGTACTATTTGACCAATTGTACATCTTCTTCAGAGAAATGTCTGTTCAGATTCTTTGTCCATTTTTAAATTTGGTTGTCTTTTATTATTGCATTACAAGAGTTATTTTTGTGTTCTGAATACAAGTTTCTTTTCAGATATGATTTGAAAATATTTTATCTCATTCTGTGGGTTGTCTTTTCACATTCTTTTTCAAAAAAATAATTTATTTAGGTGAAATTAATGTAACTTAAAAGCAACCATTTTAGGGCTGGGCAAGGTGGTTCATGCCTGCAGTCCCAGTTGGAGACCAAGGCAGGAGGATTGCTTGAGCTCAGGAGTTTAAGACCAGCCTGGGTAACATAGCAAGACCTTGTTTCTACTAAAAAAAAAAACAAAATCACCCTGGTGTGGTGGTGCATGCCTACAGTCCCAGCTACTTAGGAGGCTGAGGTGGGATAATTGCTTGAGCCCAGGAGGTTCAGGCTGCAGGTAGCCATGATTGTGCCACTGCACTCCAACCTGGGTGACAAAGGGAGACCCCATCTCAAAACAAAACAAAACAAAAACAAAAACAAAATTAGCCGGGCACGGTGGCTCAAGCCTGTAACCCCAGCACTTTAGGAGGTTGAGGCAGGCAGATCACCTGAGGTCAGCAGTTCAAGACCAGCCTGACCAACATGGAGAGACCCTGTCTTTACTAAAAATACAAAATTAGCTGGTGTGGTGGCACATGCCTGTAATCCCAGCTACATGGGAGGCTGAGGCAGGAGAATCGCTTGAACCTAGGAGGCAGAGGTTCCAGTGAGCTGAGATCGCACCATTGCACTCCAGCCAGGGCAACAAGAGTGAAACTCTGTCTCAAAAAAAAAAGGAATCATACAATTGCATGCAGTTGTGACTTTTTGTGTCTGGTTTATTTGCTTTAGCATAATGTTTTGGAGTTTCTCCACGTTGCAGCATGAATATTCCATTGTATTTATGCACTACAATTTATCCATTCATCTGTTGATGGACATGTGGGCTATTTCTACCTTTTGGGCTATTTCTTTCTTTTTTTTTGAGGTGGAGTCTTGCTGTGTTGCCCAGGCTGGAGTGCAGTGGCATGATCACGGCTCACTGCAACGTCTGCCTCCCAGGTTGAAGCAATTCTCTGCCTCAGCCTCCCAAGTAGCTGAGATTACAGGCGCCTGCCACCACACCCGGCTAATTTTTTTTTGTATTTCTTGTAGAGATGGAGTTTCACCATGTTGGTCAGGCTGGTCTTGAACTCCTGACCTCGTGATCCACCCACCTCAGCCTCCCAAAGTGCTGGGATTACAGGCGTGAGCCACCGCACAGGATAAAGCAGCTTTTAAAACAACTTTATTGGCCGGATGTGAGTGGGTGCCTGTAATCCCAGCTACTCGGGAGGCTGAGGCAGGAGAATCGCTTGAACCTAGGAGGCAGAGGTTCCAGTGAGCTGAGATCGCACCATTGCACTCCAGCCAGGGCAACAAGAGTGAAACTCCCTCTCAAAAAATGAAAAAAGGATCATACAATTGCATGCAGTTGTAACTTTTGTGTCTGGTTTATTTGCTTTAGCATAATGTTTTGAGTTTCTCCACGTTGCAGCATGAATATTCCATTGTATTTATGCACTACAATTTATCCAATCATCTGTTGATGGACATGTGGGCTATTTCTACCTTTTGGGCTATTTCTTTCTTTTTTTTTGAGGTGGAGTCTTGCTGTGTTGCCCAGGCTGGAGTGCAGTGGCACGATCTTGGCTCACTGCAACCTCTGCCTCCCAGGTTCAAGCAATTCTCTGCCTCAGCCTCCCAAGTAGCTGAGATTACAGGCGCCTGCCACCACGTCCGGCTAATTTTTTGTATTTTTAGTAGAGACGGGGTTTCACCATGCTGGCCAGGCTGGTCTTGAACTCCTGACCTCAGGTGATCCACCCGCCTCAGCCTCCCAAAGTGCTAGGATTATAGGCATGAGCCACTGAGCCCAGCCTCCTCAGGATTTTCTTTTCTTTTCTTTCTTTCTTTCTTTCTTTCTTTCTTTCTTTTTTTTTTTTTGAGATGGAGTCTCGCTCAGTGAGCCACCATGCTTGACTTATTTTATTTTATTTTTTAAAAATATATGTATACACATATATATATACACACACACAGAGCTATCCTATACTTCCTTTGATGGAACCTTATGAAGCACAAAGATTTTTGATTTTGGTGAAATCCAATTTTCCTACTTTATTTTTTGTTGCTTGTGCTTTTGTGTGGTATCTAAGAAAGTTTTGTCTAACTCAAGGTCAGAAAGGTTTGCTCCCATATTTTCTTTTTTTTTTTTTGAGATGGAGTCTCGCTCAGTGAGCCACCATGCTTGACTTATTTTATTTTATTTTTTAAAAATATATGTATACACATATATATACACACACACAGAGCTATCCTATACTTCCTTTGATGGAACCTTATGAAGCACAAAGATTTTTGATTTTGGTGAAATCCAATTTTCCTACTTTATTTTTTGTTGCTTGTGCTTTTGTGTGGTATCTAAGAAAGTTTTGTCTAACTCAAGGTCAGAAAGGTTTGCTCCCATATTTTCTTTTTTTTTTTTTGAGATGGAGTTTCACCATGTTGGTCAGGCTGGTCTTGAACTCCTGACCTCAGGTGATCCACCCGCCTCAGCCTCCCAAGTAGCTGGGATTATAGGCGCATGCCACCACACCCAGCTAATTTCTTGTATGTTTAGCAGAGATGGGGTTTCACCATGCTGGCCAGGCTGGTCTTGAACTCCTGACCTCGTGATCCGCCTGCCTTGGCCTCCCAAAGTGCTAGGATTATAGGCATGAGCCACCACACCCAGCCACCAACAACGCTTGTTATTTTCCTTTATTTTATTATTTATTTATTTATTTATTTTTGAGATGGAGTCTCGCTCAGTGAGCCACCATGCTTGACTTATTTTATTTTATTTTTTAAAAATATATGTATACACATATATATATACACACACACACAGAGCTATCCTATACTTCCTTTGATGGAACCTTATGAAGCACAAAGATTTTTAATTTTGGTGAAATCCAGTTTTCCTACTTTATTTTTTGTTGCTTGTGCTTTTGTGTGGTATCTAAGAAAGTTTTGTCTAACTCAAGGTCAGAAAGGTTTGCTCCCATATTTTCTTTTTTTTTTTTAAGTTTAGTTTTGTATATGATAAAAGAAACCAATACAACTTTTTTCTTTGAGATAGGGTCTTGCTTTGTTGCCCAGGCTGGAGTGCAGTGGCACGATCTTGGCTCACTGCAACCTCTGCCTCCTGGGTTCAAGTAATTCTCCTGCCTCAGCCTCCCAAGTAGCTGGGACTACAGGCGCCTGCCACCACACCCGGCTAATTTTTTGTATTTTTAGTAGAGACAGGGTTTCACCATGTTGGTCAGGCTGGTCTCAAACTCCTGACTTCAAGCCATCCTCCTGCCTCAGCCTTCCAAAGTGTTGGAATTACAGGCATGAGCCACTGAGCCCAGCCTCCTCAGGATTTTCTTTTCTTTTTTTTTTTTTTGAGGTGGAGTCTTGCTGTGTTGCCCAGGCTGGAGTGCAGTGGCACGATCTTGGCTCACTGCAACCTCTGCCTCCCAGGTTCAAGCAATTCTCTGCCTCAGCCTCCCAAGTAGCTGAGATTACAGGCGCCTGCCACCACACCCGGCTAATTTTTTTTTGTATTTCTTGTAGAGATGGAGTTTCACCATGTTGGTCAGGCTGGTCTTGAACTCCTGACCTCATGATCCACCCACCTCAGCCTCCCAAAGTGCTGGGATTACAGGCGTGAGCCACCGTGCCCGTCTGGGCTGTTTCAAATAATGTTGCTATGAACATGAATGCATACGTGCTTGTTTGAGTATCTGTTTCCAATTTGGGGTATATACTAGAAGTGGAATATGCTAATTCTTTACCTTTGAGGAACCACCAAACTGTTTTGCCATAGCACCTGGACCATTTTGCATTTCCACCAACAATGTATGAGAGTTCCAATTTCTCTACATCCTTGCCAACAACACTTGCTTTTATTTTTTCAAGACAGAGTCTCTGTTGCCCAGTGCAATGACCCAATCTTGGCTCACTACAACCTCCGCCTCCTGGGTTCAAGTAATTCTCCTGCCTCAGCCTCCCAAGTAGCTGGGATTATAGGCGCATGCCACCACACCCAGCTAATTTCTTGTATGTTTAGCAGAGACGGAGTTTCACCATGCTGGCCAGGCTGGTCTTGAACTCCTGACCTCGTGATCCGCCTGCCTTGGCCTCCCAAAGTGCTAGGATTATAGGCATGAGCCACCACACCCAGCCACCAACAACGCTTGTTATTTTCCTTTATTTTATTATTTATTTATTTATTTTTGAGATGGAGTCTCGCTCAGTGAGCCACCATGCTTGACTTATTTTATTTTATTTTTTAAAAATATATGTATACACATATATATATACACACACACACAGAGCTATCCTATACTTCCTTTGATGGAACCTTATGAAGCACAAAGATTTTTGATTTTGGTGAAATCCAATTTTCCTACTTTATTTTTTGTTGCTTGTGCTTTTGTGTGGTATCTAAGAAAGTTTTGTCTAACTCAAGGTCAGAAAGGTTTGCTCCCATATTTTCTTTTTTTTTTTTTTTTTTTTTTTGGAGACGGAGTTTAGCTCTGTCACCCAGGCTGGAGTGCAGTGGCGCGATCTCGGCTTACTGCAAGCTCCGCCTCCCGGGTTCAAGTAATTCTCCTGCCTCAGCCTCCCAAGTAGCTGGGATTATAGGCGCATGCCACCACACCCAGCTAATTTCTTGTATGTTTAGCAGAGACGGGGTTTCACCATGCTGGCCAGGCTGGTCTTGAACTCCTGACCTCGTGATCCGCCTGCCTTGGCCTCCCAAAGTGCTAGGATTATAGGCATGAGCCACCACACCCAGCCACCAACAACGCTTGTTATTTTCCTTTATTTTATTATTTATTTATTTATTTATTTTTGAGATGGAGTCTCGCTCAGTGAGCCACCATGCTTGACTTATTTTATTTTTATTTTTTTTAAAAAAATATATGTATACACATATATATATACACACACACAGAGCTATCCTATACTTCCTTTGATGGAACCTTATGAAGCACAAAGATTTTTGATTTTGGTGAAATCCAATTTTCCTACTTTATTTTTTGTTGCTTGTGCTTTTTGTGTGGTATCTAAGAAAGTTTTGTCTAACTCAAGGTCAGAAAGGTTTGCTCCCATATTTTCTTTTTTTTTTTTTTTTTTTTGGAGACGGAGTTTAGCTCTGTCACCCAGGCTGGAGTGCAGTGGCGCGATCTCAGCTTACTGCAAGCTCCGCCTCCCGGGTTTAGCCTCAGCCTCCCGAGTAGCTGGGACTACAGGCGCCCGCCATCTCGCCCGGCTAGTTTTTGTATTTTTAGTAGAGACGGGGTTTCACCGTGTAGCTCAGGATGGTCTCGATCTCCTGACCTCGTGATCCACCCGCCTCGGCCTCAAAGTGCTGGGATTACAGGCTTGAGCCACCGCGCCCGGCCTCTTTTTGAGACCGAGTCTCGCTCTGTCGGCTGGAGTGCAGTGGCGGATCTCAGCTCACTGCAAGCTCCGCCTCCCGGGTTCACACCATTCTCCTGCCTCAGCCTCCCAGTAGCTGGGACTACAGGCGCCGCCACCACACCCGGCTAGTTTTTTTTTTTTGTATTTTTTAGTAGAGACGAGGTTTCACCGGGTTAGCCAGGATGGTCTGGATCTCCTGACCTCGTGATCCGCCCGTCTCGGCCTCCCAAAGTGCTGGGATTACAGGCTTGAGCCACCACGCCTGGCCTTTTTTTTTTTTTTTTTCTTTTGAGACGGAGTCTTGCTCTGTCGCCCAGGCAGGAGTGCAGTGGCACAATCTCGGCTCACTGCAACCTCTGCCTCCTGGGTTTAAGTGATTCTTCTGCCTCAGCCTCCCAAAGTGCTGGGATTACAGGCTTGAGCCACCACGCCCGGCGGTCTCTGTCTCCTGACCTCGTGATCCACCCGCCTCGGCCTCCCAGAGTGCTGGGAATACAGGCGTGAGCCACGGCGCCCGGCCTATTTGTCGGTTTTGTATCCTAAAACCTTGCTGAACTCATTAGTTCCAAAAGGCTTTTGTGGATTCCTCAGGATTTTCTTTTTCTTTTTCTTTTCTTTTTTTTTTTTTTTTTGAGGTGGAGTTTCACTCTTGTTACTCAGGCTGGAGTGTAATGGCACAATCTTGGCTCACTGCAACCTCTGCCTCCCAGGTTCAAGCGATTCTCCTGCCTCAGCCTCCCGAGTAGCTAGGATTACAGCATGCACCACCACGCCCAGCTAATTTTGTATTTTTAGTAATGACAGGGTTTCTCCATGTTGGTCAGGCTGGTCTCGAACTCCTGATCTCAGGTAATCTACCCACCTCAGCCTCCCAAGTAGCTGGGACAGCAGGTGTGTGCCACCACACTCGGCTAATTTTAAAATTTTTCTGTAGCCATGAAGTCTCGCTTTGTTGCCTAGGTGGGTTTCAAACTTCTGACTTCAAGTAATTCTCCTGCCTTGACCTTCTGAAGTGCTGGGATTACAGGTACTCGCCTCTGTTTAGTTTTTGAGGAACTGCCCATCTGTTTTCTACAGTCACTGCACCATCTTATATTTCTACCACGAATGTATAAGGGTTCCAGTTTCTCTGCAATCTCACTAACATTTGTGTTTTTCTGTTTTGATTTATTTTGTGTAATTGTAGTCATCCTAGTAGGTGTGAAATGGTATCTCATTGTGGTTGCCACTTGCATTTTCCTGATGGTTAATGATGGTGAGCATCTTCTTACATACTATTTGACCAATTGTACATCTTCTTCAGAGAAATGTCTGTTCAGATTCTTTGTCCATTTTAAATTTGGTTGTCTTTTATTATTGCATTACAAGAGTTATTTTGTGTTCTGAATACAAGTTTCTTTTCAGATATGATTTGAAAATATTTTATCTCATTCTGTGGGTTGTCTTTTCATTCTTTTTCAAAAATAATTTATTTAGGTGAAATTAATATAACTTAAAAGCAACCATTTTAGGGCTGGGCAAGGTGGTTCATGCCTGCAGTCCCAGTTGGAGACCAAGGCAGGAGGATTGCTTGAGCTCAGGAGTTTAAGACCAGCCTGGGTAACATAGCAAGACCTTATTTCTACTAAAAAAAAAAAAAAATTACCCTGGTGTGGTGTGGTTCATGCCTACAGTCCCAGCTACTTAGGAGGCTGAGGTGGGATAATTGCTTGAGCCCAGGAGGTTCAGGCTGCAGGTAGCCATGATTGTGCCACTGCACTCCAACCTGGGTGACAAAGGGAGACCCCATCTCAAAACAAAACAAAACAAAACAAAACAAAACAAAACAAAACAAAACAAAACAAAACAAAACAAAACAAAACAAAACAAAACAAAACAAAACAAAACAAAACAAAACAAAACAAAACAAAACAAAACAAAACAAAACAAAACAAAACAAAACAAAACAAAACAAAACAAAACAAAACAAAACAAAACAAAACAAAACAAAACAAAACAAAACAAAACAAAACAAAACAAAACAAAACAAAACAAAACAAAACAAAACAAAACAAAACAAAACAAAACAAAACAAAACAAAACAAAACAAAACAAAACAAAACAAAACAAAACAAAACAAAACAAAACAAAACAAAACAAAACAAAACAAAACAAAACAAAACAAAACAAAACAAAACAAAACAAAACAAAACAAAACAAAACAAAACAAAACAAAACAAAACAAAACAAAACAAAACAAAACAAAACAAAACAAAACAAAACAAAACAAAACAAAACAAAACAAAACAAAACAAAACAAAACAAAACAAAACAAAACAAAACAAAACAAAACAAAACAAAACAAAACAAAACAAAACAAAACAAAACAAAACAAAACAAAACAAAACAAAACAAAACAAAACAAAACAAAACAAAACAAAACAAAACAAAACAAAACAAAACAAAACAAAACAAAACAAAACAAAACAAAACAAAACAAAACAAAACAAAACAAAACAAAACAAAACAAAACAAAACAAAACAAAACAAAACAAAACAAAACAAAACAAAACAAAACAAAACAAAACAAAACAAAACAAAACAAAACAAAACAAAACAAAACAAAACAAAACAAAACAAAACAAAACAAAACAAAACAAAACAAAACAAAACAAAACAAAACAAAACAAAACAAAACAAAACAAAACAAAACAAAACAAAACAAAACAAAACAAAACAAAACAAAACAAAACAAAACAAAACAAAACAAAACAAAACAAAACAAAACAAAACAAAACAAAACAAAACAAAACAAAACAAAACAAAACAAAACAAAACAAAACAAAACAAAACAAAACAAAACAAAACAAAACAAAACAAAACAAAACAAAACAAAACAAAACAAAACAAAACAAAACAAAACAAAACAAAACAAAACAAAACAAAACAAAACAAAACAAAACAAAACAAAACAAAACAAAACAAAACAAAACAAAACAAAACAAAACAAAACAAAACAAAACAAAACAAAACAAAACAAAACAAAACAAAACAAAACAAAACAAAACAAAACAAAACAAAACAAAACAAAACAAAACAAAACAAAACAAAACAAAACAAAACAAAACAAAACAAAACAAAACAAAACAAAACAAAACAAAACAAAACAAAACAAAACAAAACAAAAACAAAAACAAAAACACGCCTCCCGGTTTACCATTCTCCTGCCTCAGCCTCCCGAGTAGCTGGGACTACAGGCGCCCGCCACCTCGCCCGGCTAGGTTTTTTGTATTTTTAGTAGAGACGGGGTTTCACCGTGTTAGCCAGGATGGTCTCGATCTCCTGACCTCGTGATCTGCCCGTCTCGGCCTTCCAAAGTGCTGGGATTACAGGCTTGAGCCACCACGCCTGGCCTTTTTTTTTTTTTTACCCAGAGACAGGGTCTTGCTCTGTCACCCAGGCCAGAGTGCAGTGGCACAGTCATAGCTCACTGCATCCTCAAACTCCTGGGGCTTAAGTGATCCTCCCACCTCTGTCTCCTGAGTAGGTGGGACTACAGGCACATGACACTGCACTCTGCTAATTTTTAAATTTTTCTGTAGCCATGAAGTCTCGCTTTGTTGCCTAGGCGGGTTTCAAACTTCTGACTTCAAGTAATTCTCTTGCCTTGACCTTCTGAAGTGCTGGGATTACAGGTACTCGGCCTCTGTTTAGTTTTTTGAGGAACTGCCCATCTGTTTTCTACAGTCACTGTACCATCTTATATTTCTACCAGGAATGTATAAGGGTTCCAATTTCTCTGCAATCTCGCTAACATTTGTGTTTTTTTCTGTTTTGATTTATTTTGTGTAATTGTAGTCATCCTAGTAGGTGTGAAATGGTATCTCATTGTGGTTGCCACTTGCATTTTCCTGATGGTTAATGATGATGAGCATCTTCTTACGTACTATTTGACCAATTGCACATCTTCTTCAGAGAAATGTCTGTTCAGATTCTTTGTCCATTTTTAAATTTGGTTGTCTTTTATTATTGAGTTGCAAGAGTTATTTTTGTGTTCTGAATACAAGTTTCTTTTCAGATATGATTTGAAAATATTTTATCTCGTTCTGTGGGTTGTCTTTTCATTCTTTTTCAAAAAATAATTTATTTAGGTGAAATTAATATAACTTAAAAGCAACCATTTTAGGGCTGGGCAAGGTGGTTCATGCCTGCAATCCCAGTTGGAGACCAAGGCAGGAGGATTGCTTGAGCTCAGGAGTTTAAGACCAGCCTGGGTAACATAGCAAGACCTTATTTCTACTAAAAAAAAAAAAAAAAATTACCCTGGTGTGGTGTGGTTCATGCCTACAGTCCCAGCTACTCAGGAGGCTGAGGTGGGATAATTGCTTGAGCCCAGGAGGTTGAGGCTGCAAGTAGCCATGATTGTGCCACTGCACTCCAACCTGGGTGACAAAGGGAGACCCCATCTCAAAACAAAACAAAACAAAAAACAAAAACAAAAACAAA
The DNA here is from genome assembly GCA_030247045.1 of Colobus guereza. Taxonomy (NCBI): domain Eukaryota; kingdom Metazoa; phylum Chordata; class Mammalia; order Primates; family Cercopithecidae; genus Colobus; species Colobus guereza. Next base: position 71,551,828 of record CM058086.1, on the reverse strand, counting down.
ATTAGCCGGGCACGGTGGCTCAAGCCTGTAACCCCAGCACTTTAGGAGGCTGAGGCAGGCAGATCACCTGAGGTCAGGAGTTCAAAACCAGCCTGACCAACATGGAGAAACCCTGTCTTTACTAAAAATACAAAATTAGCTGGTGTGGTGGCACATGCCTGTAATCCCAGCTACTTGGGAGGCTGAGGCAGGAGAATCGCTTGAACCTAGGAGGCGGAGGTTCCAGTCAGCCAAGATCGCACCATTGCACTCCAGCCAGGGCAACAAGAGTGAAACTCTGTCTCAAAAAAAAAAAAAAAAGGAATCATACAATTGCATGCAGTTGTGACTTTTTGTGTCTGGTTTATTTGCTTTAGCATAATGTTTTGGAGTTTCTCCACGTTGCAGCATGAATATTCCATTGTATTTATGCACTACAATTTATCCATTCATCTGTTGATGGACATGTGGGCTATTTCTACCTTTTGGGCTCTTTCTTTCTTTCTTTCTTTCTTTCTTTCTTTCTTTCTTTCTTTCTTTCTTCTTTCTTTCTTTCTTTCTTTCTTTCTTTCTTTCTTTCTTTCTTTCTTTCTTTCTTTCTTTCTTTCTTTCTTTCTTTCTTTCTTTTCGGCAGAGTCTTGCTGTGTTGCCCAGGCTGGAGTGCAGTGGCATGATCACGGCTCACTGCAACGTCTGCCTCCCAGGTTGAAGCAATTCTCTGCCTCAGCCTCCCAAGTAGCTGAGATTACAGGCGCCTGCCACCACACCCGGCTCATTTTTTTTTGTATTTCTTGTAGAGATGGAGTTTCACCATGTTGGTCAGGCTGGTCTTGAACTCCTGACCTCGTGATCCACCCACCTCAGCCTCCCAAAGTGCTGGGATTACAGGCGTGAGCCACCGTGCCCGGCTGGGCTGTTTCAAACAATGTTGCTATGAACATGAATGCATACGTGCTTGTTTGAGTATCTGTTTCCAATTTGGGGTATATACTAGAAGTGGAATACGCTAATTCTTTACCTTTGAGGAACCACCAAACTGTTTTGCCATAGCACCTGGACCATTTTGCATTTCCACCAACAACGTATGAGAGTTCCAATTTCTCTACATCCTTGCCAACAACACTTGCTTTTATTTTTTCAAAACAGAGTCTCTGTTGCCCAGTGCAATGATGCAATCTCGGCTAACTACAACCTCTGCCTCCTGGGTTCAAGTAATTCTCCTGCCTCAGCCTCCCAAGTAGCTGGGATTATAGGCGCATGCCACCACACCCAGCTAATTTCTTGTATGTTTAGCAGAGATGGGGTTTCACCATGTTGGCCAGGCTGGTCTTGAACTCCTGACCTCGTGATCCGCCTGCCTTGGCCTCCCAAAATGCTAGGATTATAGGCATGAGCCACCACATCTGGCCACCAACAACGCTTGTTATTTTCCTTTATTTTATTATTTACTTATTTATTTATTTTTGAGATAGAGTCTTGCTCAGTGAGCCACCATGCTTGACTTATTTTCTTTTCTTTTTATTTTTAAAAAATGTATATATATACACACACACACATATATATATATACACACACACACAGAGCTATCCTATACTTCCTTTGATGGAATCTTATGAAGCACAAAGATTTTTAATTTTGGTGAAATCCAGTTTTCCTACTTTATTTTTTGTTGCTTGTGCTTTTTGTGTGGTATCTAAGAAAGTTTTGTCTAACTCAAGGTCAGAAAGGTTTGCTCCCATATTTTCTCCTAAGAGTTTTGGAGTTTTAGCTCTTACATTTAGGTCTATGATGCATTTTAAGTTTAGTTTTGTATATGATAAAAGAAACCAATACAACTTTTTTTTCTTTGAGATAGGGTCTTGCTTTGTTGCCCAGGCTGGGGTGCAGTGGCCCAACCACAGATCACTGCAGCCTTGACCTCCCAGGCCCAGGTGATCCTCCCATCTCAGCTTCCCAAGCAGCTGGGAGTACAGGCGCCTGCCACCACGTCCGGCTAATTTTTGTATTTTTAGTAGAGACGGGGTTTCACCATGTTGGTCAGGCTGGTCTTGAACTCCTGACCTCGTGATCCACCCACCTCAGCCTCCCAAAGTGCTGGGATTACAGGCGTGAGCCACCGTGCCCGTCTGGGCTGTTTCAAATAATGTTGCTATGAACATGAATGCATACGTGCTTGTTTGAGTATCTGTTTCAATTTGGGGTATATACTAGAAGTGGAATATGCTAATTCTTTACCTTTGAGGAACCACCAAACTGTTTTGCCATAGCACCTGGACCATTTTGCATTTCCACCAACAATGTATGAGAGTTCCAATTTCTCTACATCCTTGCCAACAACACTTGCTTTTATTTTTCAAGACAGAGTCTCTGTTGCCCAGTGCAATGACCCAATCTTGGCTCACTACAACCTCCGCCTCCTGGGTTCAAGTAATTCTCCTGCCTCAGCCTCCCAAGTAGCTGGGATTATAGGCGCATGCCACCACACCCAGCTAATTTCTTGTATGTTTAGTAGAGACAGGGTTTCACCATGCTGGCCAGGCTGGTCTTGAACTCCTGACCTCGTGATCCGCCTGCCTTGGCCTCCCAAAGTGCTAGGATTATAGGCATGAGCCACCACACCCAGCCACCAACAACGCTTGTTATTTTCCTTTATTTTATTATTTATTTATTTATTTATTTTTGAGATGGAGTCTCGCTCAGTGAGCCACCATGCTTGACTTATTTTCTTTTTTTTTTTTTTTTTTTAAAAAATATATGTATACACATATATATATACACACACACACAGAGCTATCCTATACTTCCTTTGATGGAACCTTATGAAGCACAAAGATTTTTGATTTTGGTGAAATCCAATTTTCCTACTTTATTTTTGTTGCTTGTGCTTTTGTGTGGTATCTAAGAAAGTTTTGTCTAACTCAAGGTCAGAAAGGTTTGCTCCATATTTTCTTTTTTTTTTTTTTTTTTTTTTGGAGACGGAGTTTAGCTCTGTCACCCAGGCTGGAGTGCAGTGGCGCGATCTCAGCTTACTGCAAGCTCCGCCTCCCGGGTTTACGCCATTCTCCTGCCTCAGCCTCCCGAGTAGCTGGGACTACAGGCGCCCGCCATCTCGCCCAGCTAGTTTTTGTATTTTTAGTAGAGACGGGGTTTCACCATGTAGCTCAGGATGGTCTCGATCTCCTGACCTCGTGATCCACCCGTCTCGGCCTCCCAAAGTGCTGGGATTACAGGCTTGAGCCACCGCGCCCGGCCTGGTGAGTGTATTGTATCCCAAAAAGGAATGGTAACCTATTGAGATGATCATGTCCTTTATTCCACTGCCGTAGTATATTATAGTAACTGATTTTGCATGTTAAACTATTTCTGGGATAAAACTCACTCATGATGTATAACCCTTTTTTTTTTTTTTTTCTTTGAGATAGGGTCTTGCTTTGTTGCCCAGGCTGGTCTTGAATTCCTGGGCTCAAGCGATTTTCCTGCCTTGGCCTCCCAAAGTGCTGGGATTACAGGCTTGAGCCACCACGCCCGGCGGTCTCTGTCTCCTGACCTCGTGATCCGCCTGCCTTGGCCTCCCAAAGTGCTGGGATTATAGGCATGAGCCACCACACCCAGCTAATTTTGTATTTTTAGTAGAGACGGGGTTTCACCATGTTGCCCAGGCTGGTCTTGAACTCCTGACCTCGTGATCCGCCTGCCTTGGCCTCCCAAAGTGCTAGGATTATAGGCATGAGCCACCACACCCAGCCACCAACAACGCTTGTTATTTTCCTTTATTTTATTATTTATTTATTTATTTATTTTTGAGATGGAGTCTCGCTCAGTGAGCCACCATGCTTGACTTATTTTATTTTATTTTATTTTTTAAAAAATATATGTATACACATATATATATACACACACACACAGAGCTATCCTATACTTCCTTTGATGGAACCTTATGAAGCACAAAGATTTTTGATTTTGGTGAAATCCAATTTTCCTACTTTATTTTTGTTGCTTGTGCTTTTGTGTGGTATCTAAGAAAGTTTTGTCTAACTCAAGGTCAGAAAGGTTTGCTCCATATTTTCTTTTTTTTTTTTTTTTTTTTTTGGAGACGGAGTTTAGCTCTGTCACCCAGGCTGGAGTGCAGTGGCGCGATCTCAGCTTACTGCAAGCTCCGCCTCCCGGGTTTACGCCATTCTCCTGCCTCAGCCTCCCGAGTAGCTGGGACTACAGGCGCCCGCCATCTCGCCCAGCTAGTTTTTGTATTTTTAGTAGAGACAGGGTTTCACCGGGTTAGCCAGGATGGTCTGGATCTCCTGACCTCGTGATCCACCCGTCTCGGCCTCCCAAAGTGCTGGGATTACAGGCTTGAGCCACCGCGCCCGGCCTCTTTTTGAGACCGAGTCTCGCTCTGTCGCCGGGGCTGGAGTGCAGTGGCCGGATCTCAGCTCACTGCAAGCTCCGCCTCCCGGGTTCACACCATTCTCCTGCCTCAGCCTCCCGAGTAGCTGGGACTACAGGCGCCGCCACCACACCCGGCTAGTTTTTTTGTATTTTTAGTAGAGACAGGGTTTCACCGGGTTAGCCAGGATGGTCTGGATCTCCTGACCTCGTGATCCGCCCGTCTCGGCCTCCCAAAGTGCTGGGATTACAGGCTTGAGCCACCACGCCCGGCGGTCTCTGTCTCCTGACCTCGTGATCCGCCCACCTCGGCCTCCCAGAGTGCTGGGAATACAGGCGTGAGCCACGCGCCCGGCCTATTTGTCAGTTTTGTATCCTAAAACCTTGCTGAACTCATTAGTTCCAAAAGGCTTTTGTGGATTCCTCAGGATTTTCTTTTCTTTTCTTTTCTTTTTTTTTTTTTTTTTGAGGTGGAGTTTCACTCTTGTTACTCAGGCTGGAGTGTAATGGCACAATCTTGGCTCACTGCAACCTCTGCCTCCCGGGTTTAAGTGATTCTTCTGCCTCAGCCTCCCAAGTAGTTGGGATTATAGGCGCCCGCCACCATGCCCGGGTAATTTTTGTATTTTTAGTAGAGACAGGGCTTTGCCATGTTGACTAGGCTGGTCTTGAACTCCTGACCTCAGGTGATCCACCCGCCTCGGCCTCCCAAAGTGCTGGGATTATAGGCATGAGCCACTGAGCCCAGCCTCCTCAGGATTTTCTATGTACAAGATTATGTCCTCTCTGTATATACAAACAGTTTTACCTCTTAATTTCTAATCTGGGTACCTGTTTTTCTTTTCCTTTTTTATTTTATTTTATTTTATTTTTATTTATTTATTTTTTGGCCTAGTAGCCCTGGCTAGAACCTTTAGGACAGTGTTGAATAGAAGCAGTAAGGGTGGATATGATCTCATTCCTGATCTGAAGAGGAAAACAACTCATTTTTCATCCTAAATTCAATCTTAGCTGTGTGCTTTTTGTAGAAGCCTTTTATCAGGGTGAGGAAGTTCCCTATTCCTAGTTTGGTGATTGTTTTTTTTGTTTGTTTGTTTGTTTGTTTTAAACAGAGTTTCGCTCTCGTTGTCCTGTTTGGAGTGCAATGGCTTGATCTCAGCTCACTCCACAACCTCTGCCTCCCGAGTTCAAGCGATTCTCCTGCCCCAGCCTCCCGAGTAGCTAGGATTACAGCATGCACCACCACGCCCAGCTAATTTTGTATTTTTAGTAATGACAGGGTTTCTCCATGTTGGTCAGGCTGGTCTGAACTCCTGATCTCAGGTAATCTACCCACCTCAGCCTCCCAAAGTGCTGGGATTACAGGCATGAGCCACTGCACCTGGCCTGGTGAGTGTATTGTATCCCAAAAAGGAATGGTAACCTATTGAGATGATCATGTCCTTTATTCCACTGCCGTAGTATATTATAGTAACTGATTTTTGCATGTTAAACTATTTCTGGGATAAAACTCACTCATGATGTATAACCCCTTTTTTTTTTTTTTCTTTTGAGACGGAGTCTTGCTCTGTCGCCCAGGCAGGAGTGCAGTGGCACAATCTCGGCTCACTGCAAGCTCTGCCTCCTGGTATAACCCTTTTTATATGTTGTTGAGTGTTGATTCTGCCTGCTCATATTTTGTTGTGGATTTTTGTATTTGTGCTCACAAGAGATAATAGTCTGTGGTTTTCTTATGATCTTTGTTTTTTGTTTGTTTGTTTTGTTTGTTTTTTAAATTGTTTTGTAGAGATGGGGTTTCACCATGTTGCCCAGGCTGGTCTTGAATTCCTGGGCTCAAGCAATCTTCCTGCCTTGGCCTCCCAAAGTGCTGGGATTATAGGTATGATCCACTGCAGCAAGCCTGTCATTGCTTTTTGATATCAGGGTAACATTGGTCTCACAGGATAAGTTGAGAAATGTTCTCTCCCCTTCTATTTTTTGGAAGAGTTTGTGAAGATTTGACATTAATTATTTAAGTGTTTAGTGAAAACAATAGAGGTCATAGCTTTTGGAGACAGCTAGAAAAGTGGAATGGCCTTGGGCTCTGGGACCCTGGGCAGAGGCTGCTGAATCTGACAGACCTATTCTGATTGGCATACACATCATTTTAAGACATTGGAGGGCCAGGCACAGTGGCTCACGCCTGTAATCCCAGCGCTTTGGGAAACCAAGGCGGTGGATCATCTGAGGTCAGGAGTTTGAGACCAGCCTGGCCAACAGGGCAAAACCCCGTCTCTACTAAAAATACAAAAATTAGCTGGGTGTGGTGGCACGTGCCTGTATTCCCAGCTACGCGGGAGGCTGAGGCAGAAGGATCACTTGAACCTGGGAGGCAGAGGCTGCAGTATACTGAGATCATGCCACTTCACTCCAGCCTGGGTGACAGAGCAAGACTCTGTGTCAAAAAAAAAAAAAGACAAAAAAAAATTGGAGCCATTCTTTTAAAAAATATGGAGATTTCACATACAACTCCTGATTTTCAGATTCTCTGGAAAAGCTGGAACCCTGGCAACACTGGCCCCTGATTATTCTGTGTAATGGCTGATCTTTAAGAATGGACTATGCTCTCCAGTTTGCCTCAGTCCCAACCCTTCCCTGTTGGATCCTTGAAACCAAGACCCAGTGTCAGGAAACAATTGTATTATGCTTATTCTTGGATCACTTTATGTTAACTGCATGGCCACTGTAGACATTTGAGTTGATACTACCTGGTATACCCTTGCTGAGTCTTGTCTGCTCATCCATAAAATGGAGATATTAAAATTCTTGGCTGGTGCGGTGGTTCACGCCTGTAATCCCAGCACTTTGGGAGGCTGAGGTGGGTAGATTACCTGAGATCGGGAGTTTGAGACCAGCCTGACCAACATGGAGAAACCCTGTCACTACTAAAAATACAAAATTAGCTGGGCGTGGTGATGCATGCCTGTAATCCCAGCTACTCGGGAGGCTGAGGCAGGAGAATCACTTGAACCTAGGAGGCAGAGGCTGCAGTAAGCCGAGATCATGCCACTTCACTCCAGCCTGGGTGACAGAGCAAAACTCTGTGTCAAAAAAAAAAAAAAAAAAAAAGACAAAAAAAAATTGGAGCCATTCTTTTAAAGAATATGGAGATTTCACATACAACTCCTGATTTTCAGATTCTCTGGAAAAGCTGGAACCCTGGCAACACTGGCCCCTGATTATTCTGTGTAATGGCTGATCTTTAAGAATGGACTATGCTCTCCGGTTTGCCTCAGTCCCAACCCTTCCCTGTTGGATCCTTGAAACCAAGACCCAGTGTCAGGAAACAATTGTATTATGCTTATTCTTGGATCACTTTATGTTAACTGCATGGCCGCTGTAGACATTTGCGTTGATACTACCTGGTGTACCCTTGCTGAGTCTTGTCTGCTCATCCATAAAATGGAGATATTAAAATTCTTGGCTGGTGCGGTGGTTCACGCCTGTAATCCCAGCGCTTTGGGAAACCAAGGCGGTGGATCATCTGAGGTCAGGAGTTTGAGACCAGCCTGACCAACATGGAGAAACCCTGTCACTACTAAAATACAAAATTAGCTGGGCGTGGTGATGCATGCCTGTAATCCCAGCGCTTTGGGAAGCCAAGGTAGGTGGATCATCTGAGGTCAGGAGTTTGAGACCAGCCTGACCAACATGGAGAAACCCTGTCACTACTAAAATACAAAATTAGCTGGGCGTGGTGATGCATGCCTGTAATCCCAGCGCTTTGGGAAGCCAAGGTAGGTGGATCATCTGAGGTCAGGAGTTTGAGACCAGCCTGACCAACATGGAGAAACCCTGTCACTACTAAAATACAAAATTAGCTGGGCGTGGTGATGCATGCCTGTAATCCCAGCACTTTGGGAGGCTGAGGTGGGTAGATTACCTGAGATCGGGAGTTTGAGACCAGCCTGGCCAACAGGGCAAAACCCGTCTTTACTAAAATACAAAATTAGCTGGGCGTGGTGATGCATGCCTGTAATCCCAGCACTTTGGGAGGCTGAGGTGGGTAGATTACCTGAGATCGGAGTTTGAGACCAGCCTGGCCAACAGGGCAAAACCCGTCTTTACTAAAATACAAAATTAGCTGGGCGTGGTGATGCATGCCTGTAATCCCAGCACTTTGGGAGGCTGAGGTGGGTAGATTACCTGAGATCGGAGTTTGAGACCAGCCTGACCAACATGGAGAAACCCTGTCACTACTAAAATACAAAATTAGCTGGGCGTGGTGATGCATGCCTGTAATCCCAGCACTTTGGGAGGCTGAGGTGGGTAGATTACCTGAGATCGGAGTTTGAGACCAGCCTGGCCAACAGGGCAAAACCCGTCTTTACTAAAATACAAAATTAGCTGGGCGTGGTGATGCATGCCTGTAATCCCAGCTACTCGGGAGGCTGAGGCAGGAGAATCACTTGAACCTCGGAAGCAGAGGTTTCACTCTGTTGCCCAGGCTGGAGTGCAGTGGCACAATCATGGCTCACTGCAGCCTTGACCTCCAGGGCTCAAGCAATTCTCCTGCCTCAGCCTCTCAGGTAGCTGGAACTACAGGCCCATGCCATCATGCCTAGTTATTTTTAAAATTTTTTGTAGGGAAGGGGTCTTGCTATGTTGCCCGGACTGGTCTCAAACTCCTGGGCTCAAGTTATCCTCCCACCTTGGCCTCTCAAAGTGTTGGGATTACAGGTGCAAGCCACCATGCCTGGCCACCTTGGAGAATTTTGAGGAAGATTAAATAAGATGATCATAAAGAGATTTGGCCTATAGGAGGCATTGAGTAAATTTACCTCCTGCTTTTCCCTGGCTGCATAGTATTCTGATGCATGGATGTACATAACATGTAGCTTTCCTCTAATGGTGGATATATAGGTGGACTTTAATTTTGCCCTGTTCCATGCCAGGCTGGAAAGGACATTCATGTACATGGTAGGCAGTTTTGCATAGTGGCTCAGAGTACATTAGCTCTGCTGGATTTGAATCCAAGCAAGGTGACCTCTTCTTGTCTTCTATTCTCTTGGAATGGTTGAGATGAGAGGATAAGTAGCATGACCTTGGATATCATTTGAAGACACATCTGCAGTTTTACCCACAGAAGGACTGGAAGGTCACAGATGGGTGCAGGGGAAGATGCAAGAGTGTCTGCAGGCCCCTTCTGCAAATGTAAGAGCAGGCAAACCTTAACTCAAGATCTCTTCCCCACCTTGGGGTGTGAAGCCAAGGGCCAACTCAAATGCGTCTGACAGACTGACAGCTGGGCTGTCTGGGAGATAAGCAAGTGGGTGTCAGGCAGAGGAGGGAGGTGTCAACCACAGAGAAGAGCCAGGCAAGAGCACTGTCAGCCCCACCCTCAGCTCTGCCTGTGGAGGCACACCCCACACAGCTGCTTAATCTCTAAGCCAGTGATGTCCCAGATCCCTTCCTGACCTGGAGTCCTTACCTGGTGCCCCTCAAAAGTGTCCATGTGACAGAGGTCCTGGACCCATAAGCTGAGCTGTCTGGGAAGTCAGCTGGCTGGCCTCAAGGTTGGAGGTGGCAATGGATATGGGTTGAAGAAGTTTTTGAGGTTTTCAGGGAGGAAGTGGGGCTCCTGGCTGTGGTTCCATTATCTCCCTTTCTTAGTGCATGAAGTCAGCCAACCCCATCCCCAGTTCTACTTTGCTCCCCCAGCCCCTACCCTCCTAATAATAAGCTCAGGTGTACATTACTTTCCATTTCACAACATCCAGTAAGCTTCTTGATAGCTGGACTGTAATTCCAAGGTCTGAGTCATATTTCTATGGGCTGTATTCCCAGAAAATAGTCCAATGCCTGACACATAGCTGGTAATTAATAAATATGTGAATTACTTTGGGAGGCTGAGGTGGGAATATTGCTTGAGGGCAGGAGTTTGAAACCGCTTGGTCAGCATAGCCAGACCTTGTCTCTACCAAAAAACAAGAAAGAAAGAAAGAAAGAGAGAGAGAGAGAGAGAGAGAGAGAAAGGAAGAAAGAAAGAGAAAGAAAGAGAAAAAGAAAGAAAAGCAAATAAACATGTGAATGAATGACATTCTTGCCGGGTACCAAATGCTAATTCTGCAGCGCATTTCAAGATGGCCTCTGTTTGTCTTGATTTTTCTGGGAGCCCCTTCTACCAAATGTATTTGTGGCCCTTTTCACTTCTTCAAAGGCCTGGAAACTCTTCCCTAAGCTCTCCCTTGCCTCTGGGACTTGCAACCTCAACTTGGGTCATGTGATTCTTTTAAAACTGTATATATTTAAGATCTACAACATGATGTTTTGATACACATACGTACAGTAAAGTGATTACTACAGTCAAGCAATTTAACACATCCATCACCTCACAGTTACCTTTTGTGTGTGTGTGTGTGTGTGTTAAAAGTACCTAAAATTACTCTTTTAGCAAATATCTAGTATATAATATTACTAACTATAATCCTCATGCTACATGTTACACCTCTAGACTTATCCATTCTAAGTAACTACAACTTTGTACCCTTTGACGTTCATCTCCTATTTCCCTTACACCCCAGGTCCCTGTCCCTGGTTAAAGACCTTTCTACTCTCTGTTTCTATGCTTTCTACTTTGGAGTCATGTGGGCTTTTTTTTTTTGAGACTGAGTTTTGCTCTTGTCTCCCAGGCTGAAGTGCAATGGCATGATCTCAGCTCACTGCAACCTCTGCCTCCTAAGTTCAAGTGATTCTCCTGTCTCAACCTCTTAAGTAGCTGGGATTACAGACACCTACCACCATGCCCAGCTAATTTTTGTATTTTTAGCAGAGACAAGGTTTCACCATGTTGGCCAGGCTGCTCTTGAACTCTTGACCTCAGGTGATCCACCGCCTCCGCCTCCCAAAGTGCTGGGATTACAGGCGTGAGCCATGCCCGGCCAGGTCATCTGATCTTGAGTGAGTCATTATCCTTATCTGAGTGTCAGTTTTCTTGCCTCTAAAATGGGAATAGGCCGGGCGCAGTGGCTCATGCCTGTAATCCCAGCACTTTGGGAGGCCGAGGTGGGAATATTGCTTGAGGGCAGGAGTTTGAGACCCACTTGGTCAGCATAGCCAGACCTTGTCTCTACCAAAAACAAGAAAGAAAGAAAAGCAAATAAACATGTGAATGAATGACATTCTTGCCGGGTACCAAATGCTAATTCTGCAGCTCATTTCAAGATGGCCTCTGTTTGTCTTGATTTTTCTGGAAGCCCTTCTACCAAACGTATTTGTGGCCCTTTTCACTTCTTCAAAGGCCTGGAAAGTCTTCCCTAAGCTCTCCCTTGCCTCTGGGACTTGCAACCTCAACTTGGGTCATGTGATTCTTTTAAAACTGTATATATTTAAGATCTACAACATGATGTTTTGATACACATATGTACAGTAAAGTGATTACTACAGTCAAACAATTTAACACATCCATCACCTCACAGTTACCTTTTGTGTGTGTGTGTTAAAAGTACCTAAAATTACTCTTTTAGCAAATATCTAGTATATAATATTACTAACTACAATCCTCATGCTGTATGTTACACCTCAAGACTTATTCATTCTAAGTAACTACAACTTTGTACCCTTTGACGTTCATCTCCTATTTCCCTTACACCCCAGGTCCCTGTCCCTGGTTAAAGACCTTTCTACTCTCTGTTTCTATGCTTTCTACTTTGGAGCCATGTGGGCTTTTTTTTTTTGAGACTGAGTTTTGCTCTTGTCTCCCAGGCTGAAGTGCAATGGCATGATGTCAGCTCACTACAACCTCTGCCTCCTAAGTTCAAGCAATTCTCCTGCCTCAGCCTCTTAAGTAGCTGGGATTACAGGCACCTACCACCATGCCCAGCTAATTTTTGTATTTTTAGCAGAGACAAGGTTTCACCATGTTGGCCAGGCTGCTCTTGAACTCTTGACCTCAGGTGATCCACCTGCCTCCGCCTCCCAAAGTGCTGGGATTACAGGCGTGAGCCATGCCCGGCCAGGTCATCTGATCTTGAGTGAGTCATTTTCCTTATCTGAGTGTCAGTTTTCTTGCCTGTAAAATGGGAATAATGATATTCATCTCCCAGAGTCACTCTGCTGAGACAAAGCATGTGGATCACCTGAGGTCAGGAGTTTGAGACCCACTTGGTCAGCATAGCCAGACCTTGTCTCTACCAAAAACAAGAAAGAAAGAAAAGCAAATAAACATGTGAATGAATGACATTCTTGCCGGGTACCAAATGCTAATTCTGCAGCGCATTTCAAGATGGCCTCTGTTTGTCTTGATTTTTCTGGAAGCCCCTTCTACCAAACGTATTTGTGGCCCTTTTCACTTCTTCAAAGGCCTGGAAAGTCTTCCCTAAGCTCTCTCTCGCTTCTGGGACTTGCAACCTCAACTTGGGTCATGTGATTCTTTTAAAACTGTATATATTTAAGATCTACAACATGATGTTTTGATACACATATGTACAGTAAAGTGATTACTACAGTCAAACAATTTAACACATCCATCACCTCACAGTTACCTTTTGTGTGTGTGTGTGTTAAAAGTACCTAAAATTACTCTTTTAGCAAATATCTAGTATATAATATTACTAACTACAATCCTCATGCTGTATGTTATACCTCAAGACTTATTCATTCTAAGTAACTACAACTTTGTACCCTTTGACGTTCATCTCCTATTTCCCTTACACCCCAGGTCCCTGTCCCTGGTAAAGACCTTTCTACTCTCTGTTTCTATGCTTTCTACTTTGGAGTCATGTGGGCTTTTTTTTTTTTTGAGACTGAGTTTTGCTCTTGTCTCCCAGGCTGAAGTGCAATGGCATGATCTCAGCTCACTGCAACCTCTGCCTCCTAAGTTCAAGTGATTCTCCTGTCTCAACCTCTTAAGTAGCTGGGATTACAGACACCTACCACCATGCCCGGCTAATTTTTGTATTTTTAGCAGAGACAAGGTTTCACCATGTTGGCCAGGCTGCTCTTGAACTCTTGACCTCAGGTGATCCACCCGCCTCCGCCTCCCAAAGTGCTGGGATTACAGGCGTGAGCCATGCCCGGCCAGGTCATCTGATCTTGAGTGAGTCATTATCCTTATCTGAGTGTCAGTTTTCTTGCCTCTAAAATGGGAATAGGCCGGGCGCAGTGGCTCATGCCTGTAATCCCAGCACTTTGGGAGGCCGAGGCGGGTGGATCACCTGAGGTCAGGAGTTCGAGCCCAGCCTGCCAGCGTGGTGAAACCCTGTCTCTACTAAAAATACAAAATTAGCTGGGCATGGTGGCACATGCCTGTAATCCCAGCTACTAGGGAGGCTGAGGCAGGAGAATTGCTTGAACCTGGGAGGCGGAGGTTGCGGTGAGCCGAGATCGTGCCATTGCACTCCAGCCTGGGCAACAAGAGTGAAACTCTGCCTCAAAAAAAAAAAATAAAAATAAAAAAATAAAATAAAATAAAATGGGAATAATGGTATTCATCTCCCAGAGTCACTCTGCTGAGACAAAGCATGTGGAATGGCTTTGCATGGTTCCTGGCATATGATGAGCGCTCACATGCCAAGAGCTATTATTATTGTGGTGTGTGGATGGGGTAGGGGAAGACTGCATTGAATGAGAACAATGATCCCCAACCAGGGAAGGGTCAATAAATAAAGCAAGAAAACTACATGTAGTTAATCTCTCCAAGTATGCTGCCCAAATTCCGATCTTCCAAAGTGGGTCAGGAATAACTATCACAATTTTAACACTTTTAGGAAGCTGACTTGCAGGCGCCTGCCTAACTAGGTAAAGGGTAATGTACGATATCAATAGTCACCCACATTTGTCTCGTGCTTGCTTTGGGCCAGGCACCATCCTAAGGGCTTTACGTGGATTATCTTGAGGAAACCTGGAAAGAATTCTGTGAGGCAAGTGTTATTATTATTCCCATTTGACAGATGAGGAAAGATGCACAGAGAGGTTAAGTGATTTGCCATAAGGTTACCCAGTTGGGATTAAATCCAGTAGAGCTCTTATTCTTAACCACTCCGCATATTGACTCTGTCTGGAGGTCTTTTCCAGCTTTGTGTGGAAAGGGGAAAATGGGATCCCAGCCATATGTCCACTAATAGGAGAATGCTACATATTAAGCACAACCCTGCAATGGAACATTATACAGTTAGGAAAAAGCAGGAGGCAGATAGGTATGTTCATGGCATGAAATGATGCCCACAATGGATTATTAGAAAACCCAGAAGAGACTGGGCATGATGGCTCACACCTGTAATCCAGCACTTTGGGAAGCCAAGGTTGGTGGATCACTTGAGGTCAGGAGTTCGAGCCCAGCCTGCCAGCGTGGTGAAACCCTGTCTCACTAAAAATACAAAAAAATTAGCTGGGCTTGGTGGTGCGTGCCTGTAGTCCCAGCTTGAACAGGATAATTGCTTGAACCCAGGAGACGGAGGTTGCCAGTGAGCCAAGATCGCACCACTGCACTCCAGCCTGGGAGGCAGAGTGAGATTCCATCTCAAAAAAAGAAAAGAAAAGAAAAGAAAAGAATATCCGAAAGAGCAATGTGTATCAACAATTTAGCCTTTGAGCCCCTATGCTCAGGCCCACTCCAACACTGTGGAGTGTACTTTATTTTCAATAAATCCCTTCATTTCTTCCTTGCCTTGTTTCTGCTTTTTGTCCAGTTCTTTGTTCAAGATGCCAAGAACCTGGACACTCCCCACCAGTGACATATTTTGGCGAGCCAGCCCAGAAGAGTCAAGCAGGATCGCTGGGGCTGCTCAGGAGAGAGAACCCAGAAACCTGGCATGCCAGCAAAAAGACCATCAAGCTTCAGATGATCATGCAACAAAGGATCCAGGTGAAGACACCACCCCTGGCCATCAAGAAGCTACCCTGCAGGCCGGGCGCGGTGGCTCAAGCCTGTAATCCAGCACTTTGGGAGGCCGAGATGGGTGGATCACTTGAGGTCAGGAGTTCGAGCCCAGCCTGCCAGCGTGGTGAAACCCTGTCTCACTAAAAATACAAAAAATTAGCTGGGCTTGGTGGTGCGTGCCTGTAGTCCCAGCTTGAACAGGATAATTGCTTGAACCCAGGAGACGGAGGTTGCCAGTGAGCCAAGATCGCACCACTGCACTCCAGCCTGGGAGGCAGAGTGAGATTCCATCTCAAAAAAAGAAAAGAAAAGAAAATCCAAAAGAGCAATGTGTATCAACAATTTAGCCTTTGAGCCCCTATGATCAGGCCACTGTGGAGTGTACTTTATTTTCAATAAATCCCTTCATTTCTTCCTTGCCTTGTTTCTGCTTTTTGTCCAGTTCTTTGTTCAAGATGCCAAGAACCTGGACACTCCCCACCAGTGACATATTTTGGCGAGCCAGCCCAGAAGAAGAGTCAAGCAGGATCGCTGGGGCTGCTCAGGGAGAGAGAACCCAGAAACCTGGCATGCCAGCAAAAAAAGACCATCAAGCTTCAGATGATCATGCAACAAAGGATCCAGGTGAAGACACCACCCCTGGCCATCAAGAAGCTACCCTGCAGGCCGGGCGCGGTGGCTCAAGCCTGTAATCCCAGCACTTTGGGAGGCCGAGATGGGTGGATCACGAGGTCAGGAGATCGAGACCATCCTGGCTAACACGGTGAAAGCCCGTCTCTAATAAAAAACACAAAAAACTAGCCGGGCGAGGTGACAGGCGCCTGTAGTCCCAGCTACTCGGGAGGCTGAGACAGGAGAATGGCGGGAACCCAGGAGGCGGAGCTTGCAGTGAGCTGAGATCCGGCCACTGCACTCCAGCCTGGGCAACAGAGCAAGACTCCATCTCAAAAAAAAAAAAAAAAAAGTTACCCTGCCTCCACTAGACAGAACAGGGTGAGAGTTTCATGATTCCCAATAGGGAGGGACTACGCCCAGGCCAGCATGAAGCAGTTGCAGGAAAAAGACCATCGGTCCCTCTGCCTCCCATGAAGATTTATGGAGATCACAATCACATCTCTTAGTGGGGAGATGAGGCAGGGAAATAGGGTCTGGAGGCAGGAAACATAAGGCCAATTCACACTTCAGCTCTGACAGGAAGTATCTTCTCCACAGGAGACACCCTGAGTAAATGACTTTGTAACTTTACTTCATCCTCTTCATTTACATAGGGTGTACCACATGTAGAAGGTATTTAAACTCTCAAAAACTCTGTAACAGGGCCTTTGAACCCCTATACTCAGGCCTGCTCCAACACTGCAGAGTGGACTTTCATTTTCAATAAGTCTTCATTCATTCCTTTAAAAAAAAAAGCAATCAAAAAAATCAATTTACCTGTTTGTTGGTTCACAGAAAAATGTCTGGAAGGGTAAACACTGAACAGTTCACATTGACCACTGGGAAATTGTGAAGGAGGAGGAGCTTCCTTTTTTTTTTTTACATTTTCTGTTGTTTTTGAAATGTTTACCACTAGTATGCATTATTTTGCAACTAACGAAAGGAAGAAGAAAGTGTGCAGTGAGCACCAAGAGCCCGAGGACCCAGCCCCTCCAGCTCTTGTCCCCTGCTGTGGAGGCACTTCCTCTTCAGAGGCCTCCCGAACGTGCCCCCTGCACCTGGAGTCAGCTCCCTACTTCCCCTCTATCCGCACTTCCCAGCTCACGTGGTCCATGACCACGGCCTTTCTTGGCTTGGGTCTCTGGTCTGGTCAAGGCATCTGCTCACATTCCCCAGTTAGAAGACCATGTTCCTCCCTTTGTGCTACCTCCCCAGGGGATGTGGGAAAAGCTGACGTCACAGTTAGGCCTGTGGCATCACAGTTAGGCCTGTGACATCACAGGGCATGGAGGCTGACAAGACAGATGATCTGGGAGATGAGAGCAAGGAAGGGCTTGGCAGGCAGAGGTTGCTCCACGTGGGAACCTGAGGGAGTCTGTCCTCAGCCCACCTCCTGGGACATTTCCTAGCCAAGCCAGGGAGCTTTCAGGATTGGAGATTTGGAAATCTCCAAGGCCATTTCCTTTTTCATTTTTTTCTAAGGGAGAGGTTGTGCAAAGTGTTCTGAGAGTTGGGAGCACAGTGTGATGCCAGGAGAGGGCAGAGCTGGCAGATGGAAGCCAAAGGTGTGTGCGGATGTGCCTTGGAGGGGAGGAAACTTCACTCGGTGCCCCCTCACTTCCCTGTGATACCCAGCAAGACAGCAGGGGAGGCAGGCTTGTGGCCTGGGGTTCTGGGAGGGCTCTTTTGGGGGTGGAGTTTTGGTGAACTAAGCCCCATTAAGCTGAAGGATACTGAGGGGTGGGGGGAAGGACTGGGAACAGCATGTCAGAAGAGAGAGCAAGAGAGGAAAAATGAGGGGGTATCTGTCGTAGTGGGGGAAGCTGACATGGCCAAGAGATGGCAGAGTCTGAGGTTTGCCACTAAAGAGCTCTTGACTACTTGCTGTATGACTCTAGGTGAGTTGCTAATAATAAAATCCACCACACAGGTTTATTGTGAAGACTAAATGAGATAAAGTTTATGAAGCCTCTAGCACAGTGCCAGACACAGCAAGAAAGCTGTTTGTAAAGGTGGCTATTAACTCTGTTCCTTGGACAATTCCAACTGGAACCCTGTTACTTCATCTTCCATTCTGAGCATGTATAATGCAGTATTATCAGTTGTAAGCTACAAAAATCATTTCAGGAGGATTTAAGCAGAAGGAATTTGTTGAAAAGATGTTAAAAAGCTCACAGAAGGTCTGAGAAGTCTGGAGAATGAGGCTTGGAGAACAGGATGGATCAAGGGAGGCTGGAAGTAGACAGGACCATGGCCAAATATCAAACCCCAGGACCAGCCCTGCACAGACTCTGCAGCCTCCCCTGAACCCCCTTCTTTCCTCCACTGCCCTGGAAGCCGGATGTGGTACCACAGCCTTTGTTGTAGAGAGGAGTCTCCACAGACCTGCCACCTCAGGGCCAGTGGCTTTTTTTTTTTTCTGAGGTGTAGTCTCACTCTGTCGCCCAGCCTGGAGTATGGCAGAGCCATCTCAGCTCACTGCAACCTCCCGGGTTCAAGCAATTGTCCTGCCTCAGTCTCCCAACTAGCTGAAAATACAGGCACATTCCACCACACTTAGTTAATTTTTGTATTTTTGTAGAGATGGGGTTTCACCATGTTGGCCAGGCTGGTCTTGAACTCCTGACCTCAAGTGATCTGCCCGTCTCGGCCTCCCAAAGTCCTGGGATTACAGGCGTGAGCCACTGCGCTCAGCCAGGGGCACTGGCTTCTGACCTGCTATCTGGGTGGGGACATCTGATCGACCTAGTCCTAGTGTGCCTGCATGAAGTGCTGGGGAGGGAGGTTGAAACTAAGTATTTGGCCATTTTGGCTTTTATAATGGGAGGTACCTTTTGCCTCCCTCAACACTCACGTAGGGGAAAAGTTTCAGATGCTGGGCATCCAAAAAAGCCTGACAAATGTCCACATGGAAAACCAAAATGAGTAGACAGAGGTCCTGTCCTTGAGATGCTCACAAGCATGTTGGGATCAGTTACATGGAGGACTCTCCACAGTAGAAGGTGAGTCACAGCCCAAGGGGCTGAGCTGGCCAAGAAACCCCAGAACATGCCCCAGCCCATGGTGCACAGCCTGAGATGTCCCTGTGTGTTCTGGGACACCAGGGTGGCGTGGCTGGGATGGAGATTGATGGCTGACTGAGGCTTTTGCACCCTGGGCCAGACTCATGCACACCAGAATTTGTGTGAGGCCGCAGGGATGATGCCTCTTCTCATGCTCACAAGAATAGTGACATTGCTCAGGCTAAAAAGCCACTTTCTGGCCTTTGAGGCCTCCCTTTTTGTATCTATACATGTCTTTTCCTTATTTATTTATGTTTTTTTGAGACAGGGTCTCGCTCTGTCATCAGGCCAGAGTGCAGTGGCATCATTTCGGCTCACTGCAGCCTCGACCTCCCCGGCTCAAGTGATCCTCCCACCTCAGCCTCCTGAGTAGCTGGGACTACAGGCCCGCGCCATCATGCCTGGCTCATTTTTGTATTTTTTGTAGAGATGGTGTTTCACCATATTTCTCATGCTGGTCTTGAACTCCTGGGCTCAAGCAGTTGGCCCACCTTGGCCTCCCAAAGTGCTGGCATTACAGATGTGAGCCACTGCACCTGGCCTAGTCATGCCTTACACCCATTTTGCTATGTCCATTTTTTTTTTTAAGAGATAGGATCTTTCTTTGTCACCCAGGCTAGAGTGCAGTAGCAGTATGCTAGTTCACTGCAGCCTTATATTCCTGGGCTCAAGTGATCCTCCTGCCTCAGCTTCCTGAGTAGCTGGACCACAGGTGCAAGTCACCATGCCCAGCTAAGTTTTGTATTTTTGTAGAGATGAGGTCTGCTTTGTTGTCCAGGCTGGTCTCAAACTCCTGGGCTCAAGAGATGGGCCTGCCTTGGTCTCCTGAAGTGCTGGGATTACAGGTGTGAGCCACCGCACCTGGCCATGTCCTTGAATTAGCTTTTCCCTTTGGGGCCTCTAGATTAGAGGATAAAACTTTCCAGGGTCAGGAGATCTGAGATGGGACTTGGAGGAGGAAAACGTGTTTGTTATATCTGTGAGATCAGCTGCCTGCTCTGTTCTCTGTCTCATTCCATATCCTTCTATGTTGCCTGTTCTTGTCTTTGCCTGTTCCTGTCCCTACCTGTCACCATCACTGTCTCCCTGTCATCAATGCCTGTCTTCATCTCAGCTTGGCTCCCCACAGAAGGCCCCCTGTCCAGCCTTTGAGCCCTACTCTGTCCTCCTGCCCAGCCATCTGGGTTCTTTGAGAACAGAAATAACAGCCCGCCCCACTCACACACACATCCTGAAATTCCAGTAGCCCCAGTTCACTGCAATGCACACCAGCAGGTTGTCCTCCAGAGCTGCCACAGGTAGGCAAAGTTGAGTGGATAGTGCCCCCTTGTCAGGCCTTGCAGGGCCCCCAGGCCTGCCTGCCCTCACTTCCTATCTGTGGCAACTTCAAATGTAACACCTTCCTGCCATCTCTCACTCCCACTGGGGCCTCAGCCACAGGCAGCTGTGGCCTGGCTGCCCACCTCCTTCCTTCCCAGCCAGGAGCACTGCTGCAGCGCCGAGTGGAGAGCCCCACAGCCAGCGGCCTTTCAGGTGGCAATGGTATTTGCTTTGAGACCTGAAGCAGTGTTGGGAGGAGAGAGGAAAGAGGGAAAGGAGAAGGGTTTTGGAGGACTGAGACACTGGAGTGAGGGTTTTAGGGTCTGAGAGGCATTTGGGATTCAAAGGGTGGTCCCTGAGGGGACGACGGGAAGGGTCTTGGGACATTTGTTGGGCTGAAGTGATCCCTGTGCTGTGTGGCCTCAGGTGGAAGATGGCAGAGAAGCCTGGTGCTGGGTGAGCAGACAGCTGGGCACTTGCGTCTCTCTGTCAGGCCAGTCAGGGGCATCCAGGGGCTTGGTCCACTTATTCAGGCTTTATCCCTGGTGAGAGCGCTGAGCTGGGCAGCCTGGGTGACAGGACACTGAGGTGTCTTCATTGTCCAGAAGAGCTGTCTGGGTGAGCTAGGATGCAGGGTTCCCCTTGGTGGGGGGCCTCTGGTTGGTAGAGTCAGAGATCCCTCTCAGCACAGAAGGGGTTGGCTTCTCTGTAGCCCTGAAGAATCTGGAATGTTTCCTCAGATCTCTGCACTTTCTTGGAAGTAACCTCCATGAGGGCCTTCCTCTCTCTCAAGACAGCTCTGCTCTTCACTTCCAAATGGCTAATCTCCATTGATTGATTGATTGATTGAGACAGGGTCTTGCTCTGTCATCACCCAGACTAGAGTGTAGTGGTGTAATCTCAGCTCACTGCAGCCACAACCTTCCAGGCTCAAGCAATCTTCCCATCTCAGCCTCCCGAGTAGCTGGGACCATAGGCACAGGCTATTACACCCAGCTAATTTATTTATTTATTTATTTATTTATTTATTTATTTATTTAAGAGAGTGAGTCTCA
Source organism: Colobus guereza (assembly GCA_030247045.1). Lineage (NCBI taxonomy): Eukaryota > Metazoa > Chordata > Mammalia > Primates > Cercopithecidae > Colobus > Colobus guereza. Next base: position 71,530,517 of record CM058086.1, on the reverse strand, counting down.
CTCTATTGCCCAGGCTGGAGTGCAGTGATGTGATCTCGGCTCACTGCAACCTCCACCTCTTGGGTTCAAGCGATTCTCCTGCCTCAGCCTCCCTAGTAGCTGGGACTACAGGCATGAGCCACCACGCCCAGCTAATTTTTTTTTTTTTTTGAGACAAAGTCTTGCTCTGTTGCCCAGGCTGAATGCAGTGGTATGATCTCAGCTCACTGCAACCTCCGCCTCCTGGGTTCAAGCGATTCTCCTGCCTCAGCTTCCTGAGTAGCTGGGATTGCAGGCATGCACCACCACACCTAGCTAATTTTTGTATTTTTGGTAGAGACGGGGTTTCACCATGTTGGTCAGGCTGGTCTTGAACTCCTGACCTCAGGTGATCCGCCCGCCTCAGCCTCCCAAAGTGCTGGGATTATAGGCATGAGCCATTGTGCCTGGCCTAATTTTTGTATTTTTAGTAGAGATGGGGTTTCACCATGTTAGCCAGGCTGGTCTCAAACTCCTGACCTCAGGTGATCCACCTGCCTGGGCCTCCCTTTTTTTTCTCTGTTGCCCAGGCTGGAATGGTGGGCCTTCCTCTTTTTTTGGGGGGGGAAGGAGTCTCACTCTGTTGCCAGGCTGGAGTGCAGTGGCACGATCTTGGCTCACTGCAACCTCTGCCTCCTGGGTTCAAGTGATTCTCATGCCTCGGCTTCCTGAGTAGCTGGGATTACAGGTGTGCACCACCATGCCCAGTTAATTTTTGTATTTTTAGTAGAGACAGGGTTTCACCATGTTGCCCAGGCTGGTCTTGAACTCCCTACCTCAGGTGATCCAACTGCCTTGAACTCCCAAAGTGCTGGGATTACAGGTGTGAGCCACCACACCTGCCATATTTTTTATTTTGTAGAGATGAGGGTCTTATTATGTTGCCCAGGCTGGTCTGGAACTCCTGGCCTCAAAGATCCTCCCATGTCAGCCTCCCAAAGTGCTGGGATTACAGGCTTGAGCCACTGCACCTGGCCAATCTCTATTTAATCTTCCCACACCTATCAGGAGAGCATCATTGGCTTCTAAATGTCAACAGTGAGAGCATCCTTACACATCAACTAGACCAGCCTTCCCATTTTGCAGATAGGGAAACTGAGTCCAGGAAGGGACATGAATCGCTTGTGGTCACACAGCATGTTAATGGGACAACCAATCCTAGAACTCAGACTCCTATTTGCAGGACCTCCACAGCTTACCTGTAACTCACCTGTTTCCCAAGCAGGTAATGGGGATATGAAGGAAGAACCAGCCACACAATTGGGTTGTTGCCACAGGCCCATGGCCCTGGGAGGTACAGGGGGCTCCCTGTCTCCCAGCCTGGACTTCCAGCTCTTCTGAGATGACCAGGTAAGGTAGAATCCCAGCCTTACCTTTGTGGGTAGTCTGCTTATAGTAGGAGGTGACGTTAGGAGGAAAAGGGGGAATGTCTGAAGGGACCTGGACCTCCTCCCCAGTCCTGAGCACCCCCTAGTCCAGGCACGTCATAGGGATGTTCCTTTGAGGAGCCACAGACCCTCTCCCCATGCCTCAGGGGCTCAGACTCTCCTGTGGGGAATAAGAAGGGGAAGCCTCATGCAGCAGGCTTGGCTGCTATGACCATGGCCTTGGGCCTTAGTGAGCTGGGGACTCAGGGCCATCTTGTGGAGTTTATAGTCTTTGATGGGGATTTTCTTTGGGCTCACTGTGGTGCCATTCAAATTACAGTGATGGTCTGAGATACACTGGGGACCAGGGTGGTCAGAGGTACATGGGGCTGGGCAGGGAGGGAGAACAGGGCTAGAGGGGGCCCTGGGGACAGGAGGAGGGCAATCTTGCAATGGGTGGGAAAATTCTGGGGGAAAGAGATCTTTGGATGAGGGAAGAGATGTCATTTGAGTGACAGATATGGATTGTGGTGGCTGTTTTAGCTTATTCTCCCCTTTGGAAACCAAAATCGGGGTAGGGGCCATCTAAGGGACCCATGGAGTCCCAGTCACCAGCCCCCAAACCCCTTGCTCCTGCCCTCCAGGTCTTCTCAGACTGCAGACCAGTGGATGCTCATGGTCCATCCTGTGCCAGCTGGCTGTGTCCCTTGCCCCTGGCACCGGGCAGGTCTGCGCTGCTGGCCTGCCTACAGGACCTGGACCTGAACCTGTGCACACCACGGCCGGCACCCCTGGGCACAGCCCTGCAGGGCCTCCAAGAGGACACCTTGAGCATGAGTAAGCCCAGGCATGGGGCTGCACCTGTGCCTGGAAGAGGCTGGAGGCTGGGGGGCACTGCTAGGTTTGGGGATGGGTGGTGGAGACAACGCAGTGTCACTAATGAAGACAGAGCCTTGGGCATACTGTACTTCCACATTTTGGCCTTGGAATTCTGGCCTGAGGGTGCAGGGGGCTTTCCAGTGGTGATACCTGAGCCAGAGAAGCTGGGCACTGGCTTCTCAGACATGTGTGTGGGAGCTGGTGCAGGTATAGCCCAGGTCATGGGGGTTGGGGATGGTACTTTGTCTGCTTAGAGAGGTGTTTGTTTGTTTGTGAGACGGAGTCTCATTCTGTTGCCCAGGCTGGAGTGCAATGGCATGATATCCGGTCACTGTAACCTCTGCCTCCCGGGTTCAAGCGATTCTCCTGCCTCAGCTTCTCAGAGTAGCTGGGATTACAGGCATGTGCCACCACCCCCCAGCTAATTTTTGTATTTTTAGTAAAGACAGGGTTTTGCCATGTTAGCCAGGCTGGTCTCAAACTCCTGACCTCAGGTGATCCACCTGCCTTGGCCACCCAAAGTGCTGAAATTACAGATGTGAGCCACCTTGCCCAGCCCTAGAGGGGTCTTATAAAAGCACTGGGGTTTTATAAAAGCACTGATGTGCGAGAATTGCTTGAACCCGGGAGGCAGAGGATGCAGTGAGCCAAGACCACGCCATTGCACTCCAGCTTGGGTGCCAGAATGAGACTCCATCTCAAATGGGCTGGGAGTCAGGGAATTGGGGTTGGAGTCCTGGTTCTGCCCTTTCTATTTCTATGGACTTGGACACAACACCGAGGACTGGTTTCTTCATCCACAAAAGTGGGATCTCATCTCTACACAGGTTCTAGGTTTGTTGTAACATACCATTTCCTTATGTGACAATGACCTTCTGGAGGGCAAGGACTCTCTTGCTGTGTTCTTTATTTCTAGGACCCCAGCACAGAGTGAAAAAGCTCAGTGAGACTGAGTAAATAAGAATCCAACCACAAGACAACCTTGCTTTTTTTTTTTTTTTTTAGATAGGCTGGAGTGTAGTGACACAATCATGGCTCACTGCAGTCTCCAACTCCTGCCCTCAAGCAATCCTTTCTCCTCAGCCTCCTGAGTAGTTGGGACTACTACAGACACATGCCACAAACACCTGGCTAATTTTCTTTGTTTCTTTTCTTTTTTTTTCAAGACAGAGTTTCGCTCTTGTTGCCCAGGCTGGAGTGCAATAGCATGATCTTGGCTCACCACAACCTCTGCCTCCCAGGTTCAAGCAATTCTCCTGTCTCAGCCTCCCAAGTAGCTGGGATTACAGGCATGCGCCACCATGCCCAGCTAATTTTGTATTTTTAGTAGAGGCGGGGTTTCTCCATGTTGGTCAGGCTGGTCTCGAACTCCCAACCTCAGGTGATCTGCCTGCCTTGGCCTCCCAAAGTCCTGGGATTACAGGCGTGAGCCACAG
>CM058086.1:71506527-71526317 GCA_030247045.1 Colobus guereza | reverse complement strand
ATAGAATTGTTGAACTTTATACCAACAAAGTTGGGAAAGCACCAAAATCTGCATGTGGCGTGTGCCCAGGCAGACTTCAAGGGTTCATGCTGTGAGTTTCTAAAGTACTTATGAGATTGTCCAAAACAAAAACATGTCAGGAGGGCCTATGGTGGTTCCACGTGTGCTAAATATGTTTGTGACAGGATCAAGCCTGCTTTCCTTATGCAGCAGCTGAAAATCATTATTAAAGTGTTGAAGGCACAAGCACAGACTCAGAAAGCTAAATAAAAATTGGGCTGGGGCTGGGCACAGTGGTTCATGCCTATAATCCCAACACTTTGGGAGGCCGAGGCGGTGGATCACAAGGTCAGGAGATTGAGACCATCCTGGCTAACATGGTGAAACCCTGCCTCTACTAAAAATACAAAAATTAGCTGGGCACAGTGGCTCATGCCTGTAATCCTAGCACTTTGGGAGGCTGAAGTGGGCAGATCACAAGGTCAGGAGATTGAGACCATCCTGGCTAACATGGTGAAACCCTGCCTCTACTAAAAATACAAAAATTAGCTGGGCACAGTGGTTCATGCCTATAATCCCAACACTTTGGGAGGCCGAGGCGGTGGATCACAAGGTCAGGAGATTGAGACCATCCTGGCTAACATGGTGAAACCCTGCCTCTACTAAAAATACAAAAATTAGCCGGGTATGGTGGTGGGCACCTGTAATTCCGGCTACTTGGGAGTCTGAGGCAGGAGAATTGCTTGAACCCAGGGGCAGAGGTTGCAGTGAGCTGAGATCATGCCATTGCACTCCAGCCCAGGCAACAGTGTGAGATTCCGTCTCGAAACACAAAAACAAAAACTAAAAACTCCCAAAATTAGCCAGATGTGGTAGCACATGCTTGTAATCCCAGCTACTTGGGAGGCTGAGGCACAAGAATCACTTAAACCTGGGAGGTGGAGGTTGCAGTGAGCTGAGATCATGCCATTGCACTCCAACCTGCAACGTGGGCAACAAGAGCAAAACTCCATCTTAAAAAAAAAAAAAGAAAGAAAAAATCATATATACAAATGAAACTCATGACTTTATAGATATTATTCCTTAGGACAAGGATAAAGTAAAAAAAAAATGTGATTTTTTTTTTTTTCCTCTTCTGGGGATGTTGTCTAGAGGCACTCAGAATGTTCCAGCATTTGACATATTGTTGTTATAGGTTTTCCTACGGTACAGCCTCTAACAAAACTAGGCAGTCCTGAGCCCCTGGTAATAGAATTGTTGAACTTTATACCAACAAAGTTGGGAAAGCACCAAAATCTGCATGTGGCGTGTGCCCAGGCAGACTTCAAGGGGTTCATGCTGTGAGTTTCTAAAGTACTTATGAGATTGTCCAAAACAAAAAACATGTCAGGAGGGCCTATGGTGGTTCCACGTGTGCTAAATATGTTTGTGACAGGATCAAGCCTGCGTTCCTTATGCAGCAGCTGAAAATCATTATTAAAGTGTTGAAGGCACAAGCACAGACTCAGAAAGCTAAATAAAAATTGGGCTGGGGCTGGGCACAGTGGTTCATGCCTATAATCCCAACACTTTGGGAGGCCGAGGTGGACAGATCATGCGAGGTCAGGAGTTCAAGACCAGCCTGGCCAACATGATGAAACCCCATCTCTACTAAAAATACAAAAATTAGCTGGGCACAGTGGCTCATGCCTGTAATCCTAGCACTTTGGGAGGCTGAAGTGGGCAGATCACAAGGTCAGGAGTTTGAGACCAACCTGGCCAACACAGTGAAACCCTGTTTCTACTAAAAATACAAAAAATTAGCCGGGTATGGTGGTGGGCACCTGTAATTCCGGCTACTTGGGAGTCTGAGGCAGGAGAACTGCTTGAACCCAGGGGGCAGAGGTTGCAGTGAGCCGAGATCATGCCATTGCACTCCAGCCCAGGCAACAGTGTGAGATTCCGTCTCGAAACACAAAAAACAAAAACTAAAAAACTCCCCAAAATTAGCCAGATGTGGTAGCACATGCTTGTAATCCCAGCTACTTGGGAGGATGAGGTAGGAGAATCACTTGAACCTGGGAGGTAGAGGTTGCAGTGAACCGAGATTGTGCCATTGCACTCCAACCTGCAACGTGGGCAACAAGAGCAAAACTCCATCTTAAAAAAAAAAAAAAAAGGGCTACGCATGGTGGCTCATGTCTGTAATCCCAGCACATTGGGACGCCGAGGCAGGTGGATCACTTGAGGTCAGGAGTTCGAGACCAGCCTGACCAACATGGTGAAACCCTGCCTCTACTAAAAATACAAAAATTAGCTGAGCGTGGTGGCACGTGCCTGTGGTCCCAGTTACTTGGGAGGCTGAGGCACAAGAATCACTTAAACCTGGGAGGTGGAGGTTGCAGTGAGCCAGGATGTTGCCACAGCGCTCCGGTCTTTGTGACAGAGCAAGACTCTGTCTCAAAAAAAAAAAGAAAAAAAATGCTTTTTTGAGAAATAAAAATTAATTAAAAGACTTTTAAGAAGAGAGTTAATCTAGAGAAAAATATTAAGTAGACAATGGCTCAAGAGGAATGATGATGTGGCAAAAATTGTGACAAAAGTACACAAATGCTGTGTTTGGGAAACACACAGCTAGACACTCATCCAGAAAGGCCTGCCCAGACACGCTCAGCCCCAGACATGCTCAGCTCCAGCCACGCTACCCACCTGCTTGATGGGGTAGAGGGAGCCCACCCTCTGGGTGCCGCTGTAGGTCAGCCAGTTGGTGATCTCGCAGCTTCCCACCAGCCACTGGCGGCCCCAGAAGTCACTGTGTTCACATGGCACCCAACTGGGCCCAGCAGGTGTCAGGGACACAGAGAAGAGCACAGACACACAGACAGACAGGTAGAGGAGGAGACACAGATGTCAAAACATTCTCCACCTCCTCTTCTCTCATGCAGGGATTCCTCTGCCTGGAATAGGGTTCCCAGGGTGGAGAGGGAGGCTGGGAAGTAGATTTGGGGTTTGCAGAGTAAAGTAGGATCCTGAGAAGCCCACCAAGCTGAGGTCTAAGCCCTGAGAGCCAGTGACCCTTCTCAGTCTGCACTTCTCCCTCCTTCCTGGCTTGGAGGGGAGTGGGGCAAAAGTGGGGAGGGGAAAGAGGCCAGAGACCCCCAGGATCTCTGTCTTGCCATGACTCATCCCCACCAGCAGCCCCCGCACCCGTGCCTCCCCTCAGCACTCACACGCCCCCCTTGATCCGCACGGACAGCACGTGGTTGTTGAAGCCCTCAGCTTGCAGGCTCCGCACCTCCCTGCTGAGCTCGATCTCCTTCCCCTCGAAGCACTGGAGTCCATACAGGAAAACTGAAGGCTCTGAAAAGTGCTGGGGCCCAGGAGACAGACAAGGGTGAGGCTCTGAGAGCCCAAGTCCCAGACACAGTCCCACAATCCCAGACACCCAGACTCCCAGATCTGTATGTCAGGCCTTCTTCCCTCCTGAGCTCAGTTCTGTAGGGCCACCGACTCTTGGACGCTGGCAGCCAAGTGCCCCTGATTCTCAGAGGCAGTAAGCGCCAGGCTGGGCCCCCAATTTCCCCCTCAAACCTCCTCTGGTAAATAGCACTTCTCAGAACTAACCTGGCACTCTGAGCCAGGATGGAAACCTGGGGCTTATTTATTTATTTATTTATTTTGAGACGGAGTCTTGCTCTTGTTGCCCAGGCTGGAGTGCAGTGGCGCGATATTGGCTCACTGCAACCTCTGCCTCCCGGGTTCAAACAATTCTTCTGCCTCAGCCTCCTGAGTAGCTGCGATTACAGGCACGTGCCACAATGCTCGGCTAATTTTTGTACTTTTAGTAGAGACAGGGTTTCGCCATGTTAGCCTGGTTGGTCTCGAACTCCTGACCTCAGGTGATCTGTCCGCCTTGGCCTCCCAAAGTGCTAGGATTACAGGAGTAATCCTGCAATTACATCACACCCGGCCTAGATTATTTTTTTTCTTTTTTTTTGAGATAGGGTCTCGCTCTGTTGCCTAGGCTGGAGTGCAGTGGTGCAATCACAGCTCACTGTAGCCTCAACTTCCTGGGCTAAAGTGATCCTTCCCACCTCAGCCTCCTGAGCAGCTGGGACTCTGCTACCATGCCTAGCTAATTTTTTGTAGAGACAGGGTCTCACCATGTTGCCCAGGCAGGTCTCAAACTCCTAGGCTCAAGTGATCCTCCTGCCTTAGCCTCCTGAAGTGCTAGAATTTATTTACTTAATTTTTTTGAGATGGAGTCTTGCTCTTGTTGCCCAGGCTGGAGTGCAGTGGCGTGATATTGGCTCACTGCAACCTCTGCCTCCCGGGTTCAAACAATTCTTCTGCCTCAGCCTCCTGAGTAGCTGCGATTACAGGCATGTGCCACAGTGCTCGGCTAATTTTTGTACTTTTAGTAGAGACAGGGTTTCGCCATGTTAGCCTGGTTGGTCTCGAACTCCTGATCTCAGGTGATCTGTCCGCCTTGGCCTCCTAAAGTGCTAGGATTACAGGAGTAATCCTGTAATTATGTCACACCCAGCCTAGATTATTTTTTTCTTTTTTGAGATAGGGTCTCGCTCTGTTGCCTAGGCTGGAGTGCAGTGGTGCAATCACAGCTCACTGTAGCCTCAACTTCCTGGGCTAAAGTGATCCTTCCCACCTCAGCCTCCTGAGTAGCTGCGATTACAGGCACGTGCCACAATGCTCGGCTAATTTTTGTACTTTTAGTAGAGACAGGGTTTCGCCATGTTAGCCTGGTTGGTCTCGAACTCCTGACCTCAGGTGATCTGTCCGCCTTGGCCTCCTAAAGTGCTAGGATTACAGGAGTAATCCTGTAATTACATCACACCCAGCCTAGATTATTTTTTTCTTTTTTGAGATAGGGTCTCGCTCTGTTGCCTAGGCTGGAGTGCAGTGGTGCAATCACAGCTCACTGTAGCCTCAACTTCCTGGGCTAAAGTGATCCTTCCCACCTCAGCCTCCTGAGTAGCTGCGATTACAGGCACGTGCCACAATGCTCGGCTAATTTTTGTACTTTTAGTAGAGACAGGGTTTCGCCATGTTAGCCTGGTTGGTCTCGAACTCCTGACCTCAGGTGATCTGTCTGCCTTGGCCTTCCAAAGTGCTAGGATTACAGGAGTAATCCTGCAATTACATCACACCCGGCCTAGATTATTTTTTTTTTTTTTTGAGACGGAGTCTTGCTCTTGTTGCCTAGGCTGGAGTGCAGTGGTGCAATCACAGCTCACTGTAGCCTCAACTTCCTGGGCTAAAGTGATCCTTCCCACCTCAGCCTCCTGAGCAGCTGGGACTCTGCTACCATGCCTAGCTAATTTTTTGTAGAGACAGGGTCTCACCATGTTGCCCAGGCAGGTCTCAAACTCCTAGGCTCAAGTGATCCTCCTGCCTTAGCCTCCTGAAGTGCTAGAATTTATTTACTTAATTTTTTTGAGATGGAGTCTCACTCTGTCACCCAGGCTTGAGTGCAGTGGTGCAATCTCAGCTCACTGTAACCTCCACCTTTAAAGTTCAAGCATTCTCCTGCTTCAGCCTCCCAAGTAGCTGGGATTACAGGCAAGAGCCACCACGCCCGGCTAATTTTTGTAGAGACGGGGTTTCATCATGTTGGCCAGGCTAGTCTCGAACTCCTGACCTCATGATCTGCCCGCCTCGGCCTCCCAAAGTGCTAGAACTACAGGCGTGAGCCAACACGCCTGGCCCAAAGTACTAGAATTACAGGCACAAGCCACTGCACCTGGCCTCATTCTAGATTTCTCCTTTTCATCTTCATGATAACAATAACAACAATAATACTGATAATAATAGCAGCTCACATTCATCAGGGTTTACTACAGGCCATATTATGCTAAGCGCTTTACCTGATCTCATTATAACTCTTCAACAACCCTATAAGGTAGAAGTTATTATCATCCCCCACTTAATAGTGAGGAAACAGGCTGGAGAGGGTAAATCACTTGCTCAGGGACCTAAAGCCAGGCTTCAGAACCAGGTTTATCTGTCTTCAGAGCCTAACATGTAGTTGCAAAGGACTAGGACTCCAGAACCAGCTGCCTGGGGGAGAGCCTGGCTTTGCCTGTTACCAACTATGTGACCTGGAGCCTGTGGCTTAGTTTCCGCATCTGGAAAAGGGAGATAATAATGGGAACACACCTCTCAGCATTGTGGAGAAGATTAAAAAGGTTTAGTATATGTGGCAAGCCTTTTTTCCTTTGAGACGGAGTCTTGTTCTGTCACCCAGGCTGGAGTACAGTGACATTCTCGTGGGTTCAAGCGAATCTCCTGTCTCAGCCTCCCAAGTAGCTGGGATTACAGACATGTGCCACCACATCCGGCTAATTTTTGTATTTTTAGTAGAGACAGAGTTTCACCATGTTGGCCAAGCTGGTCTCGAACTCTTTACCTTAGGTAATCCGCCCGCCTCGGCCTCTCAAAGTGCTGGGATTACAGGCATGAGCCACCGCGCCTGGCTGGTGCAAAGCCTTTTAATTTTAAACACCATCTGGCACATACTATGCACTCAGTAAGCATCACCTGTTCTGACTGGGTACTGCCCCCACTGGCCACACAGTCAGTCACCAGTCCTACAGGTGCTAGCCCCTTATTGTGGTCACTTCCATCCATCTCTTCCTAGGTGAAGGACATCACAGTTCACTCTGGGTCATTGCAGCAGCAACCCCACTGCCTTGCCCCTTCCCATTGGTCTGCAGCAGGCAGGGCCATCTTTTTAGCTGGTCCTGTCACTCCTCCCTGCGTGGAACATCACCTTGGCAGCACTGGCCCCTGCCCCACCCAGCCCTGAGTGTTAGTCCCACCATCCCTGCACCACTTCTGTATCTGGATGCACCACTCTGTATGTAATCTTTATGTCTATGGGACCATGGGTTCCTTACAGGCAGGGCTGTGTCCGATTTATTTCCATGTCCCCAGGTCCTGTCTCAGTGGGTGCTCAATGAAGAGCTAGCAAACTAAACTGGCTTTATAGCCCCAGAGTCAAGGGGACCTAGGGGGGTTCTAAAAACACTGGAGTCAACCCCTGCACCAGCACACAGGTTCTGTGTCCAGAACTCCCCCAGCAGCAACTTCCGCTTCCAGGATTGCCTGGAACTGGACATGGAAACTCACCAGGGATACCTTCTGGAGAGAGCCCAGGACCGTAGAGGCTAGGCAGCCCATGGCCGTGAGAGTGGGGAACTCGCCCTCAGAGAGAATGTGCTGGTCACCCTCGAAGTTCTTCTCATCAAACAGGATCCAGCTGGGGAAGGGGAAGAAATGGAGGGTATGTGAGCCTACCTGTCCTTGGCCTGCCCAGGTTCCCCTGAGATACAGAAGAGGGAATGAAGACTTGATCATGACCCCCTGTCCCAGGAGGTCAAGGATGAACAGGCACTACAGCAGCAGGGAATGAGGTCAGACTTAAGAAAAGACTGAATGAGGCCGGTGCGGTGGCTCAAGCCTGTAATCCCAGCACTTTGGGAGGCCAAGACGGGCGGATCACGAGGTCAAGAGATGGAGAACATCCTGGCGAACACGGTGAAACCCCATCTCTACTAAAAAATACAAAAATCTAGCCAGGCGAGGTGGTGGGCACCTGTAGTCCCAGCTACTCCGGAGGCTGAGGCAGGAGAATGGCATAAACCCGAGAGGCGGAGCTTGCAGTGAGCTGAGATCTGGCCACTGCACTCCAGCCTGGGCGACAGAGCGAGACTCCGTCTCAAAAAAAAAAAAAAAAAAAGACTGAATGAAATCATACTGCCCCTATGGAGGGGAATTTGGCAATATTAAGCAAAACTCCATGAGTAATTACTCAGCAATCTCATACCTAGGAATCCATCCCAAGGACACCCTTTGAGAACATGAAATAACACATGCAGGAGGCTATTCATTATAGTACTTCAGCAACAGAGAAGGGTGGAAGCAGCCCAGATGTCCATCAATAGTGGATTGGCTGAATAAATTAAGAAAAAGTGGAGTATAATGCAGCAGTTAAGTGGAATGAAAAAGAGCTCTTAAAGGGATATAAAGTGATCTCCAAACAGATGAAAAAAGCAGGTGCATAACAGTGTTTATAGCAAACTTCCTTTAAAAAACTGAGATACAATTCACATGCCATAAAATTCACACTATGTTGTTGTTGTTGTGGTTGTTGTTGTTGTTGAGATGGAGTTTCGCTATTGTTGCCCAGGCTGGAACGCAATGGCGCGATCTCAGCTCACCACAACCTCTGCCTCCTGGGTTCAAGCAATTCATCAGCCTCCCGAGTAGCTGGGACTACAGGCATGTGCCACCATGCCCAGCTAATTTTATATTTTTAGTAGAGATGGGGTTTCACCATGTTGGCCAGGCTTGTCTCGAGCTCCTGACCTCAAGTGATCCACCCACCTCGGCCTCCCAGAGCGTCCTCCCACTGCACCTGGCCAAAATTCACACTTTTAAAGTGTACAATTTAGTGTTTTTTTATTATATTAACCTGGTTATAGTATGCTCCCTTTTGTGTAAGAAAATGGAGGAGAAGGAAAACAAAATATAAATATTTGGTTTCTATAGTTATATGGAAATTTATGAGTGTATATTTGCTTATATCTTTTTTCTTTTTTTTTTTTTTGAGATGGAGTCTCGCTCTGTCGCCAGCTCGCTCAGCTAGTTTTTTGTGTTTTTTTAGTAGAGACGGGGTTTCACCGTGTTAGCCAGAATGGTCTCTATCTCCCAACCTCGTGATCCGCCCATCTCAGCCTCCCAAAGTGCTGGGATTACAGGCTTGAGCCACCATGCACAGCCATATTTGCTTATATCTTAACAACAACAACAAAAAAGCCAGTGGATGAATACACCAAACACCAAACAAACAAACAAAAAAAAGATTTCTAACAGGGGAGAGAGGGAAAAAGGTGGCAGGGACAGAGATGAAAGCTATTGGCTTTGGAACTGTTATAGGCTGAATGTCTGTGTCCTCCCAAAATCATATGCTAAAGCCATAACCCTCAATGTAATGGTATTCAGAGGCGGGGCCTTTAGGAGGTAATTTGGTTTAGAGGGGGTCATGAGGGTGGGACCCATGATGGGATTAGTGTCCTTAAAAGAAGAGAAAGGGGCCGGGTGCGGTGGCTCATGCCTGTAATCCCAACACTTTGGGAAGCCGAGGTGGGCAGATCACCTGAGGTCAGGAGTTCAAGGCCAGCCTGACCAACATGAAGAAACCCCATCTCTACTAAAATACAAAAATTAGCTGGGTGTGGTGGCACATGCCTGTAATCCCAGGTACTTGGGAGGCTGAGGCAGGAGAATTGCTTGAACCCGGGAGGCAGAGGTTTCAGTGAGCTGAGATTGCACCATTGCACTACAGCCTGGGCAACAAGAGTGAAACTCCACCTCAAAAAAAAAAAAAAAAGAAGAGGAAGAGACAGGAGCTCCTACTCTCTCTCTTCACTACATGAGAACACAGTGAGAAGGTGGCCTTCTGCAAACCAGGAAGAAAGGCCTCACTGGGGAAGTGAAGTGGCCAGCACCTTGATCTTGAATTTCCTAGTGTCCTGAACTGTGAGAGAATAAATTTCTCTTATTTAAACCACACAAACTATGGTATTTCGTGATAGCAGCCTGAGCTAAGGCAGGAACCACGTAAATATTTCATGTAATAATTATTATTTTAGAGATAAGATCTTACTCTGTTGTACAGGCTGGAGTGCAGTGGTGTGATCATAGCTCACTGCAGCCTCCAACTCCTGGGCTCAAACAATCCTCCCATCTCAGCCTCCTGAGTAGGTAGTACTACAGGTGCATGACACCACACCCACCTAATTAAAATTTTCTATTGAGACAGGGTCTCCTTACGTTGCCCAGGTGGGTCTTGAACTCCTGGACTCCTGCCTCAGCCTCCCAAAGTGCTGGGATTACAGGCATGAGCCACCGTGCCCAGCTTCATGGCAATTATTCATAGGAAAACAGAATTAGGGCCAGGTGCAGTGGCTCACACCTGTAATTCCAACACTTTGGGAGACCAAGAAGGGAGGATTGCTTGAGCCCGTAAGTTTGAAACCAGCCTAAGTAACAAAGTGAGACCCCCATCTCTAGAAAAAAGTTAAAAAATTAGCTGGGCATGGTGGTGTGCACCTATGGTCCCAGCTTCTCAGGAGGCTGAAGCAGGAGGATCCCTTGAGCCCAGGAGGTCAAGGCTGCAGTGAGCTCTGTTCACACCACTGCACTCCAGCCTGAATGGAAAGTGAGACCCTGTCTCAAACAAAAACAAAAACAAATCCAGAAATAGATAAAAATGAAAAGTATTCCTTAAAACTGAAAATCAATTAATGAACCTAACTGTATATTAGGTTGGTGACATAACTACACACACCAAAGTATTATTTCAAATATGTTTAAGACACAGTAATTTGAACTAATACATAACAAATAGGTTATAGGTGAATATCCTGAGGACAAAAAGAACCACAAGAGGCCAGGCGCCCTGGCTCATGCCTGTAATCCCAGCACTTTGGGAGGCTGAGGGAGGTGGATCACAAGATCAAGAGTTTGAGACCAGCCTGACCAACATCGTGAAACCCCATCTCTACTAAAAATACAAAAATTAGCTGGGCATGGTGGTGGGCACCTGTATTCCCAGCTACTTGGGAGGCTGAAGCAGGAGAATTGCTTGAACCCAGGAGGCGGAGGTTGCAGTGAGCCGAGATAGCGCCACTGCACTCCAGTCTGGGCGACACAGCGAGACTCCATCTCAAAAAAAAAAAAAAAAAAACCACACAGGAAACTCCCAACAGCATTCAGTGGTTTTTACTATTAGTTGTGATATAGGCATTATAACTTTGAAACACCTAGCATGCAGATTTTGGTCTCTAAATACCATTTGCCACTACAAGGAACCAGCATTCCATGGCAAATAGCCAATTCTAGATTTGGAGCAAAAAAGAATGTACAAAGTGATCCTGGAGTATCTTATATCAAGAAAATTATCAAAACTACTAGGGTCGCCAGGTGCGGTGACTCACGCCTGTAATCCCAGCACTCTGGGAGGCTGAGGTGGGCGGATCACCTGAGGTCGATAATTCAAGACCAGCCAGACCCACATGGAGAAACCCCATCTCTACTAAAAATACAAAATTAGCTGGGCTTGGTAGTGCATGCCTATAATCCCAGCTACTTGGGAAGGCTGAGGCATGAGAATCGCTTGAACCTGGGAGGCAGAGGTTGCAATGAGCTGAGATCGCACCATTGCACTCCAGGTTGGGCAACAGACCAAAACTCTGTCTCAAAAACAAAAACAAACAACAACAACAACAACAAAAACTACTGGGGTCGGCCGGGCACGGTGGCTCATGCCTGTAATCTCAGCACTTTGGGAGGCCGAGGGAGGTGGATCACAAGATCAAGAGTTTGAGACCAGCCTGACCAACATCGTGAAACCCCATCTCTACTAAAAATACAAAAATTAGCTGGGCGTGGTGGTGGGCACCTGTATTCCCAGCTACTTGGGAGGCTGAAGTAGGAGAATTGCTTGAACCCAGGAGGTGGAGGTTGCAGTGAGCTGAGATAGCACCACTGCACTCCAGTCTGGGCGACAGAGCGAGACTCCATCTCAAAAACAAAAACAAAAACAAAAACAAAACGAAACAAAAAAAACCTCACAGGAAACTCCCAACAGCATTCAGTGGTTTTTACTATTAGTTGTGATATGGGCGTTATAACTTTGAAACACCTAGCATGCAGATTTTGGTCTCTAAATACCATTTGCCACTAAAAGGAACCAGCGTTCCATGGCAAATAGCCAATTCTAGATTTGGAGCAAAAAAGAATGTACAAAGTGATCCTGGAATATCTCATATCAAGAAAATTATCAAAACTACTAGGGTCACCAGGTGCGGTGGCTCATGCCTGTAATCCCAGCACTTTGGGAGGCCAAGGTGGGCGGATCACCTGAGGTCGATAATTCAAGACCAGCCAGACCCACATGGAGAAATCCCATCTCTACTAAAAATACAAAATTACCTGGGCTTGGTAGCGCATGCCTATAATCCCAGCTACTTGGGAGGCTGAAGTAGGAGAATTGCTTGAACCCAGGAGGTGGAGGTTGCAGTGAGCTGAGATAGCGCCACTGCACTCCAGTCTGGGCGACAGAGCGAGACTCCATCTCAAAAAAAAAAAAACCACACAGGAAACTCCCAACAGCATTCAGTGGTTTTACTATTAGTTGTGATATAGGCGTTATAACTTTGAAACACCTAGCATGCAGATTTTGGTCTCTAAATACCATTTGCCACTAAAAGGAACCAGCGTTCCATGGCAAATAGCCAATTCTAGATTTGGAGCAAAAAAGAATGTACAAAGTGATCCTGGAATATCTCATATCAAGAAAATTATCAAAACTACTAGGGTCACCAGGTGCGGTGGCTCATGCCTGTAATCCCAGCACTTTGGGAGGCCAAGGTGGGCGGATCACCTGAGGTCGATAATTCAAGATCAGCCAGACCCACATGGAGAAACCCCATCTCTACCAAAAATATAAAATTACCTGGGCTTGGTAGCGCATGCCTATAATCCCAGCTACTTGGGAAGGCTGAGGCAGGAGAATCACTTGAACCTAGGAGGCAGAGGTTGTGATGAGCTGAGATCGCACCATTGCACTCCAGCCTGGGCAACAGAGCAAAACTCTGTCTCAAAAACAAAAACAAAAAACAACAACAACAAAAACTACTGGGGTTGGCCGGGCACGGTGGCTCATGCCTGTAATCCCAGCACTTTGGGAGGCCAAGGTGGGCGGATCACCTGAGGTCGATAATTCAAGACCAGCCAGACCCACATGGAGAAACCCCATCTCTACTAAAAATACAAAATTACCTGGGCTTGGTAGCGCATGCCTATAATCCCAGCTACTTGGGAAGGCTGAGGCAGGAGAATCGCTTGAACCTGGGAGGCAGAGGTTGTGATGAGCTGAGATCGCACCATTGCACTCCAGCCTGGGCAACAGAGCAAAACTCTGTCTCAAAACAAAAACAACAACAACAAAAACTACTGGGGTTGGCCGGGCACGGTGGCTCATGCCTGTAATCCCAGCACTTTGGGAGGCCAAGGTGGGCGGATCACCTGAGGTCGATAATTCAAGACCAGCCAGACCCACATGGAGAAACCCCATCTCTACTAAAAATACAAAATTACCTGGGCTTGGTAGCGCATGCCTATAATCCCAGCTACTTGGGAAGGCTGAGGCAGGAGAATCGCTTGAACCTGGGAGGCAGAGGTTGTGATGAGCTGAGATCGCACCATTGCACTCCAGCCTGGGCAACAGAGCAAAACTCTGTCTCAAAACAAAAACAACAACAACAAAAACTACTGGGGTTGGCCGGGCACGGTGGCTCATGCCTGTAATCCCAGCACTTTGGGAGGCCAAGGTGGGCGGATCACCTGAGGTCGATAATTCAAGACCAGCCAGACCCACATGGAGAAATCCCATCTCTACCAAAAATACAAAATTAGCCGGGCTTGGTAGCGCATGCCTATAATCCCAGCTACTCGGGAAGGCTGAGGCAGGAGAATCGCTTGAACCTGGGAGGCAGAGGTTGCGATGAGCTGAGATCGCACCATTGCACTCCAGCCTGGGCAACAGAGCAAAACCCTGTCTCAAACACAAAAACAAAAACAACAACAACAAAAACTACTGGGGTTGGCCGGGCACGGTGGCTCATGCCTGTAATCCCAGCACTTTGGGAGGCTGAGGCAGGAGAATCGCTTGAACCTGGGAGGCAGAGGTTGTGATGAGCTGAGATCGCACCATTGCACTCCAGCCTGGGCAACAGAGCAAAACTCTGTCTCAAAACAAAAACAACAACAACAAAAACTACTGGGGTTGGCCGGGCACGGTGGCTCATGCCTGTAACCCCAGCTCTTTGGAAGTCGGAGGTGGCAGATAGCTTGAGCCCAGGAGTTTGAGATCAGCCTGGCCAACATGACGAAACCTGGCCCAAGGACCTTATTTGGATGCTGAGAAAAACAAGTTAATTTCACAAATGTATTTTTGAGACAATAGGAGAAATCTGAACACGGACTGGGTATTGGGTAATATGAAGAAATTGTTATTAATTTTATTAGATGTGATAATGACTTCTGGCTACGTGGGGAAAAAGTTATTTCATATTAGAGACACACGTTGAAGTGTTTACCCATGAAATTTTACGTTGGGTCAAGGATTTAAAATACTCCACTGAAAATTTAAAAGAGCACACGGATAGAGGAAATAAGATTTATATTTATATTATACAATCTACAGTTTTACATTTTCCATTAAAACCTTATTTTATTTTGTTTGTTTTAAAATTGAAAGGCGCAAGACAGAACAGCTCATCCCAAGGTAGCCAAAGGAAGGAAATCATTTGAAAGACTCTCCTCCTGCAGCCCCGCCTCTGCCCCAGCGCCCCCAGCCCTTCACCCCTCCACGTCCTCACCTGCCGCCGTGGACTCTGCAGGACTGAGGTCGGAAGGAGGCGGGCAGAGCGGCCTGGTCATCTCGAAGGAGAAGTGGTCGCCCAGAAAGTCGGGGCGGGAGAAAAGCTGAATCTGGAGGCAGAGAGGGGAGATGAGGGGAAGAAGGGCGATGGAGTAGGGCCGAGAACAGTGGGGAGGGGAGAGGTTTGAAACGAGGGGAGACACGGAGCCCAAAGGCTCCCTGCGGAGTCCCCGCCTTACCTTTGAGACGAAGTGCAGATCGTGCTCCCCGACCTGAAGAGAGGGACCGAATCGAGAATTAGGGAGAGTGCCGGCCCCTAGCCTCCGCTCCTCTAGGTTTCAGTACTGCCCACCCCACGGCCGCACCCTCGGCCCCGCCCCCTCCCAAGGCCCCGCCCCGAGCGCCCAGGCAGGTCCTCCAGCCCGCTACCTTTGCGTGGGGGCGGGCGCACCCGAACTCCAGGTCCCGCCACCGGGGAGGCCCCGCCCCGCGGCCGGCACGCACCTGTAGGACCGGCTGTAGCGAAGCGAGGGCGCTGTTGCCCGCGCCCCAGTCCTCGCAGTTACGGTACACGCCCTTCTCCAGCACGTACTGTTCCCCGGAGAAGCCCACCTCCTGGTAGGCCACCCACCTGCAGGAAGGGCGGGGCGCGGGTCAGCTGGGACAGAGCCTGCACCTCTCCTGGAACCGCCCCCGGCTTGCCCGGGCCCGACCCGCTCCCGGAGCCCGGGTCACTTACACGCCGCTGAGCACGTGGATGGCCTGTGTGCTGGGGCCGTGTTGCACCAGCTCCACATCCGGCAATGCCCTGGTGACCTCCACGCCATGCCCCTCGAAGTCCATGGCCTCAAATAGCACGACGGCTGGGTCCCCAAAGTCCTGGGTTCCCAGGGACAGTCAGGTCTTTCCCGCCCACAAACCAAAACCCCTGGTTGTGCCCAGACTCCAGGGTCACAGCCCACCTGGGGAATTAGGGGTGAGGCTGTCAGTACGGCCTGGAGAAGAGCAGCAGGGGGAAGAGAGGCTAGACCTCCGGAACACTTCCAGGGAGAACACGGAGAGGGGGTACAAATTCTTCCCTCCACAAATTGTACTGGGGGAGGTCTGCCTGGGGCCAGAGGCAGAGGGATGGGCTTACCGTCCGGATGATGCGGAGGGAGGTCAGCAACTCGTCATAGCCTCCCCAGTGTGACCAGTCTGGGTATTCCCCTCCTCCAGCAGATACTGGTGGCCCCAGAAGCCCTCCTTCTCGTAGCCCACCCAGCTGGGAAAAGCAGAAGGATGGACAGGCAGGTTCAGTCATAGGAGGCCCATGGATGAATGAGACAGCTGTCCCCACCCCTATGCAGCCCAGGTCACTCCCCACTCCCATGGGTAAAGGCCAGTGGAGGTGATGAAATGGAAGGAAGGGTCCTGAGTTCTCACCAGCCCCCGAGAACTCTCAGGGACCCCACAGAGGCCAGGTGGGGGCTCTGGCTGTCCTCTGGCTGCTGAAGGTTGTAGATGTCTCGGCTCACTTCCCAGCTGTGGCCCTGAAAGCCGGGGGCCTCATACACCACAGCCTGGGGAAAACAGGTGTCAGGATGGCAGGGAGTCATCTGGACCCAAACACACTCAGCCAGCTCAGGAATGGCTCCGCCCAGCATCAGGCCAATGTGGCACCCCCTAGTCCTCCCACCTCCTCACGGAACTCCATCCCCTTACCCAATTCCTGTCTCTACTCTGACCTCTGACCTTCTTACACATCAAAAGCAAGTTCCCAGTGAGCCCATCAGGTCCCATCTCCCTAGACCCAGCTTCTGGCCCCCAGTGCCCTCCTCTCTGGATTTCCTGTCCAGACCGTGATAACCAGACACCTGCACCCCACGACCAAAGGCCCTCTTTGGCTCTTAAGCCCAGACTCTTACCCTCGGCTCCCCTGGCTTCTCCACACTTGGGCAGCCCTGCAGAGGAGACAGAGCTGAGACACCAGCCCAGAGATGGGAAAGACAGATGGGGCTGGGGATCTAGGATTTTCTTGATCCTGAGAACCCCAACCCCATGTCTTCCCTCTTCCCCCACCTCTTAGGTTAATCCTCCCTCTCCTTCCACTCCCATTCCCAATAGAAGCTCCCAGGAAGCAGTCTCCAAGGGGTGCTGTTTTAACTTCATTCCCCGTCCCTTCCCACAGACTGCAGGACCATGTTACTTGGGACAAGGGGCAGAGCCTAGACCTCCTGGCCTGTGGGTGTGCCCTGTTCTTTACCAATCTCATGGGCTTCAGGGAGCCCACGCTGCAGTCCGATGTGCCCCAGGCCTCTGAGGTGGGGTACTCTCCAGGTTCCAGGATGTAGGGAGTGTCTTCAAATAATGGTTTGGGGTACAGTAGCCACCTGGGGGAAGGCAGAGAGGCTGCTGCACCCCAGACTTCAAGGGACACAGATTGGCGGGTGGGAAGGAAGGTTTAGAGGGGAAAAGGAGGTTTTCTGGGAGGCTCCCATCAGTCTCGTATAATCTCTTGCAGTAGCCACATTGGTCTCCCTTCCTCTGGCTTTGCCTTCTCTAATTTCACACAACAGCTGGAGCATTTTTCTCTAGCACGCATGGAAAACTGCTTCAGCAACCCCAGTAGTTCCCTGTTAGCCTCACAATAAAGCCTGGCTATGCAGAGAGGCTCTGCAATCTGACCTCCTCCTTCCTGGGACTCAAAGAGGCTCTGCAATCTGGCCTCCTCCTTCCTGGGACTCAATTCTTCCCACTTGTTGCTCACACCGGCTAGACTGAAAATTTGAAGCTTAACCCTCCTCTCTGGGCATTTGCATGTGCTATTCCCTCTGCCAGATACACTCTTTCCCCCATTCATTCAGTTGACAAATATTTAGAAGCATCTGCTGTGTGCCAGACCCTGCTATAGGCATCAGAGATAGAGCAGTGAACAAACATACAAAATCTCTGCCCTCATGGAGCTTAGATTCTTGGCCAACTCATCCCGACATGGTGTCTCCTCCTCCAGGAAGGTTTCTCTGACTTCCACACTCTGCCTCTCATGGTATGGTGTCTTTCTGTGCTCCCTCACCCCAAAAATCTGAATTGCTATTGTCTGCTTACTTGCCTGACCCTGCCAGTGGACTGAGCACTCCTGAAGGCAGGAACTGTGTTCTGTCACCTCTGTGTCCCCAGCACCCAGCACAGTGAATGTCAAATGAGGAGATTCTAGAATAGACCAGACTCACAGTCCTGCAGAGACAGTGGTGGATGCCACCTGCAGGGGCTTCTCCAGACCCTGGGAATTCTTCAAGGCCTCTCTTAGCTTCACTTGCTTTCCCCTGAGGCCCTCCTCAGAGAAGAGGCTGATTTCTGGGGTGCTGTAGTCCTATGGAAGGAGAGGGGAAATTAAATATATATAAACAGCTGGGCGTGGTGGTTCACGCCTATAATCCCAGCACTTTGGGAGGCCGAGGTGGGCGGATCACCTGAGGTCAGCAGTTCGAGACCAGCTGACCAACAAGGAAAAACCTAGTCTCTACTAAAAATAAAAAATTAGCTGGGCGTGGTGGTACATGCCTGAAATCCCAGCTACTCGGGAGCCTGAGGCAGGAGAATCGCTTGAACCTCGGAGGCAGAGGTTGCAGTAAGCCAAGATCAAGCCATTGCACTCTAGCCTGGGCAACAAGAGTGAAACTGTCTCAAAAAGAAAAGAAAAGATACATAAACAGCCCCCTTTGGACAACACCCCACCTCCCCAAGTCCATTTAGCCAGGGCTCCAAATAGCTTCTGGGAGAACCTTTGTGGCCATTCCCCCAGAGACCAGGAAAGTGACTAGGGTGGTCTTTGCAAGGTCAACCAGCCAAGCCTGAGACCAAAGCCCATGCTGGTCCCTTGCTGAACCTTTGGGACCTGGGACTAAAGTTCCCGGGAGACCCTGCAAAGTGCCAGGCCCATAGCCTTGCCTCTGGGTAGCCTGACTTCCAGCCTGGTGGGAGGATGGGCAAGATGGACAGTCACTTCCTGAGTTCCAACTTTGACCCCTCCTTTAGGTACGATTCCTGCCTCTGTCCAGACTGGCTTTGCCTGCACCTCATCCCAGGAAGCAGCAGATCCTCTTTGTATTCTGAGTGTTTCTTCCCCACCAGGACCATTTTCATTCACTCACTCATTCATCAAATATGTACGAAGCATCTACTGCATGCAAGGCACTGTGCTAAGGTCATATCCTTCCCTATCTCATTTAGTCCTCCCAGTGGGTGTTATTCATCCAGTCACAGGTAAGGAAAGTGAGGCTTGGAGAAGTTAAGCAATCTGCCCAAGGTCACACAGCTTGTAAGTAGCAGAGCAGTATAGTTTTTGTTCACTGTTGCAACCCAGCACCTCCCATGTGCTTGGCACACAACAGGTGCCCAATCAATGCTGAATGAATCAAAGGAAACCAGAAACATCTGACTTCAAAGCCTTTGCTTTTCTCTTGTAGTTGTTACCTCCCATGAAGTTAAATTTATTGTCAGAAGTTCACAATTAATTGTCCATAAACATTTGTGTTTCTGGACAGCCTTTGTTTCTTTTTTGAGACAGAGTTTCGCTCTTGTTGCCCAGGCTGGAGTGCAGTGGCGTGATCTTGGCTCACCGAAACCTCTGCCTCCTGGGTTCAAGAGATTCTCCTGCCTCAGCCTCCCAAGTAGCTGGGATTACAGGTGCCCGCCACCACAGCAGGCTAATTTTTTGTATTTTTTTTAGTAAAGACAGAGTTTCATCATGTTGGCCAGGCTGGTCTTGAATTCCTGATCTCAGGTGACCCATCTGCCTCAGCCTCCCAAAGTGTTGGGATTACAGGCATGAGCCACCACGCCCAGCCTCTGGAGAGGCTTTGAAAACTGTCCCCTCCTCCTGGGCCACTGTCCTAGTTAAGGCTAATGAGCTCTCGTCATCTCCTACCAGGAAGATTGCAACAGCTCTGGACTCAGTTATTCATTCTTTCATTAGAAACAAAAATCAGGCCGGGCGCAGTGGCTCACACTTGTAATCCCAGCACTTTGGGAGGCTGAGATGGGCAGATCACGAGGTCAAGAGATCGAGACCATCCTGGCTAACACAGTGAAACCCCATCTCTACTAAAAATACAAAAAAATTTAGATGAGCGTGGTGGCAGGTGCCTGTGGTCCCAGCTACTCGGGAGGCTGAGGCAGGAGAATCGCGTGAACCCGGGAGGTAGAGCTTGCAGTGAGCTGAGATCACGACACTGCGCTCCAGCCTGGGTGACAAAATGAGACTCTGTCTCAAAAAAAAAAAAAAAAAAAAAGAAAGAAACAAAAATCAAACAAACCAAAAGAACCAAAATGCCTGATAGACACTGCTTTTAGAGTCATT
>CM058086.1:71481902-71506027 GCA_030247045.1 Colobus guereza | reverse complement strand
AAAAGCAAGATAACATTTTTGAACTTAAGCCCTTTTAGAAGTAATTTATTCAAAACAGTGTAAGATTTGGCTTAACTGTTAGGGTGAATGTTGCTCACATTACAGCTTCAAACAAAAAGAGCCATGAGACATTGAAGGCCAGCAAACATATTTTACCCAATTTTATTGTCCTCCCATTAGACTATAATCCCTTAGAGGAAAGGAACTATGTAGGAAGTAACCTCTCACATCCTCCTCCTTTCCAGAGCAGAGAACAAAATAGCACTTAGTATGTGCTATGAAAATGACAGCTGTTATTAATAATTCTTTTCATGTCAATCAGTGGAATGTCTAAAAGAAACTTCTGTCACATTTTTCATCAAGGCACTGTGCTGCATTACTTAACAAGAAGGTCGAGACACCAGTAAAGCAAGAGCAATACAAAGGGATTTAGAGAAAGAGACAGAGAGAAGGGGAAAGAGAGAAAGAGAGATGGGGGGGAGGTGAGAGAGAGAAAGGAGAGAAGAGAAAGTTGAAAAAGAGAAAAATCGCAATAAATTAAAGAGACTAATTTAGACATATACATACAGTTTTCTCATTTTCGGAAAAGTTAATCGTTTGTTTAAAATGCTTTTGTTTTTATTAAATATGTCAAGAAGCACCAAAACCTGTCCTGGGCTTAAGGACTTAAAGCTCTTAACCTTATCCTTGTCAAAATGAGCATTAATAGCTAATATTTTAAAATAGAAATGAATATAAATAATTAGTAACTCATACTTCCATTTTCTTTCCCAGGACAATGACTTCTCTTCCCTATTCCATGAATCTCAAACACTGTAAAGGATTTTCTATGAACTCATTCAAGGCAAAACATTTTGAGAGGCACATTCAATCTATAAAATGGAAGAAAATATTTGCTAATCTTTACATCTGATAAGGGGTTAATATCCAGGCTATATAAAGGACCCCTGAAGCTCAACAACAAAATAACACAATTAAAAAATGGCCAAAGAATTTCAACAAATATTTCAACAAAGATATACAAATGGCCAACAAGCATATGAAAATATTTTAATATCACTAATTATTAGGAAAATGCATATCAAAACCACAATGAGATATCACCGTACCTATCAGGATGGCCATTGTCAGAAAAACATAAAATAATACGTGTTAGTGACTATGTACAAAATCTGTTGGTGGTAATGTGAAATGGTGCAATCATTATGGAAAACAGTATGATGCTTCCTCAAAAAAATTAAAAATAAAATTACCATATGATGTAGCAATTCAACTTCTGGGTATATATTCAAAAGGATTAAAAACAAGATCGATCTCAAAGAGATGTCTGTGCAGTTATGTTCACAGCAGCATTATTCACCATCACCAAAATGTGAAAGCAACCCTGTGTCCATCTATGGATAAATATATAAACAAAATGTATAAAATACTATTCAACATTTCAAAAAAAGGAAATTTTGACACACGCTACAACATGAATAATCCTTGAGGACATTATACTAAGTGGAATAAGCTAGTCCACTTGTATGAGAGACCTAGTCAAATTCATAGAAAGAGAAAAAGTAGAATGATGGTTACCAGGGAGTGGGGGGAGGGGGAAAGGGGATGTTGTTGCTTAATAGGTACAGAGTTTCAGTTTTGAAAGATGACTAATTTCTAGAGGTTGGTTGCACATCAATATGTCACTTTAAACTGGTTAAGATAGTAAATTGTATGCTACATAGATGGTACCACAAGTTTTTTAAATCTAGACTTTCACTTTTTTTTTTTTTTTTTTTTTTTTGAGACGGAGTCTCACTCTGTCACCCAGGCTGGAGTGCAGTGGCCGGATCTCAGCTCACTGCAAGCTCCGCCTCCCGGGTTTACGCCATTCTCCTGCCTCAGCCTCCCAGGTAGCTGGGACTACATACAGGCGCCGCCACCTCGCCCGGCTAGTTTCTTGTAGTTTTTAGTAGAGACGGGGTTTCACCGTGTTAGCCAGGATGGTCTCGATCTCCTGACCTCGCGATCCGCCCGTCTCGGCCTCCCAAAGTGCTAGGATTACAGGCTTGAGCCACCGCGCCCGGCCGACTTTCACTTTAAAAAATTACTTTTTGACAAATGTCTTAATCGTACTAGTTATGTGATGAACAGACATACCACCAGAAGAACAGTATATAACCAATTATGTTCAAACAGAGCTGAAGGGACCAATTAACCACTCATTTCTCAAATTTCAGTATTTTTAATCAAACAAGTTATCCTACATTTTAGGCACCTGGGCTATATTGTATTGGCTCTCTAAAGGAATTCTCTATGAATGTCTGCATAAAATTATACTTTGTAGGTTTTCTGTTTTAAGATTAGAATAAGTTCTTCTCATTTCTTTTTTAATCCTTGATCTACACTCATACTTTAAGATCAGTTCAACTTTCTTCCCCTATGAGGGCTTCTCTCTTTGACCTTGCTGACCACTTTTTCCTTTGGGCCACCATTTTGTCTTGCAAGCAACTTATTTATTGCATTTATTGCCCAATTAAGTTTATCCTAGCTGTGAGCTCCTTAAGGGTAAGGATGCTTCTTACTCATCTATGTGTCCCAAGAGCTCAGTAGAGAGCTAGGCAGGAAATAGAAGTTCAGTATTTATTTATGGGATGATGTTGAAGTCATGTCTTGTAAAAGTGCCTTATTAAAGAATTGCAAAACAAGTTCCTCTCAGAGATCAGAATTGTGAAGAAGAAAGAAAAAGCCCACACACTCCTTCTTTTTACCAAATGAGTATAATTTTATTTCTTTGTTGATTTGAGTGCCAAGAAGCTAAATGCCAAAACTTTGTCCTAAATAAGTTTACCTCTAGTGTTAGTAATCTAGTATGATTAATGTGGTATTATTGCACCACTACCCCATGCTATCTTATCCTTGATTTGGTGCTATTGCAACATTATCTTCTTATAAATGGCCTCAAGCCTATTTTGGAAGGAAGTTGGCTATGATTAAAATATGTAAACTATGCAATATGAGGCTAAATATGAAGGTGCTGGTTTAAAGCTGTTCTCTTTAGTTGTTTTTCTTTGTTCTACGAATAATATTCCTCACATTTCAGTAGAATCCTAAGCAGCTGTGCTCTCATTACTACAATATCTGTTCTTTTATGTGTTATCTTGTCTGGTTCAGTTCTGAGTAGGTGGTTACAGTCTATTCTCCACAATTTGTTTTCTAATGTATATCCATTTGTGTGTCATATTATTATTTTTATCTTAAACTGTGGCTAAAATAAGCTATTTTTCAAAGTAATAATCTAGTCCAGATCCTTTCTATGTACAATATACACACTTCAGTTGCTGTAACTACGACAATAGGAAATAGGATCCCTTTCTTAACAATTTTGAACCTCATAATTTAGGAGAACTGTATATAGATTTAGATTTAAGATCATCTATGATTCCTTGGAAAAATTATCTGACTGCTTTGAACTGCAATAACTCGAAAGTCCTTTGCCGTTGTAAAGACCTTATGGATCCATCAGTGATGTCTAGAATGATACTTGTGGTGCTAAACCTTTTCATGGCAACAAGCATAAACGCTCATTTGCAAGTGCACATGCATATGATTATATAGTGCTTTCCATAAAAAGAAGCAACCCTGAATATCATGTGAAAATAGTGTTCCATTCCGGGTAATACAAAATTTAAAAATTCCAACAGTATAACTCAGTATTATAAATGCATTTGCTATAAACCTCTTAATTAAATGTATCAGCAACATTATTTTACTTATGACTTAAAATAACATAACTGAAAAGATAGTTTCCAAATAGTGACATAACTTCTCATCCTGACATCAAAGATAGACCCTGGTCTGGTCCCACTTACCTTTCCTATCTGTATATGAGCATTTCCTATGCTTCACTAATAAAAGCCTATTTCCTCTTCAGACTAATTATATTGTTGGAATATACTACAGGTTAATTCCTGCTCCCTAAAAAATGTATTCCAACCTTTTGTGACAAACCACATTGATGTGTCGTTTAAGGTCTACTCTGATAGTCCACCAAAGTGAATCATTACCTGGCTACCTGGTAGTCAGGTAGCTTAAAATGTTCTACCCATTTTCTTCAATTTTTGCGCCACAGAGTCCATATATAACTTCTGATTCAACATCTAGTAATGCACCAACTCTGGAACAGACTAGCTAGTTCACCCATAAGCAGGCAAGCAGGCATTCTTCTCCTTGGCACACACTGGCACATATTTAGACTGCATTTCCCAGCCTCTTTGCATCTGGATGGGCCACAGAGTTGACTAGTCCTAGTCATCAACATGTAGCCAAAAACAGTGTGCATCCTTTAGAGACATAACTCTGAAACCTTTTAAAATCTTTTATGCATTCTCCTTTTTTGTACTTTTCAAATGGCCACATCCAGAAGATTCAACAAGGATGAGAAGATTCTAGTGGATGGCAGAGATCCTAGGTGCCTCAGTAACTATATGGAATAGACGTGCTTTCTCCACCCCAATAGACCACTTTCTAAGATATTCTTATAATTCTGTGATCATTTTTCACTTCTCTCATTGATCACGCAAGACTGGAAATATATCCCAGTGCTTTTCCAAATTCTCTATATAAGCAACTACAATTATTTAATAACATTCATTCAACATGAGTATATGTTTAACAGAAAATTTGCAGTCTTTAAATTTCCCATTATTATATGCATTCTATTATTCATAAAATACTCTAAATCATTTTATGCATTTAGATTCTACTCAATGATAATGCTATTATATATCCACATATTTTAAAAAGTAATACAAGAAGTTAATACCTTAGTATTTACTACAAAAGAAAATAATGCTCTGATTTTCTTATGACTGTTGCACCTTATACATGTTGTAATATACAATATAAAGCCAGAAATGGAAAGAGAAAATCTTTGAGAGTCCAAAAACACATTCTCAAGTCACTGAAATAACACACAGTTGGTGTATGAACGAGCTCATGAATCATTTATCAGTGATGATAGAAATAGAAATTGTTTACCTCAGAAGTCTATCTTTGTTACAGTACCCTGGAAATGCATTCAATATTTGAATCTCTACTTTGTGAAAGACAACTAGCATTCACCAAATGTTTATTCTATGCCAGGTGTTTTACATACATCATTGTACTTATCGCTCACAACTCTGAGAGTTAGTTATTTTTATACCATTCTAAAGACGAAGCACTTTAATGAAGAACTCAATTCATCAATGGCAGAGCCATGATTGGAACCCACATCTGACTTACTCTTTCATGCAAATTCTCTCTAACACAAAATTTTCTCCAAAGATTCTCGTCCATATACTCTTTCATTACACCTTGTGTTTGCTTTTACTTCCCTGTTTTAAATGTCAACACATGAGTCAAATAGATTTCATTACTTAATGATTCCTACAGTATGATAAATATAATACAGTTTCAAAAATCACATGAGTTAGGGTCACATTGACACATGGCCACTTCTATTGTTACTATCGTTTCCATACTATTTTCCTTCCCTCCCTGTAAATCCCAGCTTTCAATTTCCGGCCGTCAGATTATATTGATCATTATCTTCACTGTTGCAGCCATTTAATAATATTGCAATTAACCCCTCCTTGTTTCTCAACTATTTTAGCTCCTGCCTAACTGCCACTCTCTTCAACATGACTCCTAATTTAGTTATTGGCAATTTCAATAAACACATATATGATCCTTCCTAAAATTTGGCTTCTTAATTCCTTAATCTTCTTTCCTCTAACATCTTGCCCTTCACTCTATCCCAGCCAAATAACTCCAGGTCATTTATAGACATATCCATTACCAGTAGTGTCCATACTTCTACAATCCCTGTTTCACAAATCTATGTCTCTGACCATCATCTTCTATCTTTCTAGCTCATTTGCTCTAGTATTCCAACTCTCAATCATTTGATGCCAACATGACCTTCAATCAATTGATCCTGCATATTTTTCAAGGCCTCTTACCATCTTTTATTAGGCAAAATTACAGCCCTACATAAATCTAACTCACTGTTTCTTCAACACCTGCACCTGTGCAATTGAAGATGCACAGAGAAACACACAGGTCTTAATGATCTCACTTTAAATTCAATTTGACAAATTGTTAGAGGACTACTACAGCTGCCCAGAACACAGTATATTGAACCAGTCCATGTACTCTCCACTATCTTGGAGAACTATTTCATAGTTTTTCCTTTCTTCTGAACACCTCCACCCTAATGCTCTCAGTCCATGAATTTGCTTCTTTTTCCACTGATAAAATTGAAGTAGCAAGGGAGAAGCTTCAGAAAGTCTCACAGCCTCATATATCTATCCACAACTGAACTCATATAATCTGTTCTCTATCAAGTTTCTTGAGATAAAAATATTTACTCCTCAGTAAAACCTTCCCTTATGCACAAATACAATTTATTTCACCTATTCCAAACCGCACATTGGAATTCTTTTTCTTTGCATACTATTTTTCCTTATGTAGTCACAGTAATCACCACCAGCAAAACAAAAATGTCATTCTTCTACATCTTAAACATAATCCTGCTTAAACCGTATTTTGCCCACTAGTTTTAATTCCAATTGTCTTCTCCCTTTTACAACAAAATAGCTATTGTTGATCATCGTTAGTGGCACTAGTTCGATCCTTTTATAATTTGCAATCCTTTCCAATCAGGTATTTCCTCTGATAATTACACCAAAAGTATCCTTGTCAAGATCACCAACAAACTCCCGATTGCCAAATGGACATCTTTTCAATTCTTTGGTACCAGACTTGGCTTATCAACATCAAGTCCATTGTCCTTGATAAACTTTCTGTATTGGCTTCCATGACACCACATTATTATTCCCGCCTACCTGACATTTCACTGAGACGTCAAATAGGTATTTCAAAACTGGCATGCCCAAAACCGAAGTTTTCATTTCCTTTGCCCCCTAAAAACTTATTCCACTAAGACTCTTTCTCATTTCTCATATAGGTGGATGACAATAGCATCCTCTCAGTTGATGAAACAAAAATGTTGGCTTCATTTCAGATCTTTCCCTTCTCTCATACCTGCATCTAATTTGTTGGAAATCCTATTGTAATATCTATACATATATGCAGAATCCCCAGTTATTTCTCAAAATTTCTATTGCTACCACCCTGACACCAAGTCACAGTTATCACTCACCTGGGTTACTATATTCCTTTCTTAACTGGTTTTCCTTCTTCTACCTATGTGCAAACTATTTTTAAAGCCAGTAGGTACAGTGATCCTTGCGTAATGTTAGTCTCTCTTCTGCTCTAAATCCCCTAATAGCTCTTCATCTCAGTGCAAAAGTCAAGTGATTACAAGCACCTGCGAAACACTACAGTGACTGTGATTAGGCTCCACTCCCTTTCTGACCAAATGGCTCCCTCATTCACTTACCTTCAGCCACCTGTCCTCTTTATTATACAACGAACATACCAGACATGCACATGCTTTGAGGGCCTGCACTGCAACTAGTCTTTAGAGTGTTGTCCTCCAGATATCTGCTTAGATATTCTTTGCTCAGATGCCAGCTTCTCACTGAGGCCAATTTTGACCACCGAATTAAAAAATGCAACCTGATCCCCTTCCCTTCCCTCCCCTTTGCTCTGTGTTTTCAACAGCACTGACCACTCTCTACTATCTCAATAATTTGTGTGTGTGCACATGTCTATGTGTGCACATGTGTGGGTTTCCCTAACGTAACCCCAAGTGCCTAGAATAGTCCCAGACGGTTGGTAGATGTTCCGAAAATATTTTCTATATAAAATAGTGAAGCATAAGCTTGCTCATACTTATATCCTACTCACCTGGACACACATACAGACACACACACACACACACACACACACGCACACACAGCCTTCTAAAGAGAATTGGAAATCCATCCTCACTAATTGAAATAAGACAGCCTACATCCAGAGGGTAATTAATAATTATGTATATAGGATAATAATCTCTCAAATTTGTGAGGAACCTTAAAGGTGGTATAATCCAACAATGTATGTAATATTTATATTTCTTCTATGTGCTTTTTTCATACTGCTTTTCTAGTCTGTGCTTGAATACTGCAGTAATGGGGAACATTTTACATGGTTTGCAATGAGAAAATTGAAATTGAAAGTCAATGTTATATACTGCTGCCTAAGATTACATAGCTATTAAAGATAGTAGCAAGGGGTCAGGTGCAGTGGCTCACCTGTAATCCCTGCACTTTGGGAGGACGAGGCGGGCGGATCACGAGGTCAGGAGATCGAGACCATTCTGGCTAACATGGTGAAACCCTGTCTCTACTAAAAACACAAAAAAAATTAGCCAGGCAAGGTGGTGGGAGCCTGTAGTCCCAGTCGCTGAGGAGGCTGAGGCAGGAAAATGGCAAGAACCCGGGAGGTGGAGCTTGCAGTGAGCTGAGATCGTGCCACTGCACTCTAGCCTGGGCGACAGAGCGACACTCTGTCTCAAAAATGAAATAAAATAAAATAAAAAAAGATAGTAGCAAGATTAGAACATGACACCAGGTCTCTTTTCTAGTAGACTAGTGTTCTTCACTATACCCAACTCTCTATAGAAAATTATAAGTGCATATAAATATATGTGCATATAAAAGTTTTATATAAATGCACATAAATTATTTTAACTGACAATTTTAAAACAATTATACAACTAAAATCAATTTAAAAACATATCAAATGTCTATAGATGTAGACAACCTTCAAAAAATTTAAAAGATAATTTTAAATTTAAAATTATTTTGTAAGTTTTCTCATTATAAGAAAAATTTCGGTTGATAAAATCATATACTCAAGAAATACTAGGCCTATAGAATACAAAAAATAATAAAAAGAACATGGTAGAAGAAGACTCTATAGTAACTTCAAAATGCCATTTCACTATGCTTTAAAAAATCTATCTTCACGTTAAATAGTTGAAGAATGGAAGCAAAAACATACAATATTTAGATAAAAAACAAAGCCCTTTAAAAAGAATGAAAGCAAAAATGTACAAAATTTAGATAAAAAACAAAGCCCAAAATAAGTCAGGCAAAGACTGGCTACATAACTTAGAAAAGTCACTGTACTTTCTACTACTTAGTGAGAAGTTAACAGATACTGGATACAAACAAAACCCAAATACTATGTTCGAATTGTGAAGGTTTTTCATATTTTAGTTGTTTTGGACTTATGATTAGTGTACCACACTAAAACACAAATAAATTTAAAAAGTGATAAAATGACATGAGACAATGAAATTCTCATAATTATGATGCCTGCCTAACAACAGCACAGCAATCAGGAATAACAAACATCTAAGTACCCATTAAACTCTTAAGATTTCTAAAGATCTTCATATCAGAGCTCTCCTGTGTAAAGATGTTATATTTAACGGATAAAAGGACAATTTTTATTATTGTGAAACTCTGAAATGTAAAACAGCATGCACCATGTCAGCATATTATGTTCAAACAGACTTTTTTCTGGGCAGCTCAATAAAAACTTTTAAAACTTCAAAAGAATGCAATGTCTTAGGATCATTTCTCAGAAGAAAATTCTTGATACAATGTCAGAAAATATATAAAGTTTGTTTTCAAAACAATAATCACACCTAATTAAAACTTTTGTAAATGAATAATCAATTACTACCTTTCTTCATTTTGCTCTTTCTAGACTTGTGCTTATTTTTCATTATATACACATGTTATTTGCATGTGTTTGCTTACCTGCATCTTTACACACATACACCTATTAGTTTCTTGATCTAGAAAGTTAAAGTTACAGATATATGACTTTGGAGTGGGAAGAGAATTTACCGTAGTCTATTACAATCTCCTGGTTTTGATAATGGAGAAATAGAAGTGAGTGTCTTAAAAAATACCTACTCATTAACAGAACTTAGGTCTCCTGCCCCTAGTGGCAATGTTCTGATATTCCACACTGCTCCACTGCATACACTGAGCTGATAGAGCCTCACCAAACAGCATCTTTGCTAGGCCCTGATGTTTTTATATACATGTTAGGTTTGATAATCTTTGCTTGAATAGGAGATTTAAAAATGACTTCAACTTCAGTTGCCAAAATTACTACCTGCATGGCAATTCTTTCACAATATCCTGAATGTATTAAATTACCTATTTGCAAAGAGTAAATAAATAAAAAGACCTGTATTTGGTTTTAGAGGTGGTGAAAAATAATACTGTTCAGTTCCTCTTGTTTCAAAATTAAATAGTATAATTTTTTAAAGGTATGGCTTCCAACTTGTAGCATGATAAGCTATCAAAATTGTGAGAAACCTTATAGATATACACGTGGAGAGGCATCTATTATTTTTCTTTACTTGTCATATGACTTTTCCAAGAAAAAAAAAAAAGCCAAACAAAAGTTAACTAAATTTTTTGTATAGTCAATTATCCCTTTCAGGTGGAGATAGAGAGTTTAAGTTGTAAACAAAGCCTTGCTGGGGAGAAACTAATTTATTAGACCAGTTTTTTAAAATTTAATTTTAGTGTTTTAGGGTTCAAGAGAGTGGCCTCCCAGAGATCCCTCTAAAAACACTGATTTGGGCTTCTCCATTAATCTTCTACTTATTTGAGGATTTTAACACAAATCCTAGCTGATATGTATGCACCCTTATGTCTGTACATGTAAGGGTGATTTTTTCTCATCTTTTTGGGCTTCCACCATTACCACAACTGATTTTATTTTCAGAAAGGTATTCAATCAGGAAAGAACTGGAATAACGCTGTCTCTACATGGAGAAGGACTTCACTGGCTTCATTAAAACTTAAAATCCAAATGGTTTATGTAACTATTTATCCATTTATAAAATAAATACTATAGCTACTATCTACATCCCTATACTAATAAAGCAATAAATGCTAATAAAATTCAACTCTACAATATATGGAACCTGGCTTCAAAGAACAATGTCTTCATAAGGAAGAAGTTACACATGCAGTCACAATATGGACCGTGTCAAGACACTTGGAAAAAGCCCACTCTAAACCATATATGGCGCTAAAACTTATACACCAGTAACAGACAAGCAGAGAGCCAAATCAGGAATGAACTTCCATTCACAATTGCTTCAAAGAGAATCAAATACCTAGGAATCCAACTTACAAGGGATGTAAAGGACCTCTTCAAGGAGAACTACAAACCACTGCTCAGTGAAATCAAAGAGGACACAAACAAATGGAAGAACATACCATGCTCATGGATAGGAAGAATCAATATCGTGAAAATGGCCATACTGCCCAAGGTTATTTATAGATTCAATGCCATCCCCATCAAGCTACCAATGAGTTTCTTCACAGAATTGGAAAAACTGCTTTAAAGTTCATATGGAACCAAAAAGAGCCCGCATTGCCAAGACAATCCTAAGTCAAAAGGACAAAGCTGGAGGCGTCATGCTACCTGACTTCAAACTATACTACAAGGCTACAGTAACCAAAACAGCATGGTACTGGTACCAAAACAGAGCTATAGACCAATGGAACAGAACAGAGTCCTCAGAAATAATACCACACATCTACAGCCATCTGATCTTTGATAAACCTGAGAGAAACAAGAAATGGGAAAGGATTCCTATTTAATAAATGGTGCTGGGAAAATTGGCTAGCCATAAGTAGAAAGCTGAAACTGGATCCTTTCCTTACTCCTTATACGAAGATTAATTCAAGATGGATTAGAGACTTAAATGTTAGACCTAATACCATAAAAACCCTAGAAGAAAATCTAGGTAGTACCATTCAGGACATAGGCATGGGCAAGGACTTCATGTCTAAAACACCAAAAGCAACGGCAGCAAAAGCCAAAATTGACAAATGGGATCTAATTAAACTAAAGAGCTTCTGCACAGCAAAAGAAACTACCATCAGAGTGAACAGGCAACCTACAGAATGGGAGAAAATTTTTGCAATCTACTCATCTGACAAAGGGCTAATATCCAGAATCTACAAAGAACTCAAACAAATATACAAGAAAAAACAAACAACCCCATCAAAAGTGGGCAAAGGATATGAACAGACATTTCTCAAAAGAAGACATTCATACAGCCAACAGACACATGAAAAATGCTCATCACTCGCCATCAGAGAAATGCAAATCAAAACCACAATGAGATACCATCTCACACCTGTTAGAATGGCCATCATTAAAAATCAGGAAACAACAGGTGTTGGAGAGGATGTGGAGAAATAGGAACACTTTTACACTGTTGGTGGGATTGTAAACTAGTTCAACCATTATGGAAAACAGTATGCACCATGTCAGCATATTATGTTCAAATAGACTTTTTCTGGGCAGCTCAATAAAAACTTTTAAAACTTCAAAAGAATGCAGTGTCTTAGGATCATTTCTCAGAATAACGTTCTTGATACAATGTCAGAAAATATATAAAGTTTGTTTTCAAAACAATAATCACACCTAATTAAAACTTTTGTAAATGAAAAATCAGTTACTACCTTTCTTCATTTTGCTCTTTCTAGACTTGTGCTTATTTTTCATTATATACACATGTTATTTGCATGTGTTTGCTTACCTGCATCTTTATACACATACACCTATTAGTTTCTTGATCTAGAAAGTTCAAGTTACAGATACATGACTTTAGAGTGGGAAGAGAATTTGCTGTAGTCTATTACAATCTCCTGGTTTTGATAATGGAGAAATAGAAGTGAAAGTCTTAAAAATGACTACTCATTAACAGAACTTAGGTCTCCTGCCCCTAGTGGCAATGTTCTGATATTCCACACTGCTCCACTGTATACACTGAGCTGATAGAGCCTCACCAAACAGAATCTTTGCTAGGTCCTGATGTTTTTATATACATGTTAGGTTTGATAATCTTTGCTTGAATAGGAGATTTAAAATGACTTCAACTTCAATTGCCAAAATTACTACCTGCATGGCAATTCTTTCACAATATCCTGAATGTGTTAAATTACTAATTTGCAAAGAGTAAATAAATAAAAGACCTGTATTTGGTTTTCCGGTGGTGAAAAATAATACTATTCAGTTCCCCTTGTTTCAAAATTAAATAGTATAATTTTTAAAGGTATGCTTCCAACTTGTAGCATGATAAGCTCTCAAAATTGTGAGAAACCTTAAAGGTATACACATGGAGAGGAATCTATTATTTTCTTTACTTGTCATATGAATTTT
The DNA here is from genome assembly GCA_030247045.1 of Colobus guereza. Classification (NCBI taxonomy): domain Eukaryota; kingdom Metazoa; phylum Chordata; class Mammalia; order Primates; family Cercopithecidae; genus Colobus; species Colobus guereza. The sequence continues at coordinate 71,492,842 of CM058086.1, read as the reverse complement.
CCAAGAAAAAAAAAAAAGCCAAACAAAAGTTAACTAAATTTTTGTATAGTCAATCATCCCTTTCAGGTGGAGATAGAGAGTTTAAGTTGTAAACAATGCCTTGCTGGAGAGAAACTAATTTATTAGACCAGTTTTTAAAATTTAATTTTAGTGTTTTAGGGTTCAAGAGAGTGGCCTCCCAGAGATCCTCTAGAAACACTGATTTGGGCTTCTCCATTAATCTTTCACTTATTTGAGGATTTTAACACAAATCCTAGCTGATATGTATGCACCCTTATGTCTGTACATGTAAGGGTGATTTTTTCTCATCTTTTTGGGCTTCCACCATTACCACAACTGATTTTATTTTCAGAAAGGTATTCAATCAGGGAAGAACTGGAATAACGCTATCTCTACATGGAGAAGGACTTCACTGGCTTCATTAAAACTTAAAATCCAAATGGTTTATGTAATTATTTATCCATTTATAAAATAAATACTCTACCGACTATCTACATCCCTATACTAATAAAGCAATAAATGCTAATAAAATTCAACTCTACAATATATGGAACCTGGCTTCAAAGAACAATGTCTTCATAAGGAAGAAGTTACACATGCAATCACAAGATGGACCGTGTCAAGACACTTGGAAAAAGCCCACTCTAAACCATATATGGCGCTAAAACTTATACACCAGTAACAGACAAGCAGAGAGCCAAATCAGGAATGAACTTCCATTCACAATTGCTTCAAAGAGAATCAAATACCTAGGAATCCAACTTACAAGGGATGTAAAGGACCTCTTCAAGGAGAACTACAAACCACTGCTCAGTGAAATCAAAGAGGACACAAACAAATGGAAGAACATACCATGCTCATGGATAGGAAGAATCAATATCGTGAAAATGGCCATACTGCCCAAGGTTATTTATAGATTCAATGCCATCCCCATCAAGCTACCAATGAGTTTCTTCACAGAATTGGAAAAACTGCTTTAAAGTTCATATGGAACCAAAAAGAGCCCGCATTGCCAAGACAATCCTAAGTCAAAAGGACAAAGCTGGGCGTCACGCTACCTGACTTCAAACTATACTACAAGGCTACAGTAACCAAAACAGCATGGTACTGGTACCAAAACAGAGCTATAGACCAATGGAACAGAACAGAGTCCTCAGAAATAATACCACACATCTACAGCCATCTGATCTTTGATAAACCTGAGAGAAACAAGAAATGGGAAAGGATTCCTATTTAATAAATGGTGCTGGGAAAATTGGCTAGCCATAAGTAGAAAGCTGAAACTGGATCCTTTCCTTACTCCTTATACGAAGATTAATTCAAGATGGATTAGAGACTTAAATGTTAGACCTAATACCATAAAAACCCTAGAAGAAAATCTAGGTAGTACCATTCAGGACATAGGCATGGGCAAGGACTTCATGTCTAAAACACCAAAAGCAACGGCAGCAAAAGCCAAAATTGACAAATGGGATCTAATTAAACTAAAGAGCTTCTGCACAGCAAAAGAAACTACCATCAGAGTGAACAGGCAACCTACAGAATGGGAGAAAATTTTTGCAATCTACTCATCTGACAAAGGGCTAATATCCAGAATCTACAAAGAACTCAAACAAATATACAAGAAAAAACAAACAACCCCATCAAAAAGTGGGCAAAGGATATGAACAGACATTTCTCAAAGAAGACATTCATACAGCCAACAGACACATGAAAAATGCTCATCATCACTCGCCATCAGAGAAATGCAAATCAAAACCACAATGAGATACCATCTCACACCAGTTAGAATGGCCATCATTAAAAATCAGGAAACAACAGGTGTTGGAGAGGATGTGGAGAAATAGGAACACTTTTACACTGTTGGTGGGATTGTAAACTAGTTCAACCATTATGGAAAACAGTATGGCGATTCCTCAAGGATCTAGAACTAGATGTACCATATGACCCAGCCATCCCACTACTGGGTATATACCCAAAGGATTATAAATTATTCTACTACAAAGACACATGCACACGTATGTTTATTGCGGCACTATTCACAATAGCAAAGACTTGGAATCAACCCAAATGTCCATCTGTGACAGACTGGATTAAGAAAATGTGGCACATATACACCATGGAATACTATGCAGCCATAAAAAGGATGAGTTTGCATCCTTTGTAGGGACATGGATGCAGCTGGAAACCATCATTCTTAGCAAACTATCACAAGAAGAAAACCAAACACCGCATGTTCTCACTCATAGGTGGGAACTGAACAATGAGATCACTTGGACTCGGGAAGGGAACATCACACACTGGGGCTTATCATGGGAGGAGGGAGGGAGGGATTGCATTGGGGAGTTATACCTGATATAAATGATGAATTGATGGGTGCTGACGAGTTGATGGGTGCAGCACACCAACATGGCACAAGTATACATATGTAACAAACCTGCACGTTATGCACATGTACCCTAGAACTTAAAGTATAATAAAAATAAATAAATAAAAGACCTGTATTTGGTTTTAGAGGTGGTGAAAAATAATACTATTCAGTTCCTCTTGTTTCAAAATTAAATAGTATAATTTTTAAAGGTATGCTTCCAACTTGTAGCATGATAAGCTATCAAAATTGTGAGAAACCTTATAGATATACACGTGGAGAGGCATCTATTATTTTCTTTACTTGTCATATGACTTTTCCAAGAAAAAAAAAGCCAAACAAAAGTTAACTAAATTTTTGTATAGTCAATTATCCCTTTCAGGTGGAGATAGAGAGTTTAAGTTGTAAACAAAGCCTTGCTGGAGAGAAACTAATTTATTAGACCAGTTTTTTAAAATTTAATTTTAGTGTTTTAGGGTTCAAGAGAGTGGCCTCCCAGAGATCCCTCTAAAAACACTGATTTGGGCTTCTCCATTAATCTTCTACTTATTTGAGGATTTTAACACAAATCCTAGCTGATATGTATGCACCCTTATGTCTGTACACGTAAGGGTGATTTTTTTTTCCTCATCTCTTTTGGGCTTCCACCATTACCACAACTGATTTTATTTTCAGAAAGGTACTCAATCAGGAAAGAACTGGAATAACGCTGTCTCTACATGGAGAAGGACTTCACTGGCTTCATTAAAACTTAAAATCCAAATGGTTTATGTAACTATTTATCCATTTATAAAATAAATACTATAGCTACTATCTACATCCCTATACTAATAAAGCAATAAATGCTAATAAAATTCAACTCTACAATATATGGAACCTGGCTTCAAAGAACAATGTCTTCATAAGGAAGAAGTTACACATGCAGTCACAAGATGGACCGTGTCAAGACACTTGGAAAAAGCCCACTCTAAACCATATATGGCCCTAAAACTTATACACCAGTAACAGACAAGCAGAGAGCCAAATCAGGAATGAACTTCCATTCACAATTGCTTCAAAGAGAATCAAATACCTAGGAATCCAACTTACAAGGGATGTAAAGGACCTCTTCAAGGAGAACTACAAACCACTGCTCAGTGAAATCAAAGAGGACACTAACAAATGGAAGAACATACCATGCTCATGGATAGGAAGAATCAATATCGTGAAAATGGCCATACTGCCCAAGGTTATTTATAGATTCAATGCCATCCCCATCAAGCTACCAATGAGTTTCTTCACAGAATTGGAAAAACTGCTTTAAAGTTCATATGGAACCAAAAAGAGCCCGCATTGCCAAGACAATCCTAAGTCAAAAGGACAAAGCTGGGCGTCACGCTACCTGACTTCAAACTATACTACAAGGCTACAGTAACCAAAACAGCATGGTACTGGTACCAAAACAGAGCTATAGACCAATGGAACAGAACAGAGTCCTCAGAAATAATACCACACATCTACAGCCATCTGATCTTTGATAAACCTGAGAGAAACAAGAAATGGGAAAGGATTCCTATTTAATAAATGGTGCTGGGAAAATTGGCTAGCCATAAGTAGAAAGCTGAAACTGGATCCTTTCCTTACTCCTTATACGAAGATTAATTCAAGATGGATTAGAGACTTAAATGTTAGACCTAATACCATAAAAACCCTAGAAGAAAATCTAGGTAGTACCATTCAGGACATAGGCATGGGCAAGGACTTCATGTCTAAAACACCAAAAGCAACGGCAGCAAAAGCCAAAATTGACAAATGGGATCTCATTAAACTAAAGAGCTTCTGCACAGCAAAAGAAACTACCATCAGAGTGAACAGGCAACCTACAGAATGGGAGAAAATTTTTGCAATCTACTCATCTGACAAAGGGCTAATATCCAGAATCTACAAAGAACTCAAACAAATATACAAGAAAACAAACAACCCCATCAAAAGTGGGCAAAGGATATGAACAGACATTTCTCAAAGAAGACATTCATACAGCCAACAGACACATGAAAAATGCTCATCATCACCGCCATCAGAGAAATGCAAATCAAAACCACAATGAGATACCATCTCACACCTGTTAGAATGGCCATCATTAAAAATCAGGAAACAACAGGTGTTGGAGAGGATGTGGAGAAATAGGAACACTTTTACACTGTTGGTGGGATTGTAAACTAGTTCAACCATTATGGAAAACAGTATGGCGATTCCTCAAGGATCTAGAACTAGATGTACCATATGACCCAGCCATCCCACTACTGGGTATATACCCAAAGGATTATAAATTATTCTACTACAAAGACACATGCACACGTATGTTTATTGCGGCACTATTCACAATAGCAAAGACTTGAATCAACCCAAATGTCCATCTGTGACAGACTGGATTAAGAAAATGTGGCACATATACACCATGGAATACTATGCAGCCATAAAAAGGATGAGTTTGCATCCTTTGTAGGGACATGGATGCAGCTGGAAACCATCATTCTTAGCAAACTATCACAAGAAGAGAAAACCAAACACCGCATGTTCTCACTCACAGGTGGGAACTGAACAATGAGATCACTTGGACTCGGGAAGGGAACATCACACACTGGGGCTTATCATGGGAGGAGGGAGGGAGGGATTGCATTGGGGAGTTATACCTGATATAAATGATGAATTGATGGGTGCTGACGAGTTGATGGGTGCAGCACACCAACATGGCACAAGTATACATATGTAACAAACCTGCACGTTATGCACATGTACCCTAGAACTTAAAGTATAATAAAAATAAATAAATAAATAAATAAATAAAGAAAGATAAAAAGAGGAGTTGGCATTTTCAAATTGGATGACAATATGAACAATCTTTGGAAAATCCCAAATTTGAGAGATTGGGATTGAGAAAGCAGAGTAATTATTAACAGAACCAAGGATGCTCAGATTTGAAAATATCTATAGACATTATCTGATTTAGCTATCAACATTGCCCTTAAATAAATTCTACAATATTCTTGAGCAATGCATTTGGTTACTTCTAATTCCTGTGATGAAAGTTTTTAAAAGAAAAACATATAACTATATGTTTATCCCACCTTAAAAATAATAGCCAAAAAGCATTAGGAATTATGGTTTTGAGTTTTGCATTAGAATATTTTACTCCTTATGCAATATTATTTGTGATATTGCTTATTTGTTCTTCCCTAAGTTTGATTAAGTACTTGAGCAACTAGAAAAAAAATTAAAAGAACATAGTAATTAATTTGTGCTTCTAATGTAAAAACTTTCGTGGAGTTTTACTTGTAAATGGCAATCGCCATACTATTGCTGCCAGGAAGAAAAGGAAGAAATATTTTTTAAAAAAGTTGGCCTGGCGGTAGCTCACGCCTATAATCCCAGCACTGTGGGAGGCCAAGGCGGGCGGATCATGAGGACAGGAGATAGAGATCATCCTTGCTAACACGGTGAAACCCGTCTCTACTAAAAATACAAAAAATTAGCCAGGCATGGTGGCGGTGCCTGCAGTCCCAGCTGCTCAGGAGGCTGAGGCAGGAGAATGGCATGAACCCAGGAAGTGGAGCTTGCAGTGAGCCAAGATCGCACCGAGATCGCACCACTGCACTCCAGCCTGGGTGACAGAGCAAGACTCTGTCTCAAAAGTAAATAAATAAATAAATAAAGAAAGATAAAAGAGGAGTTGGCATTTTCAAATTGGATGACAATATGAATAATCTTTGGAAAATTCCAAATTTAAGAGATTGAATTGAGAAAGCAGAGTAATTATTAACAGAACCAAGGATGCTCAGATTTGAAAATGTCTATAGACATTATCTGATTTAGCTATCAACATTGCCCTTAAATAAATTCTACAATATTCTTGAGCAGTGCATTTGGTTACTTCTAATTCCTGTGATGAAAAGTTTAAAAGAAAAAACATATAACTATATGTTTATCCCACCTTAAAAAATAATAGCCAAAAAACATTAGGAATTATGGTTTTGAGTTTTTGCATTAGAATATTTTTACTCCTTATGCAATATTATTTGTGATATTGCTTATTTGTTCTTCCCTAAGTTTGATTAAGTACTTGAGCCAACTAGAAAAAAAAAAATTAAAAGAACGTAGTAATTAATCTGTGCTTCTAACATAAAAATTTTCATGGAGTTTTACTTCTAAATGGCAATCACCATACTATTGCTGCCAGAGAAGAAAAGGAAGAAATATTTTTTTTAAAAGAAGCTGGCCTGGCACGGTAGCTCACGCCTATAATCCCAGCACTGTGGGAGGCCAAGGCGGGCGGATCATGAGGACAGGAGATAGAGATCATCCTTGCTAACACAGTGAAACCCTGTCTCTACTAAAAATACAAAAAATTAGCCGGGCATGGTGGCGGGCGCCTGCAGTCCCAGCTGCTCAGGAGGCTGAGGCAGGAGAATGGCATGAACCCAGGAGGTGGAGCTTGCAGTGAGCCGAGGTCGCATCACTGCACTCCAGCCTGGGTGGCAGAGCGAGACGCTGTCTCAAAAGTAAATAAATAAATAAATAAATACATACATACATACATACATAAATACATAAATAAAATTTAAAAGCCATGGACAAACCAAGGCCTGCTATCAGGTTCATTTATATGGTTCCCATCTGGATTACTTATTATTATTATTATTATTTTGACAGTCTCGCTCTGTCACACAGGTTAGAGTGCAGTGGCATGATCTCACTGGAAAACCTGCCTCTTGGGTTCAAGTGATTCTCCTGCCTCAGTTTCCAGAGTAGCTAGGACTATAGGCATGCACCACCACACCCAGCTGATTTTTGTATTTTTAGTAGAGATGGGGTTTCACCATGTTGGCCAGGCTGGTCTCAAACTCCTGACCTCAGGTAATTCACACATCTTGGCCCCCAAAGTGCTGGGATTACAAGTGTGAGCCATTGTGCCCAGTCAGGATTACTTAAACTCAATTTTATTCTCCTAGCCTTTTCCTCTTTCTTCAATGGGGATAAGACTATGACTTGACAGACTTAACACAGTCAAGTTGTACTCTTCATGGAGTCATCTCCACATCTGGTGCTTGTCCTATCCATCTTGGAGAATGGATTACTGAACCATGACATTATCCTATTCTAGAAGAAAGAACTGGCAAAAGGAAAAATGCTAACTTTTCTGTTTACTGTAATACAATTTAAATCCTATGCCTGAATTGCTTACATATTAAGACTTATTATATTTTACCACAGTGGGTCCTGAGGGTGATGCAAATAAATTGTTTCTACTGCTCAATCCAGGACCCTACTAGAATTTTAAGATAAGGTGAAATATATATTACTTGGCACTACTGAAAACCACGTGACCTCCGTGGAGCCTTGGCATACTATGATGCCTAGACTGTTAGGACAAACACCCGTATATGGAAAATGTGGTTTAACTGAGTGTTACTAAGTGGTTTGTCTGCAGGTTCTGAGAAAGTAATTTTTATTTCTGACCTTGACTGAAATAGGTATCCTTCAAGTCAGGGACAGTTAGTTATCAACTCTAGTAAGGACATACACATTACTGCAGAAACATAGACAATCTATTCCAAATAAATGAGAATTATTAGAAAAACAAAGCAATGAATTCTAAGTTATAGGACTGAAATTTTTAGAAAATCTATTATTTTGTTAAAGAGACGTGAATGTCCCTATAACCACCACGGAGTTGTGTTAGTTCTAGCCTTTCTAATATGTACATAAGTAAAGTCATCTTCAGAATGTCAACCCAAACATCCGAACATTTCTATTTGATAGCTGAATACTCTATTTAGGTTAAACAGCCATAACTATTTTACTCCTCTTAAAGTTCATGTGACATGGATTCAAGACCCCCTTTTACCTTTTTAAAGCACACTCAGGTTTTCTTATGTTCCTCTTATAGAGCTGTCCATTGAAACAGAAAACAAAAATAAAACTGGCTTAAAAACCATAAACAAAGGTATTACCTCAATAACCCAATTTCTGTTTCTACCTTTATACTACAGCATACAAAATTCTGATTATAATTTATTCACATAAAATCAAAATGATTATATATACATCATTTTAAAATATATTTTTTTAAAAACATAAATAAAATTTAAAAGCCATGGACAAACCAAGGCCTGCTATCAGGTTCATTTATATGGTTCCCATCTGGATTACTTATTATTATTAATTTTTGACAGTCTTGCTCTGTCACACAGGTTAGAGTGCAGTGGCATGATCTCACTGGAAAACCTGCCTCTTGGGTTCAAGTGATTCTCCTGCCTCAGTTTCCAGAGTAGCTAGGACTATAAGGCATGCACCACCACACCCAGCTGATTTTTGTATTTTTAGTAGAGATGGGGTTTCACCATGTTGGCCAGGCTGGTCTCAAACTCCTGACCTCAGGTAATTCACACATCTTGGCCCCCAAAGTGCTGGGATTACAAGTGTGAGCCATCGTGCCCAGTCAGGATTACTTCTTAAACTCAATTTTATTCTCCTAGCCTTTTCCTCTTTCTTCAATGGGGATAAGAGTATGACTTGACAGACTTAACACAGTCAAGTTGTACTCTTCATGGAGTCATCTCCACATCTGGTGCTTGTCCTATCCATCTTGGAGAATGGATTACTGAACCGTGACATTATCCTATTCTAGAAGAAAGAACTGGCAAAAGGAAAAATGCTAACTTTTCTGTTTACTGTAATACAATTTAAATCCTATGCCTGAATTGCTTACATATTAAGACTTATTATATTTTACCACAGTAGGTCCTGAGGGTGATGCAAATAAATTGTTTCTACTGCTCAATCCAGGACCCTACTAGAATTTTAAGATAAGGTAAATATATATTACTTGGCACTACTGAAAACCATGTGACCTCCGTGGAGCCTTGGCATACTATGATGCCTAGACTGTTAGGACAAACACCCGTATATGGAAAACATGGTTTAACTGAGTGTTACTAAGTGGTTTGTCTGCAGGTTCTGAGAAAGTAATTTTTATTTCTGACCGTGACTGAAACAGGTCTCTTCAAGTCAGGGACAGTTAGTTATCAACTCTAGTAAGGACATACACATTACTGCAGAAACATAGACAATCTATTCCAAATAAATGAGAATTATTAGAAAAACAAAGCAATGAATTCTAAGTTATAGGACTGAAATTTTTAGAAAATCTATTATTTTGTTAAAGAGACGTGAATGTCCCTATAACCACCATTGAGTTGTGTTAGTTGTAGCCTTTCTAATATGTACATAAGTAAAGTCATCTTCAAAATGACAACCCAAACATCTGAACATTTCTATTTGATAGCTGAATACTCTATTTAGGTTAAACAGCCATAACTATTTTACTCCTCTTAAAGTTCATGTGACATGGGTTCAAGACCCCTTTTACCTTTTTAAAGCACACTCAGGTTTTCTTATGTTCCTCTTATAGAGTTGTCCATTGAAACAGAAAACAAAAATAAAACTGGCTTAAAGACCATAAACAAAGGTATTACCTCAATAACCCAATTTCTGTTTCTACCTTTATACTACAGCATACAAAATTCTGATTATAATCACATAAAATCAAAATGATTATATATACACATTTTTAAAATATATTTTTTTAAAAACATAAATAAAATTTAAAAGCCATGGACAAACCAAGGCCTGCTATCAGGTTCATTTATATGGTTCCCATCTGGATTACTTATTATTATTATTATTATTTTGACAGTCTCGCTCTGTCACACAGGTTAGAGTGCAGTGGCATGATCTCACTGGAAAACCTGCCTCTTGGGTTCAAGTGATTCTCCTGCCTCAGTTTCCAGAGTAGCTAGGACTATAGGCATGCACCACCACACCCAGCTGATTTTTGTATTTTTAGTAGAGATGGGGTTTCACCATGTTGGCCAGGCTGGTCTCCTCAGGTAATTCACACATCTTGGCCCCCCAAAGTGCTAGGATTACAAGTGTGAGCCATCGTGCCCAGTCAGGATTACTTCTTAAACTCAATTTTATTCTCCTAGCCTTTTCCTCTTTCTTCGATGGGGATAAGACTATGACTTGACAGACTTAACACAGTCAACCTGTACTCTTCATGGAGTCATCTCCACATCTGGTGCTTGTCCTATCCATCTTGGAGAATGGATTACTGAACCATGACATTATCCTATTCTAGAAGATAGAACTGGTAAAAGGAAAAAACGCTAACTTTTCTGTTTACTGTAATACAATTTAAATCCTATGCCTGAATTGCTTACATATTAATAAGACTTATTATATTTTACCACAGTAGGTCCTGAGGGTGATGCAAATAAATTGTTTCTACTGCTGAACCCAGTATCCTACTAGAATTTTAAGATGAGGTAAAATATATATTACTTTGGCACTACTGAAAACCACGTGACCTCCGTGGAGCCTTGGCATACTATGATGCCTAGACTGTTAGGACAAACACCCGTATATGGAAAATGTGGTTTAACTGAGTGTTACTAAGTGCTAAACCATCATTCTCAGCAAACTATCGCTTAAGAACAGTAAATCAAACCATGTTCTCACTCATAGGTGGAAA
>CM058086.1:71257402-71481402 GCA_030247045.1 Colobus guereza | reverse complement strand
GGGCCACAACCTGACTTCCAGGTGGGGAGTGCGAGTGGGCCCGGCGCGGCGGGTCCAGCGCGCATGCGCGAGGCACGAGCGTCCCCTCCCATCACAGAGCTTCCCACGGTTGTCTTAGAAACCAGCCCCTGCGGCTTGGCAAAGCAGGAGCCCTCCTTGGCGGTGCTTGGGCATCGGGGCTGCGAGGCTTCTGCCTCACCTCTCCACGGGGTCGACAGGAACCTCTCCGGACGGACGCCGGGAGTCCCAATGCGCCGGCCAGGATGACAAAACCGCAGGCGGAGTCGGGGGAAGCGGCGTGTCCTCCCAGCCTCAGGCCTGCCCGGACGGTGTTGGGGTGAGTCCCCCCAAAAGTCGTGTCCCCAAAAGTCTTGCCCCCGTGATCTCCGGGACAGTTCCGTCCGCAGTGTCCGTGGGCCGCTCTCTCCCATGAGGTGCCTTCACGCCTGGAGCAGAAGCCCGCAGCGTCAGGGCTTGCCTGCTGGCGTGTGTTTCTGTGCCGCTGCTGTGTTACTGTGTGTGTCTGTGTCTCTCCCTTTCTCTCTTCTCTCTCTGTCCCTCGCTCTCCGTGTCTTTCCCTGTTTCTGCCGGTTTGTGTGTGTGTGTGTGTGCCCCTGTGCGCGTGTGCGTTCGGACCAATGCGCCCTGTGCGCCGCCCAACAGCGACTTCTTGCGTGCGGGCCTGGCTCTGCTGAGCCTCTTTCTGCCTGTGTGCCTGGGTCCTGTGGCGGCTTGTCAATGCTTTTCGCTGCCGTTCCGCTTTGGGTCCGTGAGGGCCTCGCCCACGTGAGGAGATGCGTCTTCCCTGCAGCAATGGAAATCTCATTACCCTTGCGGAGCGAGCGAGCAAGCGAGCGAGCGGCCTCTCTCCTAGGATCAAGAAAACCACAGTCCAGCCAGGGACAAAAGCCCCAGAGGAGCTGGTCGCCCTGCAGGAGAGGAGCAGATCCGCCTCAGAGGAGACGCTTGTACCTTTTCACGGCTCTTCTCGGAGAAGTGAAGCCACACCACGGCAGAAGCTTGAAGAGGAAGCCGGGAAGGGGAGATGCCAAGCCTCCCAGTCCCTGGAACGCTGGCCTCTCCGGACAAGTCAGCCGCCGCGCAACCCTCCCCTTAGGCCCGCTGCAGTGGCACCCGGCAGCATCCGGCCTGGGCTACGGCCTCTGCTCTGTCCTCCCTCTTGCTCTGTCTCCCCTTTTTCTCAGGGGCCTAGATGCTTCTCGGTCTGGCTGATTGTCTTCAACATGGATCACTTCCCAGTCCGTCAGGGAGACACTCCTCGGAGATCCGTGTCGTGACGGTTTCTCTCTGGAAACCTGTTTCTGCTTGTTTGGGCAGGTTCCATGACCCTGGAGCTCTGGGCTTCCATACGTGCCTCCGACAGGGAAGCTGTCTTGCTCTCCCGCTTTCACCTCATGGCTGGGTGGCTTGCCTAGCATGAACGGTAGGCCACCGTGACTGGACTTGTCTTCTTGGACAGGCAGTGTGGCATGTCCCCTCTGCACTTCTCCTCTCGTTCTTGGGAGGACTGACTCCCTCCTCTACTCCTGGGTGGACTGACTCCCTGAATCTTCGGGCCCCCTCGTGGATGCGTTCTTTGATTTCCCTTGGAATTGACGGACGGGTCCCTTGGGACCCTCTTCCACCGGGCACAGGCCTGGACACCGCTGTTGGTTTCGCCGTCCCCACGTATGGCCGGGCTGGCACACAATCCCATCGTCTGCTCGGGGATACGCCAGTGCCACGCGTGGGGTCAGCGGCTCCGCCGCGGAACCGCCCCTGTCCCAGTTTGCGTGTGTCCTGCAAAGCAGTAGCAGCTTGCAGGAGCCCCAGGGCTTTTGCAAGCTGGGGCAGGGGCAGGCCTCCGCTCTTTCAGAGGGGGAGGGAGCCCCAGGGCTCATAGGTCAGTGACTTCTCAGCTGACACCACGCCTTAAGGCCCAGGGGATGATTCTGTGCTGCAGCGAGGCCCCCGCCCGCCTCAGCAGATGATGGCGAGCCCAGCCTTTTGGGGTCCAAAATCCCATCTGAAGAGGAGTCCTGAGACCCCAGCAGACGCCCTGAAGCTCTCCCTCCACCGGGGGAAGTCGACTCAAGGAGGTCCTGAGACAGGACTCCGGGGCTCTTGCTACTGGGATGCCCGTGGCCCCTTCTCCCACGCCGCCCCCTGCTGAAGCCCGGATCCAGCGGCCGCCGGGGCTGCAGCGGGAGCCCCCAGCGGTCCCCCCCTCCCCTGCCCCACCACACACGCCCCTCCCACCCCATCCCGGCCCCGGCGCCCGCGCAGCCGCCTTTGCTTAAAGGGGCCGCAGCCTGACTTCCAGGTGGGAGCGCGAGTGGCCCGGCGCGGCGGGCCAGCGCGCATGCGCGAGGCGCCAGCGGCCCCTCCCGTCACAGAGCTTCCCACGGTTGTCTTAGAAACCAGCCCCTGCGGCTTGGCAAAGCAGGAGCCCTCCGTGGCGGTGCTTGGGCGTCCGGGCTGCCAGGCTCCTGCCTCACCTCTCCAGGGGGTCCACAGGAACGTCTCCGGACGGACGCCGGGAGTCGCGATGCGCCGGCCAGGATGACAAAACCGCAGGCGGAGTCGGGGGAAGCGGCGTGTCCTCCCAGCCTCAGGCCTGCCCGGACGGTGTTGGGGTGAGTCCCCCCAAAAGTCTTGCCCCCGTGATCTCCGGGACAGGTCCGCCCGCGTGTCCGTGGGCCGCTCTCTCCCGCGAGGTGCCTTCACGCCCGGAGCAGAAGCCTGCAGCGTCAGGGCTTGCCTGCGGGCGTGTGTTTCTGTGCCGCTGCTGTGTGACTGTGTGTGTCTGTGTCTCTCCCTTTCTCTCTTCTCTCTCTGTCCCTCGCTCTCCGTGTCCTTCCCTGTTTCTGCCGGTTTGTGTGTGTGTGTGTGTGCCCCTGTGCGTTCAGACCAATGAACCCTTTGCGCTGCCCAACAGCGACTTCTTGCCTGCCGGCCTGGCTCTGCTGAGCCTCTTTCTGCCTGTGTGCCTGGGTCCTGTGGCGGCTTGTCAATGCTTTTCGCTGCCCTTCCGCTTTGGGTCCGTGAGTGCCTCGCCCACGTCAGGAGATGCGTCTTCCCGGCAGCAGTGGAAATCTCACTACCCTTGCGGAGCGAGCGAGCAAGCGAGCCAGCGGCCTCTCTCCTAGGATCAAGATAACCACAGTCCAGCCAGGGACAAAAGCCCCAGAGGAGCTGGTCGCCCTGCAGGAGAGGAGCAGACCCGCCTCAGAGGAGACTCTTGTACCTTTTCTCGGCTCTCCTCGGAAAAGTGAAACCACACCAGGGCAGAAGCTTGAAGAGGAAGCCGGGAAGGGGAGATGCCAAGCCTCCCAGTCCCTGGAACGCTGGCCTCTCTGGACAAGTCAGCCGCTTTGCAACCCTCCCCTTAGGCCCGCAGCGGTGTCACCCAGCAACATCCGGCCTGGAAACCGGCCTCTGCTCTGTCCTCCCTCTTGCTCTGTCTCCCCTGTTTCTCAGGGGCCTTGATGCTTCCGGGTATCGCTCAATATCTTCAACACAGATCACTTCCCAGTCCATCAGGGAGACACTCCTCCGAGATCCGTGTCGTGATGGTTTCTCTCTGGAAACCTGTTTCTGCTTGCTTGGGCAGGTTCGATGACCCTGGAGCTCTCGGCTTCCATACGTGCCTCCGACAGGGAAGCTGTCTTGTTCTCCCCGTTTCACCTCATGGCTGGGTGACTTGCCTAGCATGAGCGGTAGGCGAACGTGACTGGCCTTGTCCTCTTGGACACGCGGTGTGGCATTTCCCCTCTGCACTTCTCCTCTCGATCTTGAGAGGACTGACTCCCTCCTCTACTCCTGGGTGGACTGACCTCCTGAATCTTCTGGCCCCCTCGTGGATCCCAGGCGTTCTTTGATTTTCCTTGGAATCGACGGACAGATCTCTTGGGACCTCTTCCACCGGGCACAGTCCTGGACACCTCTGCTGATTTTGCCGTCGCCCCGTATGCCCGGGCTGGCACACATTCCCATCGTCTGCTCGGGGATACGCCAGTGCCACGCGTGGGCCAGTGGCTCCGCGCGGAACCGCCCCTGTCCCTGTTTGCGCCTGTCCTGGAAAGCAGTAGCAGCTTGCAGGAGCCCCAGGGCTTTTGCAAGGGGAGGCAGGCCGCCGCACTTTCAGAGGGGGAGGGAGGCTGAGGGCTCAGGAGTCAGTGACTTTTTAGCTGACAGCACGCCTTAAGGGCCAGGGGATGATTCTGTGCTGCAGCGAGGCCCCGTCCGCCTCAGCAGATGATGGCGAGCCCAGCCTTTTGGGGTCCAAAATCCCATCTGAAGAGGAGTCCTGAGACCCCAGCAGACGCCCTGAAGCTCTCCCTCCACCGGGGGAAGTCGACTCAAGGAGGTCCTGAGACAGGACTCCGGGGCTCTTGCTACTGGGATGCCCGTGGCCCCTTCTCCCACACCGCCCCCTGCTGAAGCCTGGATCCAGCGGCCGCCGGGGCTGCAGCGGGAGCCCCCAGCGGTCCGCCCCCTCCCCCCTGCCCCACCACACACCCGCCCCCTCCCACCCCATCCCTGGCGCCCCGCGCAGACGCCTTTGCTTAAAGGGGCCGCAACCTGACTTCCAGGTGGGGAGCGCGAGTGGCCCCGGCGCGGCGGGTCCAGCGCGCATGCGCGAGGCGCCAGCGGCCCCTCCCGTCACAGAGCTTCCCACGGTTGTCTTAGAAACCAGCCCCTGCGGCTTGGCAAAGCAGGAGCCCTCCCTGGCGGTGCTTGGGCGTCCGGGCTGCCAGGCTCCTGCCTCACCTCTCCAGGGGGTCCACAGGAACGTCTCCGGACGGACGCCGGGAGTCGCGATGCGCCGGCCAGGATGACAAAACCGCAGGCGGAGTCGGGGGAAGCGGCGTGTCCTCCCAGCCTCAGGCCTGCCCGGACGGTGTTGGGGTGAGTCCCCCCAAAAGTCTTGCCCCCGTGATCTCCGGGACAGTTCCGTCCGCAGCGTCCGTGGGCCGCTCTCTCCCGCGAGGTGCCTTCACGCCCGGAGCAGAAGCCTGCAGCGTCAGGGCTTGCCTGCGGGCGTGTGTTTCTGTGCCGCTGCTGTGTGACTGTGTGTGTCTGTGTCTCTCCCTTTCTCTCTTCTCTCTCTGTCCCTCGCTCTCCGTGTCCTTCCCTGTTTCTGCCGGTTTGTGTGTGTGTGTGTGTGCCCCTGTGCGCGTGTGCGTTCGGACCAATGCAGGAACAAGTGACACATCAGAATGACATGAATGCCTTGAAAGTGGGAAAGCTTTCATCAGAAATTTTCACCTCATCATGCACCAGAAATAATCCTTCTGAAGCAAAGCACCACGAATGAGGTTAACTTTAACAAATACTACAAACTCAATGGACACCAGAAAATTTGTACAGAAGACAAAAACACGCATATGATAAAGAGCCTGTGTCCAACAAAGAAACCTACAGCAGAGATAATGGCAAAAGTTTAGGCACATTTTCACTAAAAATGGCAACAGAAAATGGATGCCTGTTTTTTATTGCTACACCATAGATCTGGAGATCTTCACCAATAACAAGAAAAATGAGTGTAAATATTGGAAAGGAATAAACAAAAATAGACAACATGGTCATCTACAACTAGTATTAGGACTCCTGTGGTATTGATTCAACAGAGCAGAAGAGATTTCAGAAAAAGGCCTATGCACTTATTAGAATTTGGATTATGATACAAACAGCATCAGGAAGCGAGGAAATAACAGAACTATTATTTTAAGTGGAGGTAACTTGTTCTCCAAGGGGGAAAAAATACATCGTAAACTATACACAAAAGTGAATCCAGAGGTTAGAAGCAGAATTATGAAAAAGCTATGTACTAAAATACTTATGACCTTGGGAATAGGGAAACATTCCTTGTAACAACTTCAGAAATACTTGGCAGTTCTCCTTGTGAGTATGAATGCTCAGGAAATATGTACTAGGATGTTTACTGTGGCTTGATTTGTAGTAGCCAAAAATTAGAAACAACTGAAAAAGCCCATCATGAACAACATGAGAAATTCTTATGGAATACTATGTGTCTATAAAATGCAACAAATGAAATCCGTTTGTATTAACAGAAAGATCCCAAAGTTTTTGACGGGGGATCAAGTTGCAGTGCCATGCAGATAGTACAATGACATTTCGTAAATTTGAATTAAAAGTTACCTCACAAAACTCAGTACTATCTATTGGTAATGGATGCATATATGTATGTACATGTTTTTGAAACGGATTGCAAGGATACAGACCAAACTCTCGATAGCGGTCACCTGTGAAGAGTGGAGAAGGGAAAGTAATGAGTGTGGTAGGTGTGGTGAGTATTGGTTAAAGGGGACTTCAGTTTTTTATATAAACATCCACTTCTCTTTCAAAAGACTTCAAGTAAATATGAGAAGATACTGATTGATTCTGGATTGTGGTATATGGATATCTTGTCTTATTTTTTGTACTTTTCTGTATTTTTAATATTTATCAACATTAATAAGAACAGGAGTGAGTTAAACTGCTCAATGAAGAGAACAGTGTAACACTGTGAGATGAATTCACACATCACAAAGCAGTTTCTCAGATAGCTTCTTTTTTGTTTTTATCTGAGGATATTTCCTTTTTCATCATAGGCCTCAATGTACTCCCAAATATCCCTTGAAGATTCCACAAAAACAGTGTTAGCAAAGTGCTCTATGAAAAGAAAGGTGTAACTCTGTGAAATGAATTCACACATCACACCATGCTTTCTCAGAAAGTTGCTTTCTAGTTTTTATATGAGATTATTTCCTTTTTCACCATAAGCTTCAATGTGCTCCTAAATATTTCATTTCAGATTCCACAAAAACAGTGTTAGCATACTGCTCAATGAAAAGGACAGTGTAACTCTGTTAGATGAATTCACACATCACACAGCAGTGTCTCAGAAGGCTTCTTTCTAGTTTTTATCTGAGGATATTTCTTATTTACTATAGATCTCAGTGCACTCCCAAATATTCCTTTGTAGATTCCACAAAAACAGTGTTAGCAAACTCCTCCATGAAAAGAAATTTATAACTCTGTGAGATAAACTCACACATCACAAAGAACTTTCTCAAAATGATTCTTTCCAGTTTTTATCTGAGGATTTTTCCTTAGTCACCACACACCTCAATGCGATTCAAAATATTCCTTCTCAATTTCCCCAAAAATGGTGCCACCAAACTGATCTTTGAAGAAAATCGTGTAACACTGTGAGATGAATTAACACATCACAATGTGATTTCTCAGAAAGGTTTCTTCTAGTTTTTATATGAAGATAATTCCTTTGTCACCATAAGTTTCATTGTGCTCTGAAATATCCCTTTGTAGATTACAAGAAAACTGTTAGCAAACTGCTCACTGCAAACAACAGTGTAACTTTGTGAGATGAATTCACACATTACTAAGCCGTTTCTTAGAATTTTTTTTGTAGTTTTTATCTGAGAATATTTACTTTTTTACCATAGAACTCAATGCGCTCCCAAATATCCAGTCACACATTCCATGAAAACAGTGTCAGTAATCTTCTCCATGCAAAGAATCTTGTAACACTGTCAGGGGAATTCACACATAACAAAACTGTTTCTCAGAAAGCTCCTTTCTAGTTTTTATCTGAAGATATTTCCTTTGTCACCATAGGCATCAATGTGATCCAATTTATACCTTGTCAGATACCCGAAAAACAGTGCTAGAAAACTGTTCCATGAAAATAATCATGCAACTCTGTGAGATGAAGTAATGCATCACAAAGCAGTTTCTCAGAAAGCTTCTTTCTAGTTTTCATCTGAAGATATTTCCTTTTTCAGTATAGGCCTCAATGCACTCCCAAATATTCTTTGGCAGATTCCACGAAAACAGTCTTAGCAAAATGCTCAATGAAAAGTTACACTCTCACTCAGAGAGTTTAACTCTCTGAGATGAATTCAAACTTCACAAAACAGTTTCTCAGAGAGCTTCTTCCTAGTTTTTATCTGCGGACATTTAGATTTTCACCATAGGCCTCAATGCACTCCCAAATATCCCTTTGCAGATTCCACAAAAACAGTGTTAGCAAATGGCCCCATGGAAAGAAATGTGTAATTCTTTGAGCTGAATTCACACATCACAAAGAACTTTCTCAGAAAGCATCTTTCTAGTTTTTATCTGGGAATATTTCTACTGTCACCATAGGCTTCAATGTGATCCATAATATCCCTTCTGAGATTACCCAAAAACAGTGGTGCCAAACTGCTCCATAAAACGCATCATGTAATTCTGTGAGATGAATTCAGAAATCACAAAGCAGTTTCTCAGAAAGGTTCTTTCTATTTTTTGTCTGAGGATATTTCCGTTTTTACCTTAAGGTTCAATGCTCTCTGAAATATTCCATTGCAGATTCCAAAAAAAAACCAGTTAGCAGACTGCTCAATGAAAAGGACAGTGTAATTCTTTGAGATGAATTCGCACATCTCAAAGAAGTTTCTCAGAAAGCTTTTCTAGTTTTTATCTTAGGATATTTCTTTTTTCACTATAGATCTCAATGTACTCTGAAATATCCCTTTGCAGATACCATGAAAACAGTGTTAGCAAACTCCTCCATGAAAAGAAACTTGTAACTCTGTGAGATAAATTCACACATCACAAACAACTTTCTCGGACACCATCTTTCTGGTTCTTATCTGAGGATATTTCCTTTGTCACCATAGGCTTCAATGTGATCCAAAATATCCTTTCTCAGATTCTCCAAAAAGAGTGCTAACAGACTGATCCATGAAAAGAATCGTGTCACACTGTGAGATAAATTAACAACTCTCAAAGCGGTTTCTCAGAAAGCTTCTTTCTAGTTTTTATATGAGGATATTTCCTTTGTCACCATAAGATTCAATGCAATCCAAAATATCGCTTCTCAGATTCCCAAAAACAGTGCTACCAAACTGATCCATGAAGAGTATTGTGGAACTCAGTGAGATTGAATCCACAAATCACAAAGCAGGTTCTCAGAAATCTTCTTTCTAGTATTTATCTGAGGATATTTCCTTTGTCACCATAGACTTCAATGCAATCCTAAATACCCCTTCTCAGAATCCCCAAAAACAGTGCTATCAAAGTGATCCATGAACAGAATCATGTAACTGTGAGATGAATTCACAAATCACAAAGCAGTTTCTCTGAAAATTTCTTTATAGTTCTTCACTGAGGACATTTACTTTTTCACAATAAGCTTCAATGCACTCTCAAATATGCCATTGTAGATTCCAAGAAAACAGTTTAGTCAACTTTTCAATTAAAAGAACAGTATAACTCAGTGAATTGAATTCACACATCACAAAGCAGTTTCTCAGAAAGCTTATTTCTAGTTTTTATGTGAAGATAATTCTTTTTTCACTTTAGGCCTCTATGCGCTCCCAAATATCCCTTTGAAGATTCCATGAAAACTGTGTTAGCAAACTACTGCATGAGCAGAAAGTCGTAATTCTGTGAAATGAATTCGCACATCACAAACAACTGTCTGAGAAAGCTTCTTTCTAGTTTTTATCTGAGGATATTTCCTTTTCCACCATAGGCCTCAATGTGCTCTCAAATATCCCTTTGCAGATTCCATGAGAACAGTGTTAGCAAACTGCTCCATGGAAAGAAAGGTGTGACTCTTTGAGATGAATTCACACATCACAAAGAAGTTTCTCAGAAAATTTATTTCTAGTTTTTAGCTAAAGATATTTCCTTTGTCACCATAGACTTCTATGTGATAGATAATATCCCTTCTCAGATTCTCCAAAGGCAGTGTTACCAAACTACTCCATGAAAAAAATTGTGTAACTCTGTAAGTTGAACTCAGAAATCACAAAGCAGCATCTCAGAAAGCTTCTTTTTAGTTTTTGTCTGAGGATATTTCCTTTTTTACCAAAAGCTTCAATGTGCTCTGAAATATCCCATTTCAGATTCCAAGAAAACAGTGTTAGCAAACTGCTCAATGAAAAGAACAGTGAAACTCTGTGAGATGAATTCACACCTCACAAAGCAGTTTCTTAGAAAGCTTCTTTTTGGTTATGACCTGAGGATATTTTCTTTGTCACCTTAGGCTTCTATTCATGCCCAACTATCCTGTTGGAATCCCATGAAAACAGTGTTAACAAATTTCTCCATGAATAGGATGGTGTAGTTCTGTGGACTGAATTCACACATCAGAAAGCAGTTTCTCATAAAGCTTCTTTCTAGTTTTTATCTCAAGATATTTCCTTTTCCACCATCAGTTTCCACATGCACCCAAATATCCCTTCTCAGACACCACAAAACCAGTGATGCCAGCCTGCTCTCTCAACAGAAAGCTTTACCTCTATGAGATGAAGGCACACATCACAAAGGAGTTATCAGAAATTTTCACTTCAGTTTTTACCTGAAAATATTTCCTTTTTCAACCTTGGCCACTATCCTCTCCCGAATGTCCTTTGCACATTCCAAAAAAACAGTGGTACAAAACTGCTCAATGAAAATAAAGATTTAACTCTTTGAGATGAATTCACCCATCACAAAACAGTCTCTCAGAAAGCTTCTTTCTACATTTATCTGAGGGTATTTCTTTTTTCACTATAGGCTTCTCTGCACTCTGAATATCCCTTTGTAGACTCCACAAAAACAGGGTTACCACACTGCTCAGTGAAAAGAATGGTATACATCTGGGAGATGAATTCACCCATCACAAAGAAATTTCTCAGAAAGATCCTTTCTAGTTTTTATATGTGCATGTTAACTTCCCAGCATTAGCCTTAAAGTGCTCCCAAATATCTCTTCTTACACACCACAAAAAAAGTGATGCCAAACGGCTCAATGAACAAAATGGTTTATCTCCATGAGGTGAATACACATGTCACAAAACAGCTTCTAAAAATCTTCTCTGCAGCTTTTAACTGAAGATATTTCCTTTTTCAACATAGGCCTCTAGGAGCTCCAGAAAATCCCTTTTTGGATTTCCTAAAAACAGTGCAACCAAACTGCTCAATGAAAAGAAAGATGTAACTTTGTGAGATGAATTCACACATCACAAAGAACTTTCTCAGAAAGCTTCTTTCCAGTTATTATATGAGGATATCTCCTTTGTCACCATAGTTTTCAATGTGATCCAAAATATCCCTTATGAGATTCCCCAAAATCAGTGATACCAAGGTGCTCCATGAAAAGAATCGTGTAACTCTGTGAGATGAATTCACAAATCACAAAGCAGTTTCTCAAAAAGCTTATTTCTAGTTTTTGTCTGGATATTTCCTATGGCACAAAAAGCTTCAATGCACTC
Organism: Colobus guereza; assembly: GCA_030247045.1. Lineage (NCBI taxonomy): Eukaryota > Metazoa > Chordata > Mammalia > Primates > Cercopithecidae > Colobus > Colobus guereza. Next base: position 71,470,130 of record CM058086.1, on the reverse strand, counting down.
TGAAATATCCCATTGCAGATTCCAAGAAAACAGCATTAGCAAACTGCTCCATGAAAAGAAAGCTGTAACTCTGTGAGAGGAATTCACACATCACAAAGAATTTTATCAGAAACCTTCTTTCCAGTTTTTATCTGAGGTTATTTCCTTTGTAACCACAGGCTTCAATGCAATCCACAATATCCTATCTCAGATTCTCCAAAAAGAGTGCTAACAGACAGATCCATGAAAATAATCGTGAAATTCTGTGAGATGAATTAACATATCTCAAAGTAGCTTCTCCAAAAGCTTCTTTAGAGTTTTTATTTGAGGATATTCCCTTTGTCACCATAGACTTAAATGCGATCCAAAGTATCCTTTCTCAGATTCCCCAAAAATAGTACTAACAAACTGCTCCATGAAAAGGATCGTGTAAATCTGAGATGAATTCACAAGTCACAAAGCAGTTTCTTAGAACGCTTCTATCTAGTTTTTATCTGAGGATATTTCCTTTGTCACTATAAGTTTGAATGTGCTACGAAATATCCCTTTGCACATTCCAGGAAAACATTGTTAGCAAACTGCTCAATGAAAAGAACAGTGTAACTCTGTGAGATGAATTCACACATCACAAAGCAGTTTCTCAGAAAGTTTCTTTCTACTTTTGTCTGAGAATATTTCCTTTTCACCATAGGCTTCAATGTGATCCAAAATATCCCTTATGAGATTCCCCAAAATCAGTGATACCAAGGTGCTCCATGAAAAGAATCGTGTAACTCTGTGAGATGAATTCACAAATCACAAAGCAGTTTCTCAAAAGCTTATTTCTAGTTTTTGTCTGGATATTTCCTATGGCACAAAAAGCTTCAATGCACTCTGAAATATCCCATTGCAGATTCCAAGAAAACAGCATTAGCAAACTGCTCCATGAAAAGAAAGCTGTAACTCTGTGAGAGGAATTCACATCACAAAGAATTTTATCAGAAACCTTCTTTCCAGTTTTATCTGAGGTTATTTCCTTTGTAACCACAGGCTTCAATGCAATCCACAATATCCTATCTCAGATTCTCCAAAAGAGTGCTAACAGACAGATCCATGAAAATAATCGTGAAATTCTGTGAGATGAATTAACATATCTCAAAGTAGCTTCTCCAAAAGCTTCTTTAGAGTTTTTATTTGAGGATATTCCTTTGTCACCATAGACTTAAATGCGATCCAAAGTATCCTTTCTCAGATTCCCCAAAATAGTACTAACAAACTGCTCCATGAAAAGGATCGTGTAAATCTGAGATGAATTCACAAGTCACAAAGCAGTTTCTTAGAACGCTTCTATCTAGTTTTGGTCTGGATATTTCCTATGGCACAAAAAGCTTCAATGCACTCTGAAATATCCCATTGCAGATTCCAAGAAAACAGCATTAGCAAACTGCTCCATGAAAAGAAAGCTGTAACTCTGTGAGAGGAATTCACATCACAAAGAATTTTATCAGAAACCTTCTTTCCAGTTTTTATCTGAGGTTATTTCCTTTGTAACCACAGGCTTCAATGCAATCCACAATATCCTATCTCAGATTCTCCAAAAGAGTGCTAACAGACAGATCCATGAAAATAATCGTGAAATTCTGTGAGATGAATTAACATATCTCAAAGTAGCTTCTCCAAAAGCTTCTTTAGAGTTTTATTTGAGGATATTCCTTTGTCACCATAGACTTAAATGCGATCCAAAGTATCCTTTCTCAGATTCCCCAAAATCAGTACAACCAAACTGATTCATGAAAAGGATCGTGTAAATCTGAGATGAATTCACAAGTCACAAAGCAGTTTCTTAGAACGCTTCTATCTAGTTTTGGTCTGAGGATTTTTCCTTTGTCACTATAAGTTTGAATGTGCTACGAAATATCCCTTTGCACATTCCAGGAAAACATTGTTAGCAAACTGCTCAATGAGCAGAACAGTGTAACTCTGTGAGATTGATTGACACAGCACAAAATAGTTGCTCAGAAAGATTCTTTTTGGTTTTTATCTGAGGATATTTCCTTTGTCACCATAGGTTTCAAAGCACCCAAAAATATCCAATTGCAGATTCCAAAAAGAGCGTGTTATCAAACTGCTCATTGGGAACAATGGCATAGTTCTGTGAGATGAATTCACACATTACAAATCAGTTTCACAGAAAGGTTTTTTCAATTTTTATCTGAAGATATTTCCTTTTTCACTATAGGCCCCAATGCGTTCCCAAATATCCCATTGCAGATGCCAAGAAAATGGTGTTATCAGACTGCTAAATGAAAAGAACAGTGTAACTATGTGAGATGAACTCACACATCATAAAGTAGCTTCTCAGAAAGTTTCTTTCTACTTTTTGTCTGAGAATATTTCCTTTTTCAAGCAAGGCCTCATTGCACTCCCAAATAAACATTTGCAGATTCCACGAAAACAGTATTAGCAACCTGCTCCATGAAAAGAAAGGTGTAACACTGTGAGATGAATTCCCACATCACAAGGAAGTTTCTCAGAAATCTTCTTTACAGTTTTTATCTCAGGATATTTCCCTTGTCACCATAGGCTTCAATGTGATCAAAAATATCCCTTCTCAGATTCCCCAAAATCAGTACAACCAAACTGATTCATGAAAAGAATTGTGTAACTCTGTGAAGTGAATAAACACATCACAAAGCGGTTTCTAAGAAAGCTTCTTTCAATTTTTATTCAAGGATATATCATTTGTCACCGTAAGCTTCAATGTACTCTGAAATATCGCATTGAATATTCCAAGAAAACAGTGTTAGCTAACTGATCGATGAAAATAACAGTGTAACACAGTGAGATTAATTCACAAATCACAAAGCAGTTTCTCTGAAAGTTTCTATCTAGTTTTTATTTGAGGATATTTCCTTGCTCACCACAGGCCTCATGCACACCAATATATCCCTTGGCAGATTCCACAAAAACAATGTTAGCAAATTGTTCAATGAATAGTGTAACTCTGTGAGATAAATTCACACATTGCAAAGCAGCTTCTCAGAAACTTCTCTCTAGTTTATATCTGAGAATACTTCCTTGTTCACCCTAGGACTCAATGTGCTCCCAAATACCTCTTTGTAGATTCCATGAAATCAGTGTTAACAAACTGCTCCATAAAAAGAAAGGTGTAACTCTGTGAGATGAATTCACACATCACAAAGAACTTTCCCAGAAAGCTTCTTTCTAGTTTTTGTCTGTGGAAATTTCCTTTGTCATCATAAGCTTCACCATGATCCAAAATATCCCTTCTCAGATTCCCCAGAAACAGTGCTACCAATCTGCTCCATGAAAAACTAGTGAAACTTTGTGAAATGAATTCACATATCACAAAGCAGTTTCTCAGAAAGCTTCTTCTAGTTTTTGTTTGAGGTTACTTCCTTTTTAACCATAAGCTCCAAGGCACTCCAAAATATCCTTTTGCAGATTCCAAGAAAGCAATGTTAGCAAACTTCTCAATGAAAATAACAGTGTAATACTGTGAGTTGAATTTATGCATCACAAAGCAGGTTATCAGCTAGCTTCTTTCTATTTTTTATCTGAGGATATTTCCTTTTTTACCATAGACCTCAAGGGGCTCCCATATATCCCTTTGCAGATACCACGAAAATAGTTTTAGCAAAATGCTCAATGAAAAGAAAGCTTTAACTCTGTGAGATGAATTCACACATCACAAATAACTTTTGTTTCTTTCTAATTTTTATCTGAGAATATTTTCTTTGTCACCATAGGATTCAAGGCGACCCAAAATATCCCTTATCAGATTCCCCAAAAACAGTGCAACCAATCTTCTCCATGAAAATAAAGTTGTTACTCTGTGAGATGAGTTCACACATCACAAAGCAGTTTCTCAGAAAGCTTGTTTCTAGTTTTTTTCTGAGGATATTTCCTTTTTGACTATAGGTCTCAATACACTCCCAAATATCCCTCTGCAGATTCCACAAAAACAGTGATAGCAAAGTGCTCCAAGAAAAGAGAAGTGTTACTATGTGAGATGAATTAGCATATCATGGAACGGTTTCTCAGAAAGCTTCTTTCTAGTTTTATATGAGGATAATTCCTTTGTCAAAATAGTCTTCAATGTGATCCAAAATATCCTTTATCAGATGCCCCCAAAACACTGCTGTCAAACTGATCCATGAAAAGAATCGTGTATCTCTGTGGGATGAAGTAACACATCACAAAGTGGTTTCTCAGAAAGATTCTTTCTAGTTTTTATATAATTTTTTACAATTAGTCACCATAACCCTCAATGTACTCTAAAATATCCCATTGCAGATTCCAAGAAAACAGTGTTAGCAAACTGCTCAATGAAAAGAACAGTGTAACTCTGTGAAATGAATTCACAAATCACAAAGTAGTTAGAAAGCTTCTTTCCACTTTTTTTCTGAGGATATTTCCTTTATCACCATATGCCTCAAAGGGCCCCTAGTATCCGTTTGCAGACTGCATGAAGACAGTGTGAGCAAACTGCTCCATGAAAAGAACAGTGTAACTCTGTGAGATGAAATGACCCATCACAAAGAAGTGTCTCAGAAAGCTTCTTTCTAGTTTTTATCTGAGGATATTTCCTTTGTCATCTTAGGCTTCAAAGTGATCCAAAATATCCCTTCTCAGATTCCTCAAAAACAGTGTTACCAAACTGCTCCATTAAAAGAATCATGTCACTCTGTGAGATGAATTCACAAATCACAAAGCAGTTTCTCAGAAAGCTTCTTTCTAATTTTTATCTGAGGATATTGCCTTTGTCACCATAAGCTTCAATGCACTCCAAAATATAGCATTGTAGATTCCAAGAAAAGAGTGTTAGCAAACAGTTCAATGAAAAGAACAGTGTAACTCTGTGAGATGAATTCACACATTACAAAGCAGTTTGTAAGAAATATTCTTTTCGTTTTTTATCTGAAGATATTTCCCTTGTAACCATAAGCTCATTGCACTCCCCAATATCCTATTGCAGATTCCACAAGAACAGTGTTATCAAATTGTTCAATGAAAAGAACGTTGTACTTCTGTGAAAAGAATACACACGTAATAAAGCAGTTTCTCAGAAAAGTTCTTTCTAGTTTTTATATGATTATATTTTTTTCCACTATAGGCCTCAAGGTGATCCCAAATATCCTTTTGAAGATTCAACAAAAACAGTGTTTGCAAACTGTTCCATGAAAAGAAAGGTGTAACACTTTGAGATGAATTCACACATCACAAATAAATTTCTCAGAAAGCTTTCTTCTAGTTTTTATCTGAGGATATTTCCTTTGTCACCATAGGCTTCCATGTGATCCAAAATACCCCTTTTCAGTCTCCCCTGATACAGTGATATGAAACTGATACATAAAAACAATCATGTAACTCTGGGAGATGAATTCACAAATCACAAAGTAGTTTCTCAGAAAGCTTCTTTCCAGTTTTTATCTGAGGATATTTCCTTTTCACCATAGGCCTCAATGCACTCCAAATATCCCTTTGCAGATTCCATGAAAACAGTGTTAGCAAACTGCTCCATGAAAAGAACAGTGTAACTCTGTGAGATGAATGACCCATCACAAAGAAGTGTCTCAGAAAGCTTCTTTCTAGTTTTTATCTGAGGATATTTCCTTTTCACCATAGGCTTCAATGTGATCCAAAATATCCCTTCTCAGATTCCTCAAAACAGTGTTACCAAACTGCTCCATTAAAGAATCATGTCACTCTGTGAGATGAATTCACAAATCACAAAGCAGTTTCTCAGAAAGCTTCTTTCTAGTTTTTATCTGAGGATATTGCCTTTGTCACCATAGCTTCAATGCACTCCAAAATATAGCATTGTAGATTCCAAGAAAACAGTGTTACCAAACTGCTCAATGAAAAGAACAGTGTAACTCTGTGAGATGAATTCACACATTACAAAGCAGTTTGTAAGAAATATTCTTTTCGTTTTTATCTGAGGATATTTCCTTGTAACCATAAGCTCATTGCACTCCCAATATCCTATTGCAGATTCCACAAGAACAGTGTTATCAAATTGTTCAATGAAAAGAACGTTGTACTTCTGTGAAAAGAATACACACGTAATAAAGCAGTTTCTCAGAAAAGTTCTTTCTAGTTTTTATATGATTATATTTTTTCCACTATAGGCCTCAAGGTGATCCCAAATATCCTTTGCAGATTCCACAAAACAGTGTTTGCAAACTGTTCCATGAAAAGAAAGGTGTAACACTTTGAGATGAATTCACACATCACAAATAAATTTCTCAGAAAGCTTTCTTCTAGTTTTTATCTGAGGATATTTCCTTTGTCACCATAGGCTTCCATGTGATCCAAAATACCCCTTTTCAGTCTCCCCTGATACAGTGATATGAAACTGATACATAAAAACAATCATGTAACTCTGGGAGATGAATTCACAAATCACAAAGCAGTTTCTCTGTAAGTTTCCTTCTAAATTTGTCAGAAGATATTTCCCTTGTGACAATAAGCTTAAATACTCTCCAAAATATCCCATTGCAAATTCCAAGAAAACAGTGTTAGAAAACTGCTCAATCAAAAGAACATGGTAACTTGTGCGTTGAATTTGCACATCACAAAAAGGTTCCTCTGAAAGCATCTTTCTAGTTTTTATCTGAGTATATTTCCTTTTTCACCATTGACCTCAAAGTACTCCCAAATATCCCTTTGCAGATTCCACGAAAAGTGTTTGCAAACTGCTGCATGAAAAGAAATGTGTAACTCTGTGAGATGAATTCACAAATTACAAAGAAGTTTCTCAGAGGGCTTATTTCTAGTTTTTAGCTGAAGATATTTCCTTTGTCACCATAGGCTTCAATGCGATACATAATATCCCTTCTCAGATCCCCCACAAAGAGTGCTATCAAACAGCTCCATGAAAAGAACCACGTAATTCTGTGGGATGAATTCAGAAATCACAAAGCAGTTTCTCAGAAAGCTTCTTTCTGCTTTCTGTCTGAGGATATTTCCTTTTCTACTGTAAGCTTCCATGAGCTATGAAGTATCCCATTGCCTATGACAAGAAAACAGTGTTAAACCAGTCAATGAAAAGAAAGTTGTAACTCTGAGAGATGAAATAACACATCACAAAGAATTTTCTCAAAAAATTTATTTCTCGTTTTTATCTGAGGATAATTCCTTTGTCATCATAAGCTTCAAAGGGATCCAAAATATCCCTATTCAGATTCCCCAAAAACAGTGCTACCAAACTGCTCTGTGAAAAGATTGGTGTAACTCTGTGAGATGAATCCATAAATCACAAAGCAGGTTCTCAGAAAGCTTCTTTCTAGTTTTTGTCTGAGATTGCTTCCATTTTCACCAAAAGCTTCAATGCACTTTGAAATACCCCATTTCAGATTCCACAATTTAAGAAACTGTTCAACGAAGAGAACTGTGTAACTCTGTGAACTGAATTCACACATCACAAAGCAGTTTCTCAGAAAGCTTCCTTCTAGTTTTTATCTGAGGATATTTTCTTTTTCACCATAGGCTTCCATCTGCTCCCAAGTATCCCTTCCAATTAAATGAAAGCAGTGTTATTCAACTGCTATGTGAAAAGAAAGGTGTAACTGTGTGTGGTGAATTCACACATCACAAAGTAGTTTCTCAGAGAGCTTCTTTCTAGTTTTTATCTGAGGATATATCCTTTGTTAAACTAGGCTCTATGTGATCCAAAATATCCTTCACAGACAACCCAAAAGCAGTGCTGCCAAACTGATCCATGAAAATAATCGTGTGACTATGTGAGAAAAATTCACAAATTGCAAAGGTGTTACTCAGAAACCTTCTTTCTAGTTTTTATATGAGGATATTTCCTTTGTCACCCTAAGCTTCAATGCACTCTGAAATATCCGTTTGCAGATTCCAAGAAAACAGTGTAAGCAAACTGCTGACTGAAAAGAAAGGTGTAACACTGTGAGGTGAATTTGCACATCAAAAAGCAGTTTCCTAGAAAGCTTCATTCTAGTTCTTATCTGAGGATATTTCCTTTATAACCATAGGCTTCAATGCACTCCCATATATACCGTTGCAGATTCCAAGAAAACAGTGTTAGCAAACTGCTCAATGAAAAGAAAGTTGTAACTCTGTGAGATGAATTCACACATCAAAAGAACTTTCTAAGAAAACTTCTTTCTAGTTTCTGTCTGAGGATATTTCCTGTGTCACTATAGTATTCAATGAAATCCAAAATATCCCTTCGCAGATTGCCCAAAAACAGTGCAAACAATCTGCTCCATGAGAAGAATCATATAACCCTTTGAGATGAATTCACAAATCACAAGATAGTTTCTAAGAAAGCGTCTTTCTAGTTTTTGTCTGAGGATATTTCCTTTGCCACCATAAACTTCAATGTGCTCTTAAATATCCCATTGCAGATAGCAGGAAAAGAGTGTTAGCAAACTACTCAATGAAAAGGGCAGTGTATCTCTGTGAGATGAATTCACACATCACAAAACAGTTTCCCAGAAAGCTTCTTTCTAGTTTTCATCTGAAGGAATTTCCAATTTCACCACAGGCCTCAATGCACTCCCAAATATCCTTTTGCTAATTCCACGAAAAGAGTGTTATTAAATAGCACAATGAAAAGAACGGTGAAACTCTGTGAGATGAATTCACACAATGCAAAGCAGTTTCTCAGAAAGCTTCTTTCTAGTTTTTATCTGAGCTTAATTTCATTTTCACTAGTGGCCTCGATGCACTCCCAAATATTCTTTTGTTGATTCCAAGAAAACAGTGTTAGCAGTCTTCTCAATGAAAATACAGTGTAACTCTGTGAGATGAATTCACATATCACAAAGCAGTTTCTCAGAGAGATTCTTTCTAGTTTTAATCTGAGGATATTTCCCTTTTCACCTTAGGCCTCAATGCACTCCCAAATATCCAATTGCAGATCCCAGTTAAAAAGTGTTAGCAAACTGCTCTATGAAAAGAAAGGTGTAACTCTTTGAACTGAATTAACACATCAGAAAGAACATTCTCAGAAAGCTTCTTTCTAGTTTTTATCTGAGGATATTTCCTTTGTCATCATAGGCGTCAATGCAATCCAAATTATTCCTTCTCAGATTCCCCAAAAACACTGTTACCAAACTGACCCATGAAAAGAATCGTGTAACTCAGTTAGATGAATTAGCACATCACAAATCAGTTTCTCAGAAAGCTTTTTTCTAGTTTTTATATGAGGATATTTCCTTTGTCACCAAAAGCTTGCGTGCACTATGAAATAGCCTGTTGAAGATTCCAAGAAAACTGTGTTAGCAACCAGCTCAATGAAAAGAACAGTGTAACTCTGGGATACAGATTCACTCATCACAAAGCAGTTTCTCAGAAAACTTCTTTTTGTTTTTTATCTGAGGATATTTCCTTTGTCATCATAGGCTTCAATGCACTCCCAAATATCCTATTGCATATTCCATGAAAAGAATGTTAGCAAACTGCTCAATGAAAAGAATGGTGTAACTGTGAGATGAATTCACAAATCACAAAGGAGTTTCTCGGAAAGATTCTCTCTAGTTTTTATCTGAGGATATTTTCTTTCTCGCTATAGTCCTCAATGCACTCCTAAATATCCCTTTTCAGATTCTATGAAAACAATGTTATCAAACTGCTCCATGAAGAGGAAGGTGTCACTCTCTGAGATGGATTCACACATCACAAAGAACTTTCACAGAAAACTTCTTTCTTGTTATTTTCTGAGGGTATTTTCTTTGTCATCTTATGGTTCAATGCAGTCTGGAATATTCCTTCTCAGATTCACCAAAAACAGTGCTACCAAACTCCTCCATGAAAAGAATTGTATAACTCTGCGAGATGAATTAACACATCAGAAAGCGGTTTCTTATAAAGCTTCTTTCTAGTTTTTATATGTGGATATATCCTTTGTCATCATAAGCCTCAATGTGTTCCAAAGTATCAGATTGTGGAATCCAAGACAACAGTGTTATCAAACTGCTCAATACAAAGAACAGTGTAGCTCTTTGAGCTGAATTCACACATCACAAAGCAGATTCTCTGAAATATTCTTTCTAGCTTTTATCTGAGGATATTTCCTTTATCACCATAGTTCTCAATGCACTCCCAAATATCCCTTTACAAATTCCATGAAATCAAGGTTAGCAAACTCTTACATTTAAAAAATTGTGTAACTCGGAGAGATAAATTCACACATCACAAAGAAGTTTCTCACAAAGCTTCTTTCTGGTTTTTCTCTGTGGATATTTCCTTTGTTACCCTAATCTTCAATATGATCCAAAATATGCCTTCTTAGATTCCCCAAAGACAGTTCTACCAAACTGCTCCATGAATAGAAGGGTGTGATTCCGTGAGATGAGTTCACACATCACAAAGCTGTTTTCCAGAAAGCGTCTTTCTAGTTTTTATCTGAGGATATTTCCTTTTTCATCATTTGCTTCAAGGCACTAGCGAATATCCATTGCAGATTCCACGAAAACAGTGTTGTCAAACTTCTCAATGAAAAGAACAGTGTAACTCTGTGAGATGAATTCACACATCACAAAGCAGATTCTCAGAAAGCCTCTTTCTAGTTTTTATCTGAGGATATTTACTTTTTTACCCAAGGCCTCAATGCACTACTAAATATCCCTTTGCAGATTCCACGAAAACAGTGTTAGCAAACTGCTCCATGAAATGAAAGGGATAACTCTGTGAGATAAATTAACACATAACAGAGAACTTACTCAGAAAACATTTTTCTAGTTTCTATCTGAGGATATTTCCTTTGTCACCATAGGCTTTAATGGGAATCAAAAATATCCCTTCTCAGATTCCCCAAAAAGAGTGCAACCAGGTCATTTAGCCACGCCTATGTTTTCTGGCGCCGGCCCTGGGTCCCGGCAGCGGTGGTGACGGCGGGGCCAGAGGTTGTCCTTGGCAGGTTTTCCTCGGCTCTTCTACATGGAGGAGGCGGTGCGCACGGCTTCAGCCCCGAATGCTCGCACCTCCCACTGGACGGTGACGAAGGCAGTGGCCGTGCGAGCACAGGACTGGGCGGCCTGTGTGGAGGTGTGAGCCACGGTGCCCCGGGCGGCGCCGCCGAGGGGAAGCTGCACGGCCAGCCTGCCGACTAGGGCTGGAGCTACTTGGCCAGGGTTTGAGACTTTAAATGAGAATAAAGGGTGGTATTTACGAGGAAATGAGAGTGAATAAGTCATCTCTAACCTCTCCGAGCCTTTTTTTCATAAGAGAGACCATATTAAACTTACATGCTCTCCCGGCTGTGATCGACCTTCAGTTACAGAGAGAGGGAGCAGAGTGGGACCAGGTCTGAGAAGCAACTTATTCATTTCAGGACTTCCCTCTGATGTCCTGTTTTCAAACGGTTTGCAGACTGCTTCATTCTGCCTCTAGTACCAGCGGTTTCTCTGTTCTGTGATCAACGTGATGCACAGGAACTCCTTAAGTAACAAACGAAATGAGCCAGGGGTGTGGAAAATATGACTTCTATATTGGTCTGGGATTGGCTAGGAGCTCCAGCATTTTCATTGGAGGAAGTTTCATTTTGAAAAAAAAAGGCCTTCTTCGACTGGCCAGGAAAGGCTCTATGAGAGCAGGTCAAGGTGGCCATGCATATCTTAAGGAATGGTTGTGGTGGGCTGGACTGCTGTCAATGGGAGCTGGTGAGGTGGCCAACTTTGCTGCGTATGCGTTTGCACCAGCCATGCTAGTGACTCCACTAGGAGCTCTCAGTGTACTAGTAAGTGCCATTCTTTCTTCATACTTTCTAAATGAAAGACTTAATCTTCATGGGAAAATTGGGTGTTTGCTAAGTATTCTAGGATCTACAGTTATGGTCATTCATGCTCCAAAGGAAGAGGAGATTGAGACTTTAAATGAAATGTCTCACAAGCTGGGTGATCCAGGTTTTGTGGTCTTTGCAACCCTTGTGGTCATTGTGGCCTTGATACTAATCTTCGTGGTGGGTCCTCGCCATGGACAGACAAACATTCTCGTGTACATAACAATCTGCTCTGTGATCGGCGCCTTTTCAGTCTCCTGTGTGAAGGGCCTGGGCATTGCTCTCAAGGAGCTGTTTGCTGGAAAGCCTGTGCTGCGGCATCCCCTGGCTTGGGTTCTGCTGCTGAGCCTCATTGTCTGCGTGAGCACACAGATTAATTACCTAAATAGGACCCTGGATATATTCAACACTTCCATTGTGACTCCAATATATTATGTATTCTTTACAACATCAGTTTTAACTTGTTCAGCTATTCTCTTTAAGGAGTGGCAAGATATGCCTGTTGACGATGTCATTGGTACTTTGAGCGGCTTCTTTACAATCATTGTGGGGATATTCTTGTTGTATGCCTTTAAAGACGTCAGCTTTAGTCTAGCAAGTCTGCCTGTATCTTTTCGAAAAGACGAGAAAGCAATGAATGGCAATCTCTCTAATATGTATGAAGTTCTTAACAATAATGAAGAAAGCTTAACCTGTGGAATCGAACAACACACTGGTGAAAATGTCTCCTGAAGAAATGGAAATCTGACAGCTTTTTAAGAAAGGTGTCATTAAAGGTTAATCTGTGATTGTTATGAAGTGAATTTGAGTATCAGAATGTGTCTAAAAAAACATTGTCCTCAAAAATGTTCTTTAAAGGCAATCTTTTTAAAGATTTGACTAATTAGGACCAAGAAATTACTTCTCTTATATTTAAACAATGGTAGCTCACTAAAATGACCTCAGCACATGATGATTTCTATTAATATTGTATTGTTGTAGAATTATTTTACATTTTCATTCCTTCTCCAAAATCTGAATGCACTAATGACAGTTTTAAGTCTATAAAAACGCTTTATTTTTTCATTCGTGATGAAAGTCTGAAATGTGCATTTGTCATCCCCACTCCATCAATCCCTGAACATATAAGGCTTTTTTATTTTGAAAAAGAACAATTACCCCAATACATTATCCTGTGATTTACCTTACCTATAAAAAAAAAAAAAAAAAAAGAGTGCAACCAAACTGATCCATGAGAAGAATCGTGTAACTCTGTGAGATGAAAGAACACATCACAAAGCGGTTTCTGAGAAAGCTTCTTTCTAGTTTTTATATGAGGATATTTCCTTTGTAATCATAAGCTTCAGTGCACTCAGGAACATTGCATTGCAGATTTGAAAAAACAGTGTTAGCAACCTGCTCAATGAAAAGAAGAGTGTAACTTTGTGGTATGAATTCATACATCACAAAGCAGTTTCTCAGAAACCTTCTTTGCAGATAATATCTGAGGATATTTCCTTTTTCACTATAGGCCACAATGCACTACAAAATATCCCTTTGCAGATTCCAGAAAAACAGTGTTAATAAACTGCTGCATGAAAAGAAAAGTGTAAGTCTGTGAGATGAATTCACTCATTACAAAGAACTTTCTTAGAATGCTTCTTTCTAGTTTTTATCTGAGTGTGTTTCCTTAGTCACCGTAGGCTTCAATGAGAACCAAAATATTTCTTCTCAGTTTTTCCCAAAACAGTGCTACCAAAGTGAAAAATGAAAAGAATTGTGTAACTCTATGAGATGAATTAACACATCTCAAAGTGGTTTCTCAGAAAGCTTCCTTCTAGTTTTTATCTGAGGATATTTACTTTTACACCATAGGCTTCAATGCCATCCACAATATCCCTTCCCAGTTTCCCCAAAAACTGTGCTACCAAACTGCTCCATGAAAATAAAGGTGTAACTCTGTGTGATGAATTCAAAAATCACATAGCAGATCCTCAGGAAGCTATTTTTCTATTTTTTGTCTGAGGATATTCCCTCTGTCACCATAGGCTTCAATGTGATCTGAAATATCCCATTGGAGATACCAAGAAAACAGTATTAGCAAACTGTTTAATGAAAAGAACAGTGAAACTCTGTGAGATGAATTCACAAATCACAGAGCAATTCCTCAGAAATCTTCTTTCTAGTTTTTATCTGAGGTAATTTTCTTTTTCACCGTAGGCCTCAATGCACTCCCAAATATCCCTTTGGAGATTCCTAAAAAACAGTGTTAGCAAACTACTCCATGAGAAGAAAGGTGTAACTCACTGAGACGAATTCACACATCACAAAGAACTTTCTCAGAAAGCTTCTTTCTAGTTTTTGTCAGAGGATATTTTTGTTGTCACTGTAGGCTTCAATGCAATCTAAAATATTACTTCTCAGTTTACCTAGAAACAGTGCTTTAAAACTGATCCATGAAAAATATCATGTAACTCTGTGAGATGAACTCACAAATCACAAAACAGTTTCTCAGAATGTTTCTTTTTAGTTTTGTCTGAGGATACTTACTTTTTCACAATAAGCTTCAATGTGCTCCAAAATATCTCATCATAGATTCCAAGAAAATAGTGTTAGCACACTGCTCAATCTAAAGAACATGGTAACTCTGTGAGTTGAAACCACACATCATGAAGTAGTTTCTCAGAAAGCTTCCTTTTGGTTTTTCTATGGGGATATTTGCTTTGTCACCATAGGTTTCAATGCACACCCAAATATCCTATTGCAGATTCCACAAAAACAGTGTTATCAAACTGCTCAATTAAAAGAAAGGTGTAACTCTGTGAGATGAATTCTCACATCACAAAGCAGTTTCTCAGAAAGCTTCTTTCTAGTTTTTATCTGTGGATATTTCTCTTTTCACAATAGGCCTCAATGCACTCCCAAATACACCTTTGTAGATTCCAAGGAAAAAGTGTTAGGAAACTGCTCCATGAAAAGAAAAGTGTAACACTTTGAGTTGGAAAAACACATCGAAAAGAACTTTCTCAGAAAGCTTCTTTCTAGTTTTTATCTGAGGATACTTCCTTCGTCACCATAGGCTTCATTGCGATCCGAAATATTCCTTCTCAAATTCCCCAAAAACAGTACTACTAAACTGATCCATGAAAAGAATTGTGTAACTCTGTGAGATGAATTCACAAATCACAAAGCAATTTATCAGAATGCTTCTTTCTAATTTTTACATTAGGATGTTTCCATTGTCACAATAAGTTTCAATGCACTCTGAAATAACCCATTGAAGATTCCAAGAGAAAAGTGTTAGCAAACTGATCAATGAAAACAGGAATGTAAATCTGTGAGATGAACTCACACATCACAAAGCAGTTTCTCAGAAAGCTTCTTTCGAGTTCTTAATCTGAGGATATTTCCTTTTCCACCATATTCCTCAATGTACTCCTAAATATTTCTTTGCAGATCCATTGAAAACAGTGTTAGCAAACTGTTTCATGAAAAGAAAGGTGTACCTCTGTGTGATAAATTCACACATCACAAAGAAGTTTCTCAGAAAGGTTCTTTTAGCTTTTATCTAAGGATGTTTCCTTTGTCACTACTGACTTCAATGTGATCCAAAATGTCCTTCCTCAGATTCCTCAAAAACAGTGCTACCAAACTGATCCATGAAAAGAATCGTGTAACTCTGAGAGATGAATTAACATATCACAAAGCAATTTATCAGAATGCTTCTTTCTAATTTTTACATTAGGATGTTTCCATTGTCACAATAAGTTTCAATGCACTCTGAAATAACCCATTGAAGATTCCAAGAGAAAAGTGTTAGCAAACTGATCAATGAAAACAGGAATGTAAATCTGTGAGATGAACTCACACATCACAAAGCAGTTTCTCAGAAAGCTTCTTTCGAGTTCTTAATCTGAGGATATTTCCTTTTCCACCATATTCCTCAATGTACTCCTAAATATTTCTTTGCAGATCCATTGAAAACAGTGTTAGCAAACTGTTTCATGAAAAGAAAGGTGTACCTCTGTGTGATAAATTCACACATCACAAAGAAGTTTCCCAGAAAGGTTCTTTTTAGCTTTTATCTAAGGATGTTTCCTTTGTCACTACTGACTTCAATGTGATCCAAAATGTCCTTCCTCAGATTCCTCAAAAACAGTGCTACCAAACTGATCCATGAAAAGAATCGTGTAACTCTGAGAGATGAATTAACATATCACAAAACGGTTTCTCAGAAAGCGTGTTTCTATTTTTTCTTGGAGGATATTTCCCTTGTCTCCATAAGCTTCAACGTGATCCAAATATACTCAGGTTCACCAAAAGCAGTGCTACCACTCTGATCCATGAAAAGCATCGTGTAACTCTATGAGATGAAGTCACAGATCACAAAATATTTTCTCAGAAATTTTCTTTCTGGTTCATGTCTGAAGATACTTCCTTTGTCACCATAAGCTTCAACACGCTCCGAAATATCACATTGCAGATTCCAAGAAAACAGTGTTAGCAAACTACTCAATCAAAGGAACATTGTAACTCTGTGAGATGAATTCACACATCACAAAGCAGTTTCTCAGAAAGCTTCTTTGTAGTTTTTTTCCAGGGATACTTAGTTTTTCACCATAGGCCTAAAGGTGCTCCTAAATATCCCTTTCCAGATTCCATGAACAGAGGGTAAGCAAACAGCTCCACGAAAAGAAAGGTGTAACTCTATGAGATGAATTCACACTTCACAAAGAACATTCTCAGAAAGCTTCTATCTAGTTTTTATCTGAGGATATTCCCTTTTTCACCATAGGCTTTAATGCGATCCAAAATATCTCTTCTCAGATTCCCCAAAAACACTGTTAACTAACTGCCCCATAAAAAGAATAGTGTAACTCTGTGAGATGAATTCCCAAATCACAAAGTAGTTTCTCAGAAAGCTTATTTCTAGTTTTTGTCTGGTGATATTTCCTTTGTCACCATAAGCTTCAATTTGCTCCAAAATATTCCATTGCAGATTCCAAGAAAACAACTTTAGCAAACTTCTCAATGAAAAGAACAGTGTAACTCTGTGAGTTGAATTGACACATCAGAAATCAGTTTCTCAGAAAGTTTCTAGTTTTTATCTGAGGATATTTTCTTTGTCATCATAGGCTTCAATGCGATCCAAAATATACCTATGCAGATTCCACAGAAACAGTGTTAGAAAAACTGCTCCATGAAAAGAAAGATGCAATCCAGTGAGATGAAAAAACACATCACAAATAATTTTCTCAGAAAGCTTCTGTCTAGTTTATATTTGCACATATTACCTTTGTCACCATAGGCTTCAAAGCGATCTAAAATATCCCTTCTCAAATTCCCCAAAAAGAGTGCTACCAAACTGATCCATGAAAAGAATCGTGTAACTCTGTGAGATGAATTTACAAATCACAAAGCGGTTTCTCAGACAGCTTCTTTCTAGTTTTTATATGAGGATGTTTCCATTGTCACCATAAGCTTCAATGTACTCCAAAATATCCCATTGAAGTTTCCAAGAAAACAATGTTATCAAACTGATCAATGAAAAGAAGAGTGCAAATCTGTGAGATGAATTCACACATCACAAATCAGTTTCTCAGAAAGCTTCTTTCTGGTTTTTATCTGTAGATATTTCCTTTTTCACCATATTCCTCAATGTACTCCCAAATATCCCTTTGCAGACCCAAGGACAACAGTGTTAGCAAACTGCTCCATGAAAACAAAGGTGTAACTCTGTGAGATGAATTCACAAATCACAAATCAGTTTCTCAGAAAGCTTCCTTTTAGTATTCATCTGCGGATGTTTTCTTTTCATTATAGGAATCATTGTGCTCCAAAATGTCCCATTTGAGACTCTGAGATAAATTCACACTTCTCAAAGAACTTTCTCAGAAAGCTTCTTTCTAGTTTTTATCTAAGGATGTTTCCTTTGTCACTGTTGATTTCAATGTGATCAAATATATCCTTCCTCAGATTCCCCAAAAACAGTGCTACCAAAAAGGTCATGTAAATCTGTGAGATGAATTAACACATCAAAAAGGGATTTCTCAGAAAGCTTGTTTCCAGTTTTTATCAGAGGATATTTCCCTTGTCTCTATAAGCTTCAACGTGATCCAAAATATCCCTTATCACATTCCCTAAACAGTGCAACCAAACTGCTCTATGAAAAGCATCATGTACCTCTGTGAGATGAACTCACATATCACAAAGCAGTTTCTCAGAAAGCTTCTTTCTGGTTTCTGTCAGGATATTTCCTTTGTCACTGAAAACTTCAATGCCCTCTGAAATATCACATTGCAGATTCCAAGAAAACTGTTTTAGCAAACTATTCAATGAAATGAACAGTGTAACTCTGTGAGATGAATTCACATATCACAAAGCAGTTTTTCAAGCTTCTTTGCAGTTTTTCGGAGGCTATTTAGTTTTCACCATACCCTAAATTTGCTCAGAAATATCCCTCTGCAAATTTAATGAAAGCAGTGTTAGCAAACTGTTCCATGAAAAGAAAGGTGTAACTCTATGAGATGAATTCACACTTCACAAAGAACTTTCTCAGAAGGCTTCTGTCTAGTTTTTATCTTAGGATATTCCGTTTGTCACCATAGTCTTCTGTTACCCAAAATATTCCTTCTCAGATACCCCAAAAACAGTGCTACCAAAAGGTCATGTAAATCTGTGAGATGAATTAACACATCAAAAAGGGATTTCTCAGAAAGCTTGTTTCCAGTTTTTATCAGAGGATATTTCCCTTGTCTCTATAAGCTTCAACGTGATCCAAAATATCCCTTATCACATTCCCCTAAACAGTGCAACCAAACTGCTCTATGAAAAGCATCATGTACCTCTGTGAGACGAAGTCACAAATCACAAAGCAGTTTCTCAGAAAGCTTCTTTCTGGTTTCTGTCAGGATATTTCCTTTGTCACTGAAAACTTCAATGCCCTCTGAAATATCACATTGCAGATTCCAAGAAAACTGTTTTAGCAAACTATTCAATGAAATGAACAGTGTAACTCTGTGAGATGAACTCACATATCACAAAGCAGTTTTTCAGAAAGCTTCTTTGCAGTTTTTTCGGAGGCTATTTAGTTTTTCACCATACCCTAAATTTGCTCAGAAATATCCCTCTGCAAATTTAATGAAAGCAGTGTTAGCAAACTGTTCCACGAAAAGAAAGGTGTAACTCTATGAGATGAATTCACACTTCACAAAGAACTTTCTCAGAAGGCTTCTGTCTAGTTTTTATCTTAGGATATTCCGTTTGTCACCATAGTCTTCTGTTACCCAAAATATTCCTTCTCAGATACCCCAAAAACAGTGCTAACAAACTGTTCCATGAAAATAATCATTTAATTCTGTGGGATGAATTCACAAGTCACAAAGTAGTCTCTCCAAAAGCTTCCTCCCTGTTTTTCTCTGACGATGTTTCCTTTGTCACCATAAGCTTCAATGTGCTCCAAAATATTCCGTTGCAGATTCCAAGAAAACAATGTTAGCAAACTTCTCAATGAAAATAACAGTGTAACTCTGTGAGATGAATTGACACATAACAAAGCAGTTTCTTGGAAAGCTTCTTTCTAGTTTTTATCTGAGGATATTTCCTTTGTCACCATAGGCCTCAATGCGCTCCCAGAGATCCCTTTGCAGATTCCAGGAAAACAGTGTTAGCAAACTACTCCATCAAAAGAAAGGTGCACCTCTTTGAGATGAATTCACACATCACAAAGAACTTCCTCAGAAAGCTTCTATCTGGTTTTTATCTAAGGCTGTTTACTTTGTCACCATTGGCTTCAATGCAATCCAAAATATCCTTATTCAGATTCCCCAAAAACAATGCTACAAAACTGATCCATGAAAGGAGTCGTGTAACTCTGTGAGAAGAATTTACAAATCACAAAGCGGTCTCTCAGAAAGTTTCTTTCTAGTTTTTATATGATGATATTTCCTTTGTCACCATAAGCTTCAATGCACTCCAACATATCCCTTTGCAGATTCCAAGGAAACATTGTTAGCAAACTGCTCAATGAAAAGTACAATCTAACTCTGTGAGATGAATTCACACGTCAGAAAACAATCTCTCAGAAAACTCCTTTCTAGTTTTTATATGAGGATGTTTCCTTTCTCTCCATAAGCTTCAATGCACTCTGAAATACCAGAAGGCCGATTCCAAGAAAACAGTGTAAGCAAACTGCTTAATATAAAGAACAGTGTAAGTCTGCAAGATGAATTCACACATCACAAAGCTATTTCTCAGACAGCTTGTTTCTAGTTTTTATCTGAGGATATTTCCCTCTTCGCCATATTCCTCAATGTGCTCCAAAATATCCCATTGCAGATTCCAAGAAAACAGTGTTAGCAAACTTCTCAATGAAAATACTGATGTAACTCTGTGAGATGAATTCACAAATCACAAAGCAGTTTCTCAGAAAGCTTCTTTCTAGTTTTTATCTGAGGATATTTCCTTTTCACCATATTCCTCAATGTGCTCCCAAATATCCCTTTGCAGATTCCAGGAAAACAGTGTTAGCAAACTGTTCCATGAAAAGAAAGGTGTAACTCTGTGAGATGAATTCACACATCACAAAGCAGTTTCTCAGAAAGCTTCTTTCTGGTTTTTGTCTGAGGATATTTTCTTTGTCACCATAGGCTTCAATGCACTCCAAAATATCCCTTATCAGATTCCCCAAAAACAGTGCTACCAAACTGATCCATGAAAAGAATCGTGTAACTCTGTGAGATGAATTCACATATCACAAAGCAGTTTCTCAGAAAGCTTCTTTCTAGTTTTTATCTGAGGATATTTCCTTTTCACCATATTCCTCAATGTGCTCCAAAATATCCCTTTGCAGATTCCAGGAAAACAGTGTTAGCAAACTGTTCCATGAAAAGAAAGGTGTAACTCTGTGAGATGAATTCACACATCACAAAGCAGTTTCTCAGAAAGCTTCTTTCTAGTTTTTATCTGAGGATATTTTCTTTGTCACCATAGGCTTCAATGCACTCCAAAATATCCCTTATCAGATTCCCCAAAAACAGTGTTAGCAAACTGCTCCATGAAAAGAAAGTGTAACTCTGAGATGAATTCACATATCACAAAGCAGTTTCTCAGAAAGCTTCTTTCTAGTTTTTATCTGAGGATATTTCCTTTTCACCATATTCCTCAATGTGCTCCAAATATCCCTTTGCAGATTCCAAGAAAACAGTGTTAGCAAACTGCTCAATGAAAAGAAAGGTGTAACTCTGTGAGATGAATTCACACATCACAAAGCAGTTTCTCAGAAAGCTTCTTTCTAGTTTTTATCTGAGGATATTTCCTTTGTCACCATAGGCTTCAATGCGATCCAAAATATCCTTTGCAGATTCCACGAAAACAGTGTTAGCAAACTGCTCCATGAAAAGAATCGTGTAACTCTATGAGATGAATTCACACATCACAAAGAACTTTCTCAGAAAGCTTCTTTCTAGTTTTTATCTGAGGATATTTCCTTTTCACCATAGGCCTCAATGTGCTCCAAAATATCCCTTGCAGATTCCAAAAACAGTGTTAGCAAACTGCTCAATGAAAAGAAAGGTGTAACTCTGTGAGATGAATTCACACATCACAAAGAATTTTCTCAGAAAGCTTCTTTCTAGTTTTTATCTGAGGATATTTCCTTTGTCACCATAGGCTTCAATGTGATCCAAAATATCCTTATTCAGATTCCCCAAAACAATGCTACAAAACTGATCCATGAAAGAGTCGTGTAACTCTGTGAGATGAATTTACAAATCACAAAGCGGTCTCTCAGAAAGTTTCTTTCTAGTTTTTATATGAGGATATTTCCTTTGTCACCATAAGCTTCAATGCACTCCAACATATCCCTTTGCAGATTCCAAGAAAACATTGTTAGCAAACTGCTCAATGAAAAGTACAATCTAACTCTGTGAGATGAATTCACACATCAGAAAACAATCTCTCAGAAAACTCCTTTCTAGTTTTTATCTGAGGATATTTCCTTTTCACCATAGGCTTCAATGCACTCCCAAATATCCCTTTGAAGATTCCAGAAAACAGTGTTAGCAAACTGCTTCAATATAAAGAACAGTGTAACTCTGTGAGATGAATTCACACATCACAAAGCTATTTCTCAGACAGCTTGTTTCTAGTTTTTATCTGAGGATATTTCCCTCTTCGCCATATTCCTCAATGTGCTCTGGAATATCTCATTGCACATTCCATGAAAAAAGTGTTAGTAAACCTCTCAATGAAAATACTGATGTAACTCTGTGAGATGAATTCACAAATCACAAAGCAGTTTCTCAGAAAGCTTCTTTCTAGTTTTTGTCTGAGGATATTTCCTTTTCCACCATTTGCCTCAATGTGGTCATGAATATCCCTTTGTAAAGTCCAGAAAAATAGTGTTAGCAATAAGTTCGATGAAAAGAAAGGTGTAAATCTGTGAGTTGAATTCACACATCAGAAAGCAATTTCTCAGAAACCTTCTTTTTGTTTTTTGTCTGAGGATATTTTCATTGTCACCATAGGCTTCAATGTGGCCGAAAATATCCCTACTCAGATTCCCCAAAAACAGTATTATGACACTGTTCCATGAAGATAATTGTGTAAATCGGTGAGATGAATTCACATATCACAAAGATGTTTCTCAAATAACCTTTTCTAGTTTTTATCTGAGAATATTTCATTTTTCATCATATTCCTCAATGTGCTCTTGAATAACCCTTTGCAGATTAAATGAAAAGAGTGTTAGCAAACTTCTGAATGAAAAGAATGGTGTAACTCTGTGAGACGAATTCACACATCACAAAGCAGTGTCACAAAAACTTTCTTTTTGTTTTTTTTTCTGAGGATATTTCCTTTGTCACCATAGGCTTCAAAGTGTTCCCAAATATCCTATGGCAGATTCCACGAAAACAGTGTTATCAAATGGCTCCATGAAAAGAATGGTGTAACTCTATAAGATCAATTCACACATCACAAAACTAGTTTCTCAGAAATCTTTCTAGTTTTCAACTGAGGATATTTTCTTTTCCACTATAGACCTCAATGTGCTCCAGAATATCCCATTGCAGAATCCATGAAAACGGTGTTTGCAAACTGCTCTATGGAAATAAAGGTGTAACTCTGTGAGATGATTTCAAACATCACAAAGAATTTTCTCAGAAAACTACTTTCTACTTTTATCTGAGGATATTTCCTTTGTCACCATAGGCTTCAATGTGATCCAAAATATCCTTTGTCAGATTCCCCATAAACATGGCTATCAAACTAAACCATGAAATACGTTGTGTAACTGTGAGAGAGGAATTAAAACATCACAAAGCAGTTTCTCAGAAATCTTCCTTCTGTTTCTTATATGAGGATATTTCCTTTCTCACCATAAGCTTAAATGCACTCTGAAATATCCCATTGCAGATTCCCAGAAAACAGTGTTAGCAAGCTGTTCAATGAAAAGAACAGTGTAACTCTGTGAGATGAATTGACACATCACAAAGGAGTTTCTCAGAAAGCTTCTCTCTAGTTTTTATCTGAGGATATTTCCTTATTGACCATAGGCCTCAAAGTGCACAAAAATATCCTTTACCTGTTCCACAAAAACAGTGCTAGCAAACTGCTCCATGAAAAGAAAGGTGTAAATTGGTGAGATGAATTCATACATCAGAAACAGTTCCTCAGTTCCTCAGAAAGCTTCCTTCTAGTTTTATTCTGAAGATATTTCCTTTGTCACCATAGGCTTCAATGCACTCCCAAATATCCTTCTGTAGATTCCATGAAAACATTGTTAGCGAACGGCTCCAAGAAAGGAATCGTGTGACTCTGTGAGATGAATTTACACATCACAAGGAAGATTCTCGGAATATAACTTTATAGATTTTAACTGAGGATATTTCCTTTGTCACCATAGGCGTCAATGTGATTAAGAATATCCCTTCTCAGATTCCCCAAAAACACTGCAACCAAACTGATCCTAGAAAAGGATCATGGAACTCTGTGAGATGAATTAACACATCACAAAGGAGTTTCTCAGGAAGCTTCTTTATGGTTTTTATCTGATGATATTTCCTTTGTGACCATAGGCTTCAATGCACCACCAGATATCCCTTTGACAGTGTGAGCAAACTGTTCAATAAAAAGAATGGTATAACTCTGTGAGCTGAATTCAAACATCACAAAGAAGATTCTCAGAATGTAACTTTATAGATTTTATCTGAGGATATTTCCTTTGTCACCGAAGGTTTCAACATGATCCATAAAATCCCTTCTCAGATTCCCCAAAAATAGTGCTACCAAACTGCTCCATGAAAAGAATCATGAAACTCTGTGAGATGAATTGATACATCACAAAGCAGCTTCTGAGAAAGCTTCTTTCTAGTTTCTGTCTTAGGATATTTCCTTTTTCACCATTTGCCTCAATACATTTGAGAATATCCCTTTGCAGATTCCACGAAAATAGTGTTAGCAAAATACTCTGTGAAAAGAAAGGTGTAACTCTGTGAGATGAATTCACATATCACAAAGCAGTTTCTCAGAAAGCTTCTTTCTATATTTTGTCTGAGGATATCTCCTTTGTCACCATAAGCTTCAATGCACTCCCAAATATCTCTTCTCAGACACCACAAAAGCAGTGATGCCAAAGTACTCCCTCAGCAGAAATGTTTAGCTCCTTGAGATGAATACATACATCACAGAGGAGTATCTCTGAAAGCTTCTCTCCAGTTTTTACCTACAGAAATTTCTTTTTGCACTTTAGGCCTCTATGGGCTCCCAAATAACCCTTTGCAGATTCCTTAAAAGCAGTGATACCAAACTGCTTAAAGAAAACAAAGGTTTATTCTATGTGATCAATTCACATATCACAAAGAAATTTCTCAGAAAGCTTCTTTCTAGTTTTTATCTCAGGATATTTCCTTTTACATTATCAACTTCCACACGCTCTCAAATATCCCTTCTCAGACGCCACAAAAACAGTGATGCCAAACTGCTCTCTCAACATAAAGCTTTACCTCTGTGAGATGAATGCATACTTCACAAAGGAGTTATAAGAAACTTTCTTTCCAGTTTTTACCTGAAGATATTACTTGTCTCAAACTTGGCCTGTATCCACTCCCAAATAT
Source organism: Colobus guereza (assembly GCA_030247045.1). NCBI lineage: Eukaryota > Metazoa > Chordata > Mammalia > Primates > Cercopithecidae > Colobus > Colobus guereza. The sequence goes on along the minus strand of CM058086.1, from coordinate 71,445,299 downwards.
CCCTTTGCATATTCCACAATAAGAGTGTTACCAAAATGCTCAATGAAAAGAAAGATTTAAATCTCTGAGATGAATTCAACCATCACAAAACAGTCTCTCAGAAAGTTTCTTTCTAGTTTTCATTGGAGAGTATTTCCTTTTTCACCACAGGCTTCTCTGCGCTCTGAATATCCCTTTGTAGATTCCACAAAAACATGATTACCAAACTGCTCAATGAAAAGAATAGTTTACCTCTGGGAGATGAAATCACCCATCACAAAGAAATTTCTCAGAAAGCTCCTTTCTAGTTTTTATCTTTGCATATTTGTTTTTCCACCATGAGCCTCAAGGAGCTCCCAAATATCCCTTCTCAAACACCACAAAAAGAGTGAGACCATACTGCTCAATCAACAAAATTGTTTATCTCTATGAGGTGAACACACACATCACAAAACAACTTCTCAAAATCCTTCTCTCCAGTTTTCAACTGAAGATATATTTTTTATCACCATAGGCCTCTATAGGCTCCCAGAAATCCCTTTGCAGATCCCCAAAAGCAGTGCTATCAAACTGCTCAATGAAAGGAAAAGTGTAACTCTGTGAGATGAAGTCACCCATCACAAAGCAGTTTGTCAGAATGTTTCTTTCCAGTTTTTGTCTGAGGATATTTCCTTTTCTACCATAGGCCTTAATGCACTCATGAATATCCCTTTGCAGATTCCACGAAAACAGTGTTAGCAAAGTGCTTCACGAAAAGAAATGTGTAAATCTGTGTGATGAATTCACACATCACAAAGAAGTTTCTCAGAAATAGGGATATTTCCTTTTCCACAATATTCCTCAATGAGCTCCAGAATATCCCATTGCAGGTTCCAGGAAAAAACTGTTAGCAAACTTCTCAATGAAATGAACGGTGTGATTCTGTGAGGTGAACTGACACATCACAAAGCAGTTTCACAGAAAGTTTCTTTCTGGTTTTCATCTGAGGATATTTCCCTTATCTGAATATACTTCAATATGCTCGCACATATATACTACTGCATATTTCAAGAAAACAATGTTATCAAACTGCTCAATGAAAATAACAGTGTAACTCTGTGAGATGAATTAACACATCACATAGCAGTTTCTCAAAAGTTTCTTTCTAGATTTTATCTGAGGATATTTATTTTCACTACAGGCCTCAAAGTGCTCAAAAATATCCCTTTGCAGATTCCATGAAAACAGTGCTAGCAAACTGCTCCATGAAAATAAAGGTGTTACTCTGTGATATGAATACATACATTACAAAGAGGCTTCTCAGAAAGCTTCTTTCTGGTGTTTAGCTGAGGATATTTCCTTTGTCACCATAGGACTCAATGCAATCGAAAATATTCCTTCTCAGATTCCCGCAAAACAGTGCTACCAAACTGCTCCATAGAAAGAATCATGTAACTGTGTGAGGTGAATTAATACATCACATAGTGGTTTCACAGAAGGCTTATTTCTAGTTTTTATATGAGAATATTTCCTTTTCCACCATAGGCTTCAATGCGCTCCCAAGTATCCTTCTCAGATACCACAAAACAGTGAGATCAAAGTGCTCCCTCAACAGAAATGTTTAACTCTATGAGACAAATGCACACTTCACAAAGGAGTTTCTCAGAAAGCTTCCTCAAGTTTGTACCTGAAGATATTTCCTATTTTGCCATCGGACTCTATGCGCTACCAAATATCCCTTTGCAGATTCCACAAAACAGTGTTAACAAACTGCTCAATGAAAAGAAGGTGTAACTCTGTGAGAGGAATTCACCCATCACAAAGCAGTTTCTCAGAAAGCTTCTTTCTAGTTTTTATCTGAGGATATTTCCTTCTTCAACACTGGCTTCAATGTGCTCTCAAATATCTCCTCTCATATACCACAAGAACAGTGTTGCTGAACTGCTCAATGAATAAAAAGGTTAAACTCTATGAGATGAATACACACATCACAAAACCACTTCTCAAAAGCTTCTCTCCGTTTTTATCTGACGTTATTTCCTTTTCACTGTAGGCCTCTAGGAGCTCCCGAATATCCCTTTGCAGATTCCATAAAAACAGTGCTACCAAACTGCTCAAAGAAAACAAATGTGTAACTCTGTGTGATGAATTAACCCATCACAAATAAATTTCTCAGATAGCTTCTTTCTATTTTTTATCTGAGGCTATTTCTTTTGTCACCATTGGGTTCAATGTGATCCCAAATATAATATGGCAGATTCCACGAAAACTGTGTTATCAAACTCCTCAATGAAAAGAACAGTGTTACTCTGTGAAATGAATTCACACATCACAAAGCAGTTTCTCAGAAAACTTCTTTCTAGTTTTTATCTGAGGATATTTATTTTCACTACAGGCCTCAAAGTGCTCAAAAATATCCTTTGCAGATTCCATGAAAACAGTGCTAGCAAACTGCTCCATGAAAATAAAGGTGTTACTCTGTGATATGAATACATACATTACAAAGAGGCTTCTCAGAAAGCTTCTTTCTGGTGTTTAGCTGAGGATATTTCCTTTGTCACCATAGGACTCAATGCAATCGAAAATATTCCTTCTCAGATTCCCGCAAAACAGTGCTACCAAACTGCTCCATAGAAAGAATCATGTAACTGTGTGAGGTGAATTAATACATCACATAGTGGTTTCACAGAAGGCTTATTTCTAGTTTTTATATGAGAATATTTCCTTTTCCACCATAGGCTTCAATGCGCTCCCAAGTATCCCTTCTCAGATACCACAAAAACAGTGAGATCAAAGTGCTCCCTCAACAGAAATGTTTAACTCTATGAGACAAATGCACACTTCACAAAGGAGTTTCTCAGAAAGCTTCCCTCAAGTTTGTACCTGAAGATATTTCCTATTTTGCCATCGGACTCTATGCGCTACCAAATATCCCTTTGCAGATTCCACAAAAACAGTGTTAACAAACTGCTCAATGAAAAGAAAGGTGTAACTCTGTGAGAGGAATTCACCCATCACAAAGCAGTTTCTCAGAAAGCTTCTTTCTAGTTTCTATCTGAGGATATTTCCTTCTTCAACACTGGCTTCAATGTGCTCTCAAATATCTCCTCTCATATACCACAAGAACAGTGTTGCTGAACTGCTCAATGAATAAAAAGGTTAAACTCTATGAGATGAATACACACATCACAAAACCACTTCTCAAAAAGCTTCTCTCCCGTTTTTATCTGACGTTATTTCCTTTTTCACTGTAGGCCTCTAGGAGCTCCCGAATATCCCTTTGCAGATTCCATAAAAACAGTGCTACCAAACTGCTCAAAGAAAACAAATGTGTAACTCTGTGTGATGAATTAACCCATCACAAATAAATTTCTCAGATAGCTTCTTTCTATTTTTTATCTGAGGCTATTTCTTTTGTCACCATTGGGTTCAATGTGATCCCAAATATAATATGGCAGATTCCACGAAAACTGTGTTATCAAACTCCTCAATGAAAAGAACAGTGTTACTCTGTGAAATGAATTCACACATCACAAAGCAGTTTCTCAGAAAACTTCTTTCTCATTTTTATATGTGAATATTTAACTTTTCAGTATACGCCTCAATGCGCTCCCAAATATACCTTTGCAGAATCCATGAAAACAGTGTTGTAAGCTGCTCCTGAAAAGACAAGTGTAACTGTGTGAGATGAATTCACATATCACAAAGAACTTTCTCAGACAGCTTCTTTCTAGTTTTTATCTGAGGATATTTCCTTTCCCACCTACGCTTCAATGCATTTCAAAATATCCCTTCTCAAATTCCCCAAAACTGTGCTGGAAAACTACCCCATGAAAACAAAACTGTATCTCTGTGAGGTGAATTCATACATCAGAAACAAGTTTCTCAGAAAACTTCTTTCTAGTTTTTATCTGAGGATATTTCCTTTTCACCATAGGCCTCAATGAGCTCCCAAATATCCTTCTGCAGATTCTAGGAAACCAGTGTTACCAAACTGCTCCATGAAAAGAATGGTGTAACTCTGTGAGATGAATTCACATCACAAACAACTTTATCAGAAAGTTTCTTTCTGGTTTTATCTGAGGATATTTCCTTTGTCACCATAGGCTTCAATTTGATCCAAAATATACCTTTTCAGTTTCCCCAAAACAGTGCTACCAACCTGATCCATTAAAAGTATCATGTAACTCTGTGAGATTAATTAACACATCATAAAATGGTTTCTCTGAAAGCTTCTTTCTAGTTTTTATATGAAGATATTTCCTTAGTCACCATAAGCTTCAATGCGCTGCAAAATATTCCATTACAGATTCTAAGAAAACAGTGTTAGCAAACTGCTCAATGAAAAGAACATTGTAACTCTGTGAGATGAATTCACATATTACAAATCAGTTTCTCAGGAAGGTTCTTTCCAGTATTTCTCTAAGTATATTTCCTTATCCACCATACACCTCAATGCTCCCAAATATCCCTTTGCAGATTCCACAAAACAGTGTTAGCAAACTGCTCCATGAAAAGAAAGGTGTAACTCTGTGAGATGAATTCACATCACAAAGCAGTTTCTCAGAAAACTTCTTATAATTTTTATCAGAGTATATTTCCTTCATCACTGCAAGCTTCAATGTGATTCAAAATATCCCTTCTCAGATACCACAAAACAGTGAGATCAAAGTGCTCCCTCAACAGAAATGTTTAACTCTATGAGACAAATGCACACTTCACAAAGGAGTTTCTCAGAAAGCTTCCCTCAAGTTTGTACCTGAAGATATTTCCTATTTTGCCATCGGACTCTATGCGCTACCAAATATCCCTTTGCAGATTCCACAAAAACAGTGTTAACAAACTGCTCAATGAAAAGAAAGGTGTAACTCTGTGAGAGGAATTCACCCATCACAAAGCAGTTTCTCAAAAGCTTCTTTCTAGTTTCTATCTGAGGATATTTCCTTCTTCAACACTGGCTTCAATGTGCTCTCAAATATCTCCTCTCATATACCACAAGAACAGTGTTGCTGAACTGCTCAATGAATAAAAAGGTTAAACTCTATGAGATGAATACACACATCACAAAACCACTTCTCAAAAGCTTCTCTCCGTTTTTATCTGACGTTATTTCCTTTTCACTGTAGGCCTCTAGGAGCTCCCGAATATCCCTTTGCAGATTCCATAAAAACAGTGCTACCAAACTGCTCAAAGAAAACAAATGTGTAACTCTGTGTGATGAATTAACCCATCACAAATAAATTTCTCAGATAGCTTCTTTCTATTTTTTATCTGAGGCTATTTCTTTTGTCACCATTGGGTTCAATGTGATCCCAAATATAATATGGCAGATTCCACGAAAACTGTGTTATCAAACTCCTCAATGAAAAGAACAGTGTTACTCTGTGAAATGAATTCACACATCACAAAGCAGTTTCTCAGAAAACTTCTTTCTCATTTTTATATGTGAATATTTAACTTTTCAGTATACGCCTCAATGCGCTCCCAAATATACCTTTGCAGAATCCATGAAAACAGTGTTAGCAAGCTGCTCCCTGAAAAGACAAGTGTAACTGTGTGAGATGAATTCACATATCACAAAGAACTTTCTCAGACAGCTTCTTTCTAGTTTTTATCTGAGGATATTTCCTTTCCCACCTACGCTTCAATGCATTTCAAAATATCCCTTCTCAAATTCCCCAAAAACTGTGCTGGAAAACTACCCCATGAAAACAAAACTGTATCTCTGTGAGGTGAATTCATACATCAGAAACAAGTTTCTCAGAAAACTTCTTTCTAGTTTTTATCTGAGGATATTTCCTTTTTCACCATAGGCCTCAATGAGCTCCCAAATATCCTTCTGCAGATTCTAGGAAACCAGTGTTACCAAACTGTTCCATGAAAAGAATGGTGTAACTCTGTAAGATGAATTCACACATCACAAACAACTTTATCAGAAAGTTTCTTTCTGGTTTTATCTGAGTATATTTCCTTTGTCACCATAGGCTTCAATTTGATCCAAAATATACCTTTTCAGTTTCCCCCAAAACAGTGCTACCAACCTGATCCATTAAAAGTATCATGTAACTCTGTGAGATTAATTAACACATCATAAAATGGTTTCTCTGAAAGCTTCTTTCTAGTTTTTATATGAAGATATTTCCTTAGTCACCATAAGCTTCAATGCGCTGCAAAATATTCCATTACAGATTCTAAGAAAACAGTGTTAGCCAACTGCTAAATGAAAAGAACATTGTAACTCTGTGAGATGAATTCACATATTACAAATCAGTTTCTCAGGAAGGTTCTTTCCAGTATTTCTCTAAGTATATTTCCTTATCCACCATACACCTCAACGTGCTCCCAAATATCCCTTTGCAGATTCCACAAAAACAGCATTAGCAAACTGCTCCATGAAAAGAAAGGTGCAATACTGTGAGGTGAATTCCCACATCACATAGTAGTTTCTCAGAAAACTTCCTTATAATTTTTATCAGAGTATATTTCCTTCATCACTGCAAGCTTCAATGTGATTCAAAATATCCCTTCTCAGATTCCACAAAAACAGCGCTACCAAACTGCTTCCTTTAAGGAATCATGTAACTCTGTGAGATGAATTGCCACATAACAAAGCAGTTTCTCAGAAAGCTTCTTTCCAGATTTTGTCTGAGGTATTTCCTTTGTCAAAATAACTTTCAATGCATTCCAAAATATCCCTTTGCACATTCCACGAAAACAGTGTTAGCAAACTGCCCCATGAAAAGAAAGGTTTAACACGGTGAGATGAATTCACACATCACAAAGAACTTTCTCAAAAAGCTTCTTTCTCGTTTTTTCTGAGGATATTTCCTTTGTCACCATAGACTTCAATGTGATAAAATATATCCTTTCTTAAATTCCCCCAAAACAGTGCTAACAGACTGATTCATGAAAAGAATCATGCAATGCTGTGAGATGAATTAACCCATCTCAAAGGGGTTTCCCAGATATCTTCTTTCTAGTTTTTATTGGAGGGTAATCCCTTTGTCACTATACACTTCAATGCAATCAATAATGTCACATTGCAGATTCCAAGAAAACAGTGTTAGCATACTTCTCAATGAAAAGAACAGTGCAATTCTGAGAGATGAATTCATAGATCATGAAGTAGTTTCTCAGAAAGCTTCTTTTTGTTATTTATCTGAGGATATTTCCTTTGTCATCATAGGCTTCAATATGCTCCCAAATATCCTATCTCAGATTCCACGAAAACTGTGTTATCAACCTACTCAATGAAAAGAACGCTGTAGCCCTGTGAGGTAAATTCACATATCACAAAGAGGTTTCTCAGAAAGATTCTTTCTAGTTTTTATATGACAATATTTCCTTTGTCACCATAAGCTTCAATGCGCTCAGAAATATTCCATTGCAGATTTCAAGACAACAGAGTTAGCAGACTGCTAAATGAAGAGAACAGTGTAACACTGTGAGATGGTTTCACACATCACAAAGCTGTTTCCCAGAAACAGCTTCTTTCTAGTTTTTATCTGAGGATATTTCCTTTTTCACCATAGGCCTGAATGCATTCTCAAATATCCCTTTGCAGATTCCACAAAAACGGTGTTTGCAAATTTCTCCATGAAAAGAAAGGTGTATCTCTGTGAGATAAATTCACGCATCCCTAAGAACTTTCTCAGATAGCTTCTTCCTAGTTTTTATCTGAGTATATTTCCTTAGTCACCATAGGATTCATGGCAATCCAAAATATCCCTTCTCAGATTCCCCAAAAAAAGTGCTACCAAACTGATCCATGAAAGGAATTCTGTAACTCTATGAGATAAATTAACACATCATAAAGCAGTTTCTCAGAGGGCTTTTTTCCAGTTTTTATATGGAGATATTTCCTTTTTCACCGTAAGCCTCAATTCGCTCCCAAATATTCCTTTGCAGATTCCACGAAAACAGTGTTTGCAAACTGCTCCATGAAAAGAAAGGTGTATCTCTTTGAGATAAATTCACACATCACAAAGAAGTTTCTCAGAAAGCTCCTTTATAATTTTTATCTCAGGATAATTCGTTTGTCACCATAGGCTTCAATGTGATACAAAATATCCAATTGCAGATTTCCCAAAAACAGTGCTACCAAACTCCTCCATGAGAGGAATCGTGTAACTCTGTAATATGAATTCAGAAATCACAAAGCAGTTTCTCAGAAAGCTTCCTTCTAGTTTTTGTCTGAGGGTATTTTCTTTGTCACCAGAAACTTCAATGAGCTCTGAAATATCCCATTGCAGATTCCGAGAAAACAGTGTAAGCGGACTGCTAAATGAAAAGAACAGTGTAACTCTGTAGAGTGATTTCACACATCACAAAGCAGTTTCTCAGAAAGCTTCTTTCTAGTATTTATCTGAAGATATTTCCCTTTCCACCATAGGCCTCAATAAGCTCCAAATTATCCCTTTGCAGATTCCACAAAAACAGTGTCAGCAAACTGCTCCATGAAAGAAAGGGGTAACACTGTGAGATGAATTCCCACATCATGAAGAAGACTCTAAGAAAGCTTCTTTATAATATTCATCTGGGGATATTTCTATTTTCACCATAGACTTCAAGGCGATCCAAAATATCCCTTCTCAGATTCCCCAAAAAAAGAGCTACTAAACTCCATGAAAAGTATGGTGTAACTCTGTGAGATGAATTCCCATATCAGAAAGCTGTTTCTCAGAAAGTTTCTTTCTAGTTTTTATCTGAGGATATTTTCTTTTTCACCATATTCCTCAAGGCACTCTGGAATATCCCATTGCAGGTTCCACAACAAAGGGGTTAGAAAACTTCTCAATGAAAAGAACAGTGTGTATTCTTGAGATGAATTCACACATCACAAAGGAGTTTCACAGAAACCTTCTTACAGCTTTTTATCTGAGGATATTTCCTTTGTCACCATAAGCTTCAATGTGCTCCCAAATACCCTGTTGCAGATTCCATGAAAACAGGATAATCAAATTACACAATTAAAAGAATGGTGTAACTCTGTGAGATGAATTCACACATCACAAAGCAGTTTCTCATAATGCTTTTTTCTATTTTTATCTGAGGATATTTCCTTTATCACAATAGACCTCAATGTGCTCCCAAATATCTCTTTCATATTCCATGAAAATAGTGTTAGACAACTGCTTCATGAAAAGAAAGGTGTAGCTCTGTAAGACGAACTCACACATCACCAAGAACTTTCTCAGAAAGCTGCTTTCTAGTTTTTATCTGAGGACACTTCCTTTGTCACCATAGGCGTCAATATGATGCAAAATGTGCCTTCTCGGATTCCTCAAAAAGAGTTCTACGAAACTGTATCAAGAAAAAAAAAGCTGTAACTCTGTGAGATGAATTCACTAATCAGAAAGCAGTTTCTCAGAAACATTCTTTCTAGGTTTTCTCTGAGGATATATCCTTTGTCACCATCAGCTTCAATGCACTCCAAAATGTCACATTGCAGATTCCAAGAAAACAGTGTTAGAAAACTGCTCAATGAGGAGAACAGTGTTAACTCTATGAGATGAAATCACACCTCACAAAGCAGTTTCTCAGAACGTTTCTTTCTAGTTTTTTTCTGAGGATATATACTTTTTCAGCATAGGCCTCAATGTGTTCTCAAATATCACTTTGCAGATTCCACAAAAATAGTGTTAGCAAATGACTCCATGAAAGGAAAGTTGAAAATTTGTGAGATGAATTCACACATCACAAAGCAGTTTCTCAGAAGCTTCTTTTTGGTTTATGTCTGAGGATGTTTCCTTTATCACCATAGACTTCAATGTGCTCCTAATTATCCTATTACAGATTCCACAGATAGAGTGTTAGCAAACTGTTCCAATACACCAATCATGTAACTCTGTTAGATGAGTTCACACATCACAAAGGAGTTTCTCAGAAAGCTTCTCTACTTTTTTTTTTTGAAAAAGTTTTAAATGTAAGTTTATTTGGAGAATATGGCATATTGGCCCAGAGTACACATAAAAAACAAAAGAGTATAATTAACAATAGTTTCAAATATGGACCTACCAGACATCTTGATAAAATCAGTATTGATGTGTATATGAATGTCAACATTGTGTTTTTCCAATTCAATACTATGTTATGCCATAAAACTGCACCAGTTATAGAAATTAGAATTCGTTAAAAACTGTTGAAATCTTTAAAGTTTTCCTGTTTAAAAATCCAGAAAATATTAAAGTTTTTCCAAAAGTTGAAGTAAATAAATTAATGTCAGTGACAGAAATACAGTGAATCTAATTAGAAGTCCCTGGGTTTGTTAGTAAATGAAATATCAGCTGCAGTGAATTAGACTATGTGTCTTCAGTTATTTTTTTCTAAAAAGAATTACAAAATATCTACAACTGTTTTTTATTCGGAGAGTTATTTTTTTCCTTCCCGACAATCAAGAAATATTTAGGATCCTTTTGTCATAAAGAAAGAAATTGCCATTTGGGGACAGATTTTCTTAAATGCCTGGATGTTAAGCTTGGGAAAGTAAAACAAAATCTATTCTCGTGTGAGGGAGAGGCTTTCATTTGTCTGCTACATGTTTCTTTTGTCAAATCCTTTACGTGTTTCATTATTATCATTATACTTTAAGTTCTAGGGTACATGTGCATAACGTGCAGGTTTGTTACATATGTATACTTCTGTCATGTTGGTGTGCTGCACCAATCAACTCGTCAGCACCCATCAACTCGTCATTTACATCAGGTATAACTCCCAGTGCAATCCCTCCCCCCTGTCCCCATGATAGGCCCCAGTGTGTGATGTTCCCCTTCCTGAGTCCAAGTGATCCCACGGTTCAGTTCCCACCTATGAGTGAGAACATGCGGTGTTTGGTTTTCTGTTCTTGCAAAAGTTTACTGAGAATGATGCTTTCCAGCTTCATCCATGTTCCTACAAAGGACACAAACTCATCCTTTTTTATGGCTGCATAGTATTCCATGGTGTATATGTGTCATATTTTCTTAATCCAGTCTGTGACTGATGGACACTTGGGTTGATTCCAAGTCTTTGCTATTGTGAATAGTGCCACAATGAACATACGTGTGCATGTGTCTTCGTAACAGCATGATTTATAATCCTTTGGATACATATCCAGCAATGGGATGGCTGGGTCATATGGTACTTCTAGTTCTAGATCCTTGAGGAATCGCCATACTGTTTTCCATAATGGTTGAACTAGTTTACAATCCCACCAACAGTGTAAAAATGTCCCTGTTTCTCCACATCCTCTCCAGCACCTGCTGTTTCCTGATTTTTTAATGATTGTCATTCTACCTGGTGTGAGATGGTATCTCATTGAGGTTTTGATTTGCATTTCCCTGATGGCCAGTGATGACGAGCATTTTTTCATGTGTCTGTAGGCTATATGAATGTCTTCTTTTGAGAAATGTCTGTTCATATCCTTTGCCCACTTTTTGATGGGATTGTTTGCTTTTTTTCTTGTAAATTTTTTTGAGTTCTTTGTAGGTTCTGGATATCAACCCTTTGTCAGATGAGTAGATTGCAAAAATTTTCTCCCATTCCATAGGTTGCCTGTTCACACTGATGATAGTTTCTTTTGCTGTGCAGAAGCTCTTTAGTTTAATTAGATCCCATTTGTCAATTTTGGCTTTTGTTGCCATTGCTTTTGGTGTTTTAGACATGAAGTCTTTGCCCATGCCTACGTCCTGAATGGTATTACTTAGGTTTTATTCTAGGATTCTTACGATATTAGGTCAAACATTTAAGTGTCTAACCCATCTTGAATTAATTTTCGTATAAGGAGTAAGGAAAGGATCCAGTTTCAGCTTTCTCCTTATGGCTAGCCAATTTTCCCTGTACCATTTATTAAATAGGGAATCCTTTCCCCATTTCTTGTTTTTCTCAAGTTTGTCAAAGATCAGATGGGTGTAGATGTGTGGTATTATTTCTGAGGACTCTGTTCTGTTCCATTGGTCTATATCTCTGTTTTGGCACCAGTACCATGCTGTTTTGGTTACTGTAGCCTTGTAGTATAGTTTGAAGTCAGGTAGCGTGACGCCTCCAGCTTTGTCCTTTTGACTTAGGATTGTCTTGGCAATGCGGGCTCTTTTTTGATTTCTTTCCCTTGATTTCTTTCTCTTGCCTGATTGCCCTAGCCAGAACTTCCAACACTCTTTTGAATAGGAGTGGTGAGAGAGGGCATCCCTGTCTTGTGCCAGTTTTCAAAGGAGTTTTCAGTTTTGCCCATTCAGTATGATATTTCTGTGGGTTTGTCATAAATAGCTCTTATTATTTTGAGATCGTTCCATCAATACCGAATTTATTGAGCGTTTTTGCATGAAGGCTGTTGAATTTTGTCAAAGCCTTTTCTGCATCTATTGAGATAATCATGTGGTTCTTGTCTTTGGTTCTGTTTATATGCTGGATTACATTATTGATTTTCTCTGTTCTTGCATCCCAGGGATGAAGCCCACTTGATCATGGTGGATAAGCTTTTGATGTGCTGCTGAATCGGTTTGCCAGTATTTTATTGAGGATTTTTGCATCGATGTTCATCAGGGATATTGGTCTAAAATTCTCTTTTTGTGTCTCTGCCAGGCTTTGGTATCAGGATGATGTTGGCCTCATAAAATGAGTTAGGAGGATTCCCTCTTTTTATTGATTGGAATAGTTTCAGAAGGAATGGTACCAGCTCCTCCTTGTACCTCTGGTAGAATTCAGCTGTGAATCCATCTGGTCCTGGACTTTTTTTGTTTGGTAGGCTATTAATTATTGCCTCAATTTCAGAGTCTGCTATTGGTCTATTCAGGATTCAACTTCTTCCTGGTTTAGTCTTGGGAAGTGTAAGTGTCAGGAAATTATCCATTTCTTCTAGTTTTTCTAGTTTATTTGTGTAGAGGTGTTTATAGTATTCTCTGATGGCAATTTATATTTCTGTGAGGTCGGTGGTGATATCCCCTTTATCATTTTTTATTAAGTCTATTTGATTCTTCTCTCTTTTCTTCTTTATTAGTCTTGCTAGCAGTCTACCAATTTTGTTGATCTTTTCAAAAAACCAACTCTTGGATTCATTGATTGTTTGGAGTGTTTTTTGTGTCTCCTTCAGTTCTGCTCTGATCTTAGTTATTTCTTATCTTCTGCTAGCTTTTGAATTTGTTTGCTCTTGCTTCTCTAATTCTTTTAATTGTGATGTTAGAGTGTCAATTTTAGATCCTTCCTGCTTTCTCTTGTGGGCATTTAGTGCTATAAATTTCCCTCTACACACTGCTTTAATGTGTCCCAGAGATTCTGGTATGTTGTATCTTTGTTCTCATTGGTTTCAAAGAACATCTTTAGTTCTGCCTTCATTTTGTGATGTACCCAGTAGTCTTTCAGGAGCACGTTATTCATTTTCCATGATGTTCAGCGGTTTTGATTGAGTTTCTTAGTCCTGAGTTCTAGTTTGATTGCACTGTGGTCTGAGAGACAGTTTGTTATAATTTATGTTCTTGTGTATTTGGAGAGGAGTGCTTTATTTGCAATTATGTTGTCAGTTTTGGAATAAATATGATGTGGTGCTGAGAAGAATGTATATTCTGTTGATTTCGGGTGGAGAGTTCTGTAGATGTCTATCAGGTCTGCTTGCTGCAGAGATGAGTTCAATTCCTGGATATCTTTGTTAACTTTCTGTCTTGTTGATCTGTCTAATGTTGACAGTGGAGTGTTAATCTCCCATTATTATTATGGAGTCTAAGTCTCTTTGTAAGTCTCTAAGGACTTGCTTTATGAATGTGGGTGCTTCTGAATTGGGTGCATATATATTTAGGGTAGTTAGTTCTTCCTGTTGAATTGATCCCTTTACCATTATATAATGGCCTTCTTTGTCTCTTTTGATCTTTGATGGTTTAAAGTCTGTTTCATCAGAGATTAGTATTGCAAACCCTGCTTTTTATTGTTCTCCATTTGCTTGGTAGATCTTCCTCCATCTCTTTATTTTGAGCCTATGTATGTGTCTGCATGTGAGATGGGTCTCCTGAATACAGCAGACTGATGGGTCTTGACTCTTTATCCAGTTTGCCAGTCTGTGTCTTTTAATTGGAGCATTTAGTCCATTTACATTTAAGGTTAATATTGTTATGTGTGAACTTCATCCTGCCGTTATGATATTAACTGGTTATTTTGCTTGTTAGTTGATGCAGTTTCTTCCTAGCCTCGATGGTCTTTACATTTTGGCATATTTTTGCAATGGCTGGTACCAGTTGTTCCTTTCCATGTTTAGGGCTTCCTTCAGGGTCTCTTGTAAGGCAGGCCTGGTGGTGACAAAATCTCTAAGCATTTGCTTATCTGTAAAGGATTTTATTTCTCCTTCCTTATGAAACTTAGTTTGGCTGGATATGAAATTCTGGGTTTAAAATTCTTTTCTTTAAGAACTTTGAATTTTGGCCCCACTCTCTTCTGGCTTGTAGAGTTTCTGAGAGATCTGCTGTTAGTCTGATGGGCTTCCCTTTGTGGGTAACCGACCTTTCTCTCTGGCTGCCCTTAAGATTTTTCCTTCATTTCAACTTTGGTGAATCTGGCAATTATGTGTCTTGGGTTGCTCTTCTGGAGGAGTATCTTTGTGGCGTTCTCTGTATTTCCTGAATTTGAATGTTGGCCTGCCCTACTAGGTTGGGGAAGTTCTCCTGGATGATATCCTGAAGAGTGTTTTCCAACTTGGTTCCATTTTCCCCTCACTTTCAGGCACCCCAATCAGACGTAGATTTGGTCTTTTACATAATCCCATACTTCTTGCAGGCTTTGTTCATTTCTTTTCTTCTTTTGGTTTCTCTTCTTGCTTCATTTCATTCATTTGATCCTCAATCGCTGATACTCTTTCTTCCAGTTGATCGAGTCTGTAACTGAAACTTGTGCATTTGTCCGCGTATTTCTCGTGTCATGGTTTTCATCTCTGTCATTTCGTTTATGACCTTCTCTGCATTAATTATTCTGTCAATTCTTCCACTCTTTTTCAAGATTTTTTAGTTTCTTTTGATCTTTGATGGTTTAAAGTCTGTTTTATCAGAGACTAGGATTGCAACCCTGCTTTTTTGTTCTCCATTTGCTTGGTAGATCTTCCTCCATCCCTTTATTTTGAGCCTATGTATGTCTCTGCATGTGAGATGGGTCTCCTGAATACAGCAGACTGATGGGTCTTGACTCTTTATCCAGTTTGCCAGTCTGTGTCTTTTAATTGGAGCATTTAGTCCATTTACATTTAAGGTTAATATTGTTATGTGTGAACTTCATCCTGCCGTTATGATATTAACTGGTTATTTTGCTTGTTAGTTGATGCAGTTTCTTCCTAGCCTCGATGGTCTTTACATTTTGGCATATTTTTGCAATGGCTGGTACCAGTTGTTCCTTTCCATGTTTAGGGCTTCCTTCAGGGTCTCTTGTAAGGCAGGCCTGGTGGTGACAAAATCTCTAAGCATTTGCTTATCTGTAAAGGATTTTATTTCTCCTTCCTTATGAAACTTAGTTTGGCTGGATATGAAATTCTGGGTTTAAAATTCTTTTCTTTAAGAACTTTCAATTTTGGCCCCCACTCTCTTCTGGCTTGTAGAGTTTCTGCCGAGAGATCCGCTGTCAGTCCGATGGGCTTCCCTTTGTGGGCAACCCGACCTTTCTCTCTGGCTGCCCTTAAGATTTTTTCCTTCATTTCAACTTTGGTGAATCTGGCAATTATGTGTCTTGGAGTTGCTCTTCTGCAGGAGTATCTTTGTGGTGTTCTCTGTATTTCCTGAATTTGAATGTTGGCCTGCCCTACTAGGTTGGGGAAGTTCTCCTGGATGATATCCTGAAGAGTGTTTTCCAACTTGGTTCCATTTTCCCCCTCACTTTCAGACACCCCAATCAGACGTAGATTTGGTTTTTTTTTACATAATCCCATACTTCTTGCAGGCTTTGTTCATTTCTTTTTCTTCTTTTGGTTTCTCTTCTTGCTTCATTTCATTCATTTGATCCTCAAGTGCTTATACTCTTTCTTCCAGTTGATCGAGTCTGTAACTGAAACTTGTGCATTTGTCGCGTATTTCTCGTGTCATGGTTTTCATCCCTGTCAGTTCGTTTATGGCCATCTCTGCATTAATTATTCTAGTTATCAATTCTTCCACTCTTTTTTCAAGATTTGTAGTTTCTTCTTGCTGGGTACGTAATTCCTCCTTTAGCTCTGTGAAGTTTGAGGACTAGAGTCTTCTTCTCTCATCTCGTCAAAGTCGTTCTCTGTCCAGATTTGATTCATTGCTGGAGATGAGTTGTGTTCCTTTGGAGGGGGAGATGCGCTCCTATTTTTTGAATTTCCAGTTTTTCTGCCCTGCTTTTTCCCCATCTTTGTAATTTTATCTGCCTCTGGTCTTTGATGGTGGTGATGTACTGATGGGGTTTTGGTGTGGGTGTCCTTCCTGTTTGTTAGTTTTGCTTCTAACAGTCAGGACCCTTAGCTGTAGGTCTGTTGGAGATTGTTTGAGGTACAGTCCAGACCCTGTTTTCCTGGGTATCAGCAGCAGAGGCTACAGAAGATAGAATATTGCTGAACAGCAAGTGCACCTGTCTGATTCTTGCTTTAGAAACTTCTTCTCAGGGGTGTACCCCACTGTGTGAGGTGTGGGGTGTCGGTGTGCCCCTGGTTGGGGATGTCTCCCAGTTAGGCTACTCAGGGGTCAGGGACCCACTTGAGCAGGCAGTCTGTCCGTTCTCAGATCTCAATCTTCGTGTTGGCAGATCCACTGTTCTCTTCAAAGCTGTCAGACAGAGCCGTTTGCCTGTGCAGAGGTTTTTGCTGCTTTTGTTGTTGTTGTCCTTGTTTAGCAGTGCCCTGTCCCCAGAGGTGGAGTCTACAGAGACAGGCAGGCCTCCTTGAGCTCCTGTGAGCTCCACCCAGTTCGAGCTTCCCAGCGGCTTTGTTTACCTACTTAAGCCTCAGCAATGGTGGAAGGCCATTCCACAGCCTCGCTGCTGCCTTGCCATTAGATCGTGGACTGCTGTGCTAGAAATGAGGGAGGCTCTGTGGGCATAGGACCCTCCCAGCCAGGTGTGGGATATAATCTCCTGGTGTGCCCGTTTGCTAAGACCCTTGGTAAAGGGTAGTATTGGGGTAGGAGCTACTGATTTTCCAGGTGTTGTGTGTCTCAGTTCCCCTGGCTATGAAAAGGGATTCCCTTCTCCCTTGCACTTCCCAGGTGAGGTGATGCCTCACCCTGCTTCAGCTCTCACTGGTCCGGCTGCAGCAGCTGACAAGCACAGATTGTCTGGCACTTCTTAGTGAGATGAACCCAGTACCTCAGTTTAAAATGCAGAAATCACCTGTCTTCTGTGTCGCTTGCACTGGGAGCTGGAGACTGGAGCTATACTTATTCAGCCTTCTTGCTCCGCCCCCTTCTTTCTACTTTTTATCTGAGGATATTTACCAAGTCAACTTAGGCTTCAATGTGATTCAAAATATCCCTTTGTAGATTCCATGAAAACAGTGTTAACCTACTGCTCAATGAAAAGAACAGTGTAACTCTGTGAGATGAATTCATACATCACAAAGCAGTTTCCCAGAAAGCTTCTTTCTACTTTTTCTTTGAGGATATTCCTTTTTTAACCATAGGCCTCACTGCACTTGCGAATATCCCTTTGCTGTTTCCGCAAACACTGTTTTACCAAACTGCTCCATTAAAAGAAACGTGTACCTCTATGAGATTAATTCCCACATCACAAAGAAGTTTCTTGGAACGCTTCTTTCTAGTTAGCATCTGAAGATATATACTTTGTCACCATAGGCTCCAATGTGATCCAAATTATCCTTCTCACTTCCCTAAAACAGTACTACAAAGTACTCCATGAATAGAATGTGTAACTCTGTGAGATGAATTCATATCACAAAGCAATTTCTCAGAAAGTTTCTTTTACTTTTGTCTGAGGAAATTTCCTTTATCACTATAAGCTTCAATGCTCAGAATATCACATTGCAGATTCAATGAAAACAGTGTTATAAAACTACTCAATAAAAAATAGCAGTGTAATTCTGCAAGATGAATTCACACATCACAAAGCAGTTTCTCAGAAAGCTTCTTTCTAGTTTTTATATGAGGGTATTTTCTTTGTTACCATAAGTTTCAATGCACTCTGAAATATCCCATTGCAGATTCCAAGAAATCAGAGTGAGCAAATGGCTCAATGAAAGGAACAGAGCAGCTCTGTGAGAAGAATTCACACATTAGAAAACATTTTCTCAGACAGCTTCTTTCTAGTTTTTATCGGAGGATATTTCCTTTTTCACCATAGGCCTCAATGCACTCCAAAATATCCCTTTGCAGACACCACAAAAACAGTTTTCCAAGCTGCTCAATGAAAAGAATGGTGTAACTCTGTGAGATGAGTGCACACATCATAAATGACTTTCTCAGAAGGATTCTTTCTCGTTTTTATCTGAGGATATTTCCTTTTTCTCCATAGGCCTCAATGCACTCCCAAATACCCCTTTGCAGATTCCACGAAAGCAGTGTTAGCAAACTTCTCCACAAAAAGGCAGGTGTAATTCTGTGAAGAGGTATTAACACTTCACAAAGAACTTTCTCAGAAAACTTCTTTCTAGTTTTTAACTGAGGATGTTTCCTTTTCACCATAGGCTTCAATGCGATCCCAAATATCCATTCTGAGATTCCCCATAAACAGTACTACCAAACTGTTCCAGAAAAGTAACTTGTAACTCTGTGAAATGAATTAACACATCATAAATCAGTTTCTCGATGCTTTTTCTAGTTTTTGTCTGAGGATATTTCCTTTGTCACCATAGGCTTCAATGCAATCCCAAATATCCCTTCTCAGATTCCCAAAAACAGTGCTACCAAACTGCTCCATTAAAAGAAACGTGTACCTCTATGAGATTAATTCCCACATCACAAAGAAGTTTCTTGGAACGCTTCTTTCTAGTTAGCATCTGAAGATATATACTTTGTCACCATAGGCTCCAATGTGATCCAAATTATCCCTTCTCACTTTTCCCTAAAACAGTACTACCAAAGTACTCCATGAATAGAATCGTGTAACTCTGTGTGATGAATTCATAAATCACAAAGCAATTTCTGAGAAAGTTTCTTTTACTTATTGTCTGAGGAAATTTCCTTTATCACTATAAGCTTCAATGCGCTCAGAAATATCACATTGCAGATTCAATGAAAACAGTGTTATAAAACTACTCAATAAAAAATAGCAGTGTAATTCTGCAAGATGAATTCACACATCACAAAGCAGTTTCTCAGAAAGCTTCTTTCTAGTTTTTATATGAGGGTATTTTCTTTGTTACCATAAGTTTCAAGGTGCTCAGTATCCCATTGCAGTTTGCAAGAAAACAACGTTAGCAAACTGCTCCATGAAAAGAACAGTGTAACTCTGTGAGATGAATTCACACATCACAAAGTAGTTTCTCAAGCTTCTTTCTGGTTTTATCTGAGGATATTTCCTTTTTCTCCATAGGCCTCAATGCACTCCCAAATACCCTTTGCAGATTCCACGAAAGCAGTGTTAGCAAACTTCTCCACAAAAAGGCAGGTGTAATTCTGTGAAGAGGTATTAACACTTCACAAAGAACTTTCTCAGAAAACTTCTTTCTAGTTTTATCTGAGGATATTTCTTCTTTCACTATAGGCCTCAATGTGCTCCCAAATATCGCTTGGCAGATTCCACAAAAAAAGTGTTAACAAATGACTCCATGGAATGAAAGGTGTAACTCTGTGAGATGAATTCATGTATCACAAAGACCTTTCTCAGAAAGATTCTTTATAGTTTTTATCTGTGGTGTTTCCTTTGTCACCATAGGCTTCAATGCCATCCAAAATATCCCTTCTCAGATTCCCCAAAAAAAGTACTAAAAATCTGTTCCATGAAAAGTAAGGTGTAACTCTGTGAGATTAATTCATAAATCAGCAGTTTCTCAGAATGGTTATTTCTAGGTTATTTTCTGAGGATATTTCCTTTGTCTCCTTAGGCTTCAATGCACTTTCAAATATCCTATTGCTCATTCCATGAAAACAGTGTTAGCTAACTGCTCAATGAAAAGAACAGTGTAACTCTGTGAGATGAGTTCACACATCACAAAGTGGTTTCTCAGAAAGCTTCTTTCTACTTTTTATCTGAGGCCATTTCCTTTGTCACCATAAGTTTCAAGGTGCTCGAAGTATCCCATTGCAGTTTGCAAGAAAACAACGTTAGCAAACTGCTCCATGAAAAGAACAGTGTAACTCTGTGAGATGAATTCACACATCACAAAGTAGTTTCTCAGAAAGCTTCTTTCTGGTTTTTATCTGAGGATATTTCCTTTTTCTCCATAGGCCTCAATGCACTCCCAAATACTCCTTTGCAGATTCCACGAAAGCAGTGTTAGCAAACTTCTCCACAAAAAGGCAGGTGTAATTCTGTGAAGAGGTATTAACACTTCACAAAGAACTTTCTCAGAAAACTTCTTTCTAGTTTTTAACTGAGGATGTTTCCTTTTTCACCATAGGCTTCAATGCGATCCCAAATATCCATTCTGAGATTCCCCATAAACAGTACTACCAAACTGTTCCAGAAAAGTAACTTGTAACTCTGTGAAATGAATTAACACATCATAAATCAGTTTCTCGGGATGCTTTTTCTAGTTTTTGTCTGAGGATATTTCCTTTGTCACCATAGGCTTCAATACAATCCAAAATATACCTCCTCTGATTCCCCAAAAACGGTGCTACCAAACTGCTCCATGAAAAGAATCATGTAACTCTGTGCAATGAATTCTCAAATCACAAAGCAGTTTCTCATAAACTTTCTTTCTAGTTTTTGTCCAAGGATATTTCCTTCAATGTGCTCTGAAATATCCCATTGCTGATTTCAAGAAAGCAGTGTTAGCAAACTCCTCAATGAAAAGAACAGTGTAACTCTGTGAGCTGAATTAACACATCATAAAGCAGTTTCTCAGAAAGATTCTTTCTGTTTATTATCTGAGGATATTTCTTATTTCACCATAGGCCTCAATAGGATCCCAAATATCCCTTGGCAGGTTCCACAAAAACAGTGTTATCAAAGTGCTCCATGAAAAGAAAGGTGTATGCAAGCTCAATGAAAAGAATGGTGTAACTCTGTGAGGTGAATTCGCACATCACAAAGCAGTTTCTCGGAAAGATTCTTTTCAGTTTTTATCTGAGAATACTTGATTTTTCCAATACAGGCCTCAATGCTCTCCCAATTAACCCTTTGCAGATTCCATGAAAACAGTGTTAGCAAACTTCTCCATGGAAAGAATGGTGTATCTCTGCGAGGTGAACTTACACATCATGAAGAAGTTTCTCAAAATGCTTCTTTTAATTTTTATCTGAGGATGATTCCATTGTCACTGTAGGATATAATGCCATCCAAAATATCCCTTGTCAGATTCCCCCAAAAAAGTGCTAGGAAACTGCTCCATGAAAAGAAAGGTGTAACTCTGTGAAATGAATTCTGAAATAACAAAGCAGTTTCTCAGGAAGTTTGTTTCTGGTTTTTGTCTGAGGATATTTTGTCTGTCACCATTAGCTTCAATGCACTCCAAAATATCCCATTGCAGATTCCATGAAAACATGGTTACCAAACTGCTCAATGAAAAGAACAGTGTAACTCTGTTGTATGAATTCACACATCACAGAGAACTTTCTCAGTAAGCTTTTTCTTCAAGTTTTTATGTGAGGATATTTCCTTTGTCACCATAGGCTTCAATGCGATCCCAAATATCCATTCTGAGATTCCCCATAAACAGTACTACCAAACTGTTCCAGAAAAGTAACTTGTAACTCTGTGAAATGAATTCTGAAATAACAAAGCAGTTTCTCAGGAAGTTTGTTTCTGGTTTTGTCTGAGGATATTTCCTTTGTCACCATAGGCTTCAATGCACTTTCAAATATCCTATTGCTCATTCCATGAAAACAGTGTTAGCAAACTTCTCCATGGAAAGAATGGTGTATCTCTGCGAGGTGAACTTACACATCATGAAGAAGTTTCTCAAAATGCTTCTTTTAATTTTTATCTGAGGATGATTCCATTGTCACTGTAGGATATAATGCCATCCAAAATATCCCTTGTCAGATTCCCCAAAAAGTGCTAGGAAACTGCTCCAATGAAAAGAACAGGTGTAACTCTGTGAGATGAATTCACATCACAAAGCAGTTTCTCAGAAAGTTCTTTCTGTTTTTTATCTGAGGATATTTCTTTTCACCATAGGCTTCAATGTGCTCAAATATCCATTGCAGATTCCAGAAAACAGTGTTAGCAAACTGCTCATGAAAAGAAAGGTGTAACTCTGTGAGATGAATTCACACATCACAAAGCAGTTTCTCAGAAAGCTTCTTTTCAGTTTTTATCTGAGGATATTTCCTTTGTCACCATAGGCCTCAAATCCCCAAATATCCCTTGCAGATTCCATGAAAACAGTGTTAGCAAACTGCTCATGAAAGAAATGTAACTCTGTGAGATGAATTCACACATCACAAAGGTTTCTCAGAAAGCTTCTTTCTAGTTTTTATCTGAGGATATTTCTTTGTCACCATAGCTTCAATGTGTCCAAAATATCCTTCTTGCAGATTCCACAAAAACAGTGCTACCAAACTGCTCCATGAAAAGAAAGGTGTAACTCTGTGAGATGAATTCACACATCACAAAGCAGTTTCTCAGAAGTTTTTTCTAGTTTTTATCTGAGGATATTTCCTTTGTCACCATAGCTTCAATGCACTCCAAAATATCCCATTGCAGATTCCATGAAAACATGGTTACCAAACTGCTCAATGAAAAGAACAGTGTAACTCTGTTGTATGAATTCACACATCACAGAGAACTTTCTCAGTAAGCTTTTTTCTTCAAGTTTTTATGTGAGGATATTTCCTTTGTCACCATTGGCTTAAACGTGATCCCAAATATCCTCTCAGATTAACTAAAAAGGCATTACCAAACTGATCTATGAAAAGAATCATGTAACACTGTGAGGTGAATTCAAAAATCACAAAGCTTCTTCCTGGTTTAGTTTTTGGGAGATTGTCCTTTGTCCAGGAAAGCTTCAATGCTCTAAATATTTCTAGTTGATTTGAAAAATGTTTATAGTATTCTCTGAAAATGGTAGTTTGTATTTCTGTGGGGTCTGGTGATATCACAAATCATTTTCTCATCTTTCTAATTCCTCTCTTTCTTTCTTTATTAGTCTTGCTAGCGGTCTGTCAATGTTGATCTTTTCAAAACCAACTCCTGGATTCATTGATTTTTGAGGTGTGTTTCTATCTCCTTCAGTTCTGCTCTGATCTTAGTTATTTCTTGCCTAACTCTAGCTGAAATGTGTTTGCTCTTCCCTCTCTAATTCTTTTAAGATGTTAGAGTGTCTTTTTTGTCTACAAGAAGGAAAACCAAACACTACATGTTCTCACTATAGGTGGGAACTGCACAAAATATCACTTGCAGACTCAAGAAAAGACACTGGGCTTATCATGGGAAAAGAACAGGGATTGCATTGGGAGATGAATTGCATAAAGAGTTTCTCAGATATAAATGATGAATTGATGGGTATGACGAGTTGATGGGTGCAATGTGCACCCAACATACACAGATTCCATATGTAACAAACAGTGTTATGCACATGCTATAGAACTTAAAAGTATAATAAAAACATCACAAAGCAGTTTCTTAGAAGGATTCTTTCTAGTTATCTGAGGATATTTCCTTTGTCTCTAAGCTTCAATGCACTCAAAAATATCTCATTTGCAGATTCCATGAAAAAATGTTAGCAAACTGCTCCATGAAAATTATGATAACTCTGTGACGAATTCACAAATCACAAATAATTTTCTCAGAAAACTTCTTTCTAATTTATCTGAGAATATTTTCTTTCTCACCATAGGCTTCAATGTGATCCAAATATCCATTGCAGATTCCAAAAACAGTTACCAAACTGCTCCATGAAAAGAATCATGTAACTCTGTGAGATGAATTCAAAATCACAAAGCAGTTTCTCAGAAAGCTTCTTTCTAGTTTTTATCTGAGGATATTTCCTTTGTCACCTAAGCTTCAATGCACTCAAAATATCCCATTGTCAGATTCAAGAAACAGTGTTAGCAAACTGCTCATGAAAAGAAATGTAACTCTGTGAGATGAATTCACACATCACAAAGATTTCTCAGAAAGCTTCTTTCTAGTTTTTATCTGAGGATATTTCCTTTGTCACCATAGGCTTCAATGTGATCCAAATATCCATTTGCAGATTCCAAAAACAGTTACCAAACTGCTCCATGAAAAGAATCATGTAACTCTGTGAGATGAATTCAAAATCACAAAGCAGTTTCTCAGAAAGCTTCTTTCTAGTTTTTATCTGAGGATATTTCCTTTGTCACCTAAGCTTCAATGCACTCAAAATATCCCATTGTCAGATTCAAGAAACAGTGTTAGCAAACTGCTCATGAAAAGAAATGTAACTCTGTGAGATGAATTCACACATCACAAAGATTTCTCAGAAAGCTTCTTTTTTTATCTGAGGATATTTTCTTTCTCACCATAGGCTTCAATGTGATCCAAAATCTCCCTTCTCAGATTTCCCAAAAACAGTGCTACCAAACTGCTCCATAAAAGGAATCTTGTAACTCTGTGAAATGAATTCACAAATCACAAAGCAGTTTTTCAGAAAGCTTCTTTCTCTTTTTTGTCTGAGGATATTTACTTTGTCACTATAAGCTTCAATGCACTTCAAAATATCCCATTGCAGATTCCAAGAAAAGAGTGTTAGCAAACTGCTCAATGAAAAGAACAGTGTTACTCTCTGAGATGAATTCACACATCATAAAGCAGTTTCTCAGAAAGATTCTTTGGTTTTTATCTGAGTATGTTTCCTTTGTCATCATAGACTTCAATGTGCCCCCAACTACCTATTGCAGATTCCATGAAAACAGTGTTATCAAACTGCTCAATGAAAAGAACACTGTAACTGTGTAAGATGAAGTCAAACATCACAAAGAAGTTTCTTAGACAGCTTCTTTCTAGTTTTTATCTGAGGATATTTCCTTGTTAACTATAGGCCTCAATGCACTCCAAAATATCCCATTGCAGATTCCATGAAAACAGTGTTAGCACACTGCTCCATGAAAAAAGTGTAACTCTGTGAGATGAATTCACACATCACAAAGCAGTTTCTCAGAAAGCTTCTTTCTAGTTTTTATCTGGAGATTTCCTTTTTCACCATAGGCTTCAATGCATCCAAAATATCCCTTGCAGATTCCCCAAAAAACAGTGTTCAAACTGCTCCATGAAAAGAATTGTGTAACTCTGTGAGATGAATTCACACATCACAAAGCTTTCTTAGAGCTTTTTCTAGTTTTATCTGAGGATATTTTCTTTGTCACCATAGGCTTTGTGATGCATAATATCCCTTCTCAGATTCCCCAAAACAGTGCTACCAAACATCCATGAAAAATCATGTAAATGAGGTGAATTCAAATCACAAAGCTTTCAGCTCTTTCTAGAAATATCCTTTCTTTTATATTATCACAGATTCCAAGTGTGTTATCAAACTGCTCAATGAAAAGAATGGTGTAACTATGTGAGATGAATTCACACATCACAAAGTAGTTTCTCAGAAAGCTTCTTTCTAGTTTTTATCTGAGGATATTTCCTTTTCACCATAGGCTTCAATGACTCACAAATATCCATTGCAGATTCCACAAAACAGTGTTAGCAAACTGCTCAATGAAAAGAAAGTGTAACTCTGTGAGATGAATTCACACATCACAAAGCAGTTTCTCAGAAAGCTTCTTTCTAGTTTTATCTGAGGATATTTCCTTTGTCACCATAGCTTCAATGCCCAAATATCCTTGCAGATACCAGAAACAGTGTTAGAAACTGATCCATGAAAAGAATCATGTAACTCTGTGAGATGAATTACACATCACAAAAAGTTTCTCAGAAAGCTTCTTTCTAGTTTTTATCTGAGGATATTTCCTTTGTCAAAGCCAATGTCTCCAAAATATCCCATTGCAGATTCCCAGAAAACAATAGCAAACTGCTCAATGAAAAGAAAAGTGTAACTCTGTGAGATGAATTCACACATCACAAAGCAGTTTCTCAGAAAGCTTTTCTAGTTTTTATCTGAGGATATTTCCTTTCACCATAGGACTTCAATGTCTCCAAAAATATCCCTTTGCAGATTCCATGAAAACAGTGTTAAAACTGCTCATGAAAGAGAGGAGCAAGATGGCGAAGAACAGCTCAGTCTCCAACTCCCAGCAAGGACACAGAAGACCGGTGATTTCTGCATTTTCAACTGAGGTACTGGGGTCATCTCACCAGTGAGTGCCAGACAATGGTGCTGGTCAGCTGTTGCAGCCCACCAGCGAGAGCTGAAGCAGGGCGAGGCATCACTCACCTGAGAAGCGCAAGGGGAAGGGAACCTTTTCCAACCAGGGGAACTGAGACACACAACACCTGGAAAATCGGGTAACTCCCACCCCAATACTGCGCTTATAGTAACGGCACACCAGGAGAATATATCCACACCTGGCCGGAGGGTCCCATGCCGGAGCCTCCTCCTTGCTAAGACAGCAGTCTGCGGCGATCTAACCGCAAGGCAGCAGCGAGGCTGGGGAGGGGTGCCCGCCATTGCTGAGGCTAGGGTAAACAAAGCCGCTGGGAAGCTCGAACTGGTGGAGCTCACAGCAGCTCAAGGAAACCTGCCTGTCTCTGTAGACTCCCTCTGGGGACAGGGCACAGCTAAAAATATCAACAGGGAAGCAGCAGAGCCTGTGCAGACGTGAATGACTCTGTCTGACAGCTTTGAAGAGAGCAGTGATCTCCCAACACGGAGGTTGAGATCTGAGAAGGACAGACTGCCTGCTCAAGTGGGTCCCTGACCCTGAGTAGCCTAACTGGGAGACATCCCCACTAGGGGCAGTCTGACACCCCACACCTCACAGGGTGGAGTACACCCCTGAGAGGAAGCTTCCAAAGTAAGAATCAGACAGGTACACTTGTGTTCAGCAATATTCTATCTTCTGCAACCTCTGCTGCTGATACCCAGGCAAACAGGGTCTGGAGGACCTCAAGCAATCTCCAACAGACCTATAGCTGAGGGTCCTGACTGTTAGAAGGAAAACTATCAAACAGGAAGGACACACATACCAAAACCCCATCAGTACATCACCATCATCAAAGACCAGAGACAGATAAAACCACAAAGATGGGGAAAAAGCAGGGCAGAAAAGCTGGAAATTCAAAAATAAGAGCGCATCTCCCCTGCAAAGGAGCACAACTCATCTCCAGCAATGAATCAAAGCTGGTCAGAGAATGACTTTGATGAGATGAGAAGAAGGCTTCAGTCCATCAAACTTCTCAGAGCTAAAGGAGGAATTACGCACTAGCGCAAAGAAACTAAAAATCTTGAAAAAGAGGAAGAATTGACAGCTAGACTAATTAATGCAGAGAAGGTCATAAACGAAATGACAGAGATGAAAACCATGACACGAGAAATACGTGACAAATGCACAAGCTTCAGTAACCGACTGATCAACTGGAAGAAAGAGTATCAGCGATTGAGGATCAAATGAATGAAATGAAGCGAGAAGAGAAACCAAAAGAAAAAGAAGAAAAGAAATGAACAAAGCCTGCAAGAAGTATGGGATTATGTAAAAGACCAAATCTACGTCTGATTGGGGTGCCTGAAAGTGAGGGGAAAATGGAAACAAGTTGGAAAACACTCTTCAGGATATCATCCAGGAGAACTTCCCCAACCTAGTAGGGCAGGCCAACATTCAAATTCAGGAAATACAGAGAACGCCACAAAGATACTCCTCCAGAAGAGCAACCCAAGACACATAATTGCCAGATTCACCAAAGTTGAAATGAAGGAAAAATCTTAAGGGCAGCCAGAGAGAAAGGTCGGGTTACCCACAAAGGGAAGCCCATCAGACTAACAGCAGATCTCTCGCAGAAACTCTACAAGCCAGAAGAGAGTGGGGCCAATATTCAACGTTCTTAAAGAAAAGAATTTTAAACCCAGAATTTCATATCCAGCCAAACTAAGTTTCATCAGTGAAGGAGAAATAAAATCCTTTACAGATAAGCAAATGCTTAGAGATTTTGTCACCACCAGGCCTGCCTTACAAGAGACCCTGAAGGAAGCCCTAAACATGGAGCCATTGCAAAAACATGCCAAAATGTAAAGACCATCGAGGCTAGGAAGAAACTGCATCAACTAATGAGCAAAATAACCAGTTAATATCATAATGGCAGGATCAAGTTCACACATAACAATATTAACCTTAAATGTTAATGGACTAAATGCTCCAATTAAAAGACACAGACTGGCAAACTGGATAAAGAGTCAAGACCCATCAGTCTGCTGTATTCAGGAGACCCATCTCACATGCAGAGACATACATAGGCTCAAAATAAAGGGATGGAGGAAGATCTACCAAGCAAATGGAGAACAAAAAAAGCAGGGTTGCAATCCTAGTCTCTGATAAAACAGACTTTAAACCATCAAAGATCAAAAGAGACAAAGAAGGCCATTACATAATGGTAAAGGGATCAATTCAACAGGAAGAGCTAACTATCCTAAATATATATGCACCCAATACAGGAGCACCCAGATTCATAAAGCAAGTCCTTAGAGACTTACAAAGAGACTTAGACTCCTATACAATAATAATGGGAGACTTCAACACTCCACTGTCAACATTAGACAGATCAACGAGACAGAAAGTTAACAAGGATATCCAGGAATTGAACTCATCTCTGCACCAAGCACCTAGACATCTATAGAACTCTCCACCCCAAATCAACAGAATATACATTCTTCTCAGCACCACATCGCACTTATTCCAAAATTGACCACATAATTGGAAGTAAAGCACTCAGCAAATGTAAAAGAACAGAAATTATAACAAACTGTCTCTCAGACCACAGTGCAATCAAACTAGAACTCAGGACTAAGAAACTCAATCAAAACCGCTCAACTACATGGAAACTGAACAACCTGCTCTGAATGACTACTGGGTACATAACGAAATGAAGGCAGAAATAAAGATGTTCTTTGAAACCAATGAGAACAAAGATACAACATACCAGAATCTCTGGGACACATTTAAAACAGTGTGTAGAGGGAAATTTATAGCACTAAATGCCCACAAGAGAAAGCAGGAAAGATCTAAAATTGACACTCTAACATCACAATTAAAAGAACTAGAGAGGGAAGAGCAAACACATTCAAAAGCTAGCAGAAGGCAAGAAATAACTAAGATCAGAGCAGAACTGAAGGAGATAGAGACAAAAACCCTCCAAAAATCAATGAATCCAGGAGTTGGTTTTTGAAAAGATCAACAAAATTGACAGACCGCTAGCAAGACTAATAAAGAAGAAAAGAGAGAGAATCAAATAGATGCAATAAAAATGATAAAGGGATATCACCACCGACCCCACAGAAATACAAACTACCATCAGAGAATACTATAAACACCTCTACACAAATCAACTAGAAAATCTAGAAGAAATGGATAATTTCCTGGACACTTACACTCTCCCAAGACTAAACCAGGAAGAAGTTGAATCCCTGAATAGACCAATAGCAGGCTCTGAAATTGAGGCAACAATTAGCCTACCCACCAAAAAAGTCCAGGACCAGATGGATTCACAGCTGAATTCTACCAGAGGTACAAGGAGGAGCTGGTACCATTCCTTCTGAAACTATTCCAATCAATAGAAAAAGAGGGAATCCTCCCTAACTCATTTTATGAGGCCAACATCATCCTGATACCAAAGCCTGGCAGAGACACAACAAAAAAAGAGAATTTTAGACCAATATCCCTGATGAACATCGATGCAAAAATCCTCAATAAAATACTGGCAAACCGGATTCAGCAGCACATCAAAAGCTTATCCACCCTGATCAAGTGGGCTTCATCCCTGGGATGCAAGGCTGGTTCAACATTCGCAAATCAATAAACGTAATCCAGCATATAAACAGAACCAAAGACAAGAACCACATGATTATCTCAATAGATGCAGAAAAGGCTTTTGACAAAATTCAACAGCCCTTCATGCTAAAACGCTCAATAAATTCGGTATTGATGGAACGTACCTCAAAATAATAAGAGCTATTTATGACAAACCCACAGCTAATATCATACTGAATGGGCAAAACTGAAAAATTCCCTTTGAAAACTGGCACAAGACAGGATGCCCTCTCACCACTCCTATTCAACATAGTGTTGGAAGTTCTGGCTAGGGCAATCAGGCAAGAGAAAGAAATCAAGGGTATTCAGTTAGGAAAGAAGAAGTCAAATTGTCCCTGTTTGCAGATGACATGATTGTATATTTAGAAAACCCCATTGTCTCAGCCCAAAATCTCCTTAAGCTGATAAGCAACTTCAGCAAAGTCTCAGGATACAAAATTAATGTGCAAAATCACAAGCATTCTTATACACCAGTAACAGACAAGCAGAGAGCCAAATCAGGAATGAACTTCCATTCACAATTGCTTCAAAGAGAATAAAATACCTAGGAATCCAACTTACAAGGGATGTAAAGGACCTTCAAGGAGAACTACAAACCACTGCTCAGTGAAATCAAAGAGGACACAAACAAATGGAAGAACATACCATGCTCATGGATAGGAAGAATCAATATCGTGAAAATGGCCATACTGCCCAAGGTTATTTATAGATTCAATGCCATCCCCATCAAGCTACCAATGAGTTTCTTCACAGAATTGGAAAAACTGCTTTAAAGTTCATATGGAACCAAAAGAGCCCGCATTGCCAAGACAATCCTAAGTCAAAAGGACAAAGCTGGAGGCGTCACGCTACCTGACTTCAAACTATACTACAAGGCTACAGTAACCAAAACAGCATGGTACTGGTACCAAAACAGAGCTATAGACCAATGGAACAGAACAGAGTCCTCAGAAATAATACCACACATCTACAGCCGCCTGATCTTTGATAAACCTGAGAGAAACAAGAAATGGGGAAAGGATTCCCTATTTAATAAATGGTGCTGGGAAAATTGGCTAGCCATAAGTAGAAAGCTGAAACTGGATCCTTTCCTTACTCCTTATACGAAGATTAATTCAAGATGGATTAGAGACTTAAATGTTAGACCTAATACCATAAAAACCCTAGAAGAAAATCTAGGTAGTACCATTCAGGACATAGGCATGGGCAAGGACTTCATGTCTAAAACACCAAAAGCAACGGCAGCAAAAGCCAAAATTGACAAATGGGATCTCATTAAACTAAAGAGCTTCTGCACAGCAAAAGAAACTACCATCAGAGTGAACAGGCAACCTACAGAATGGGAGAAAATTTTTGCAATCTACTCATCTGACAAAGGGCTAATATCCAGAATCTACAAAGAACTCAAACAAATATACAAGAAAAACAAACAACCCCATCAAAAAGTGGGCAAAGGATATGAACAGACATTTCTCAAAAGAAGACATTCATACAGCCAACAGACACATGAAAAATGCTCATCATCACTCGCCATCAGAGAAATGCAAATCAAAACCACAATGAGATACCATCTCACACCAGTTAGAATGGCCATCATTAAAAATCAGGAAACAACAGTGTTGAGAGGATGTGAGAAATAGGAACACTTTTACACTGTTGGTGGGATTGTAAACTAGTTCAACCATTATGGAAAACAGTATGGCGATTCCTCAAGGATCTAGAACTAGATGTACCATATGACCCAGCCATCCCACTACTGGGTATATACCCAAAGGATTATAAATTATTCTACTACAAAGACACATGCACACGTATGTTTATTGCAGCACTATTCACAATAGCAAAGACTTGGAATCAACCCAAATGTCCATCTGTGACAGACTGGATTAAGAAAATGTGGCACATATACACCATGGAATACTATGCAGCCATAAAAAGGATGAGTTTGCGTCCTTTGTAGGGACATGGATGCAGCTGGAAACCATCATTCTTAGCAAACTATCACAAGAAGAAAACCAAACACCGCATGTTCTCACTCATAGGTGGGAACTGAACAATGAGATCACTTGGACTCGGGAAGGGAACATCACACACTGGGCCTATCATGGGGAGGGAGGGGGAGGGATTGCATTGGGAGTTATACCTGATATAAATGATGAATTGATGGGTGCTGACTAGTTGATGGGTGCAGCACACCAACATGGCACAAGTATACATATGTAACAAACCTGCACGTTATGCACATGTACCCTAGAAGTTAAAGTATAATAAAAAAAAAAGAAAACATTATTATCAAACTGCTCCAAAAGAGAATGGTGTAATTCTGTGAGATGAATTCACACATGACAAGGTAGTTTCTCAGAAAGCTTCTTTCTAGTTTTTCTCTGAGGATATTTCCTCTTTCACAATAGGCCTCAATGAACTCCCAAATATCCCATTGCAGATTCCAGGAAAAAAGTGTTAGCAAATTTCTCAATGAAATGAAAGGTGTAACACTGTGAAAGGAATTCACATATCACAATTAATTTTCACAGAAAACTTCCTTTTGTTTTTTATCTGAAGATACTTCCTTTGTCCCCATAGGCTTCAATGCACTCCCATATATCTTATTGCAGATATCATGAAAACAGTGTTATCAGACTGCTCAATGAAAGGAATGATATAATTCCATAAGATGAATTGACACATCACAAAGCAGTTTCTCAGAATGTTCCTTTCTAGTTTTTTTCTGAGGATATTTCCTTTTCATATAGGCTTCAGTGCTCCAAATATCCTTGCAGATTCCACGAAAACAGTGTTAGCAAACTGCTCCATGAAAGAAAGGTGTAACTCTGTGAGATGAATTCACATATCACAAAGCAGTTTCTCAGAAAGCTTTTTAGTTTTTATCTGAGGATATTTCCTTTGTCACCATAGGCTTCAATGCTCCAAATATCCTTCAGATTCCAAAAACAGTACTACAAAACTGATCCATGAAAAATCATGTAACTCTGAGATGAATTCACACATCACAAAGCAGTTTCTCAGAAAGCTTTTTTCAATTTTTCTGAGGATATTTTCTTTGTCACCATAGGCTTCAATGTGATCCAAAATATCCTTCAGATTCAAAAAACAGTGCTACCAAACTGCTCCATGAAAAGAATTTTATAACTCTATGAGATGAATACATATATCACAAAGCAGTTTCTCAGAATGTTCCTTTCTAGTTTTTTTCTGAGGATATTTCCTTTTCCAGTATAGGCCTCAGTGCCCTCACAAATATTCCTTTGCAGATTCCACGAAAACCGTTTTAGCAAACTGCTCCACGGAAAGAAAGGTGTAACTCTGTGAGATGAATTCACATATCACAAAGAAAAGTCTCAGAAAAATGCTTTTTAGTTTTTATCTGAGGATATTTCCTTTGTCATCTTAGGCTTCATTGCAATCGGAAATAACCCCTCTCAGATCCCCCAAAAACAGTACTACAAAACTGATCCATGAAAAAATCATGTAACTCTCTGAGATGAATTATACATCCCAAAGCAATTTCTCAGAAAACCTCTTTTCAATTTTTGGCTGGCGATATTTTCTTTGTCACCATAGGCTTCAATGTGATCCAAAATATCCCTTCTCAGATACCCCAAAAAACAGTGCTACCAAACTGCTCCATGAAAAGAATTTTATAACTCTATGAGATGAATACATATATCACAAAGCAGTTTCACAGAAAGCTTCTTTTTAGTTTTTGCCTGAGGATATTTTCTTTATCATCATTGGCCTCAATGTGCTCATGAATATCCCTTTGCAGATTCCATGAAAACAGTGTTAGCAAACGGTTCCATGAAAACAATGGTGTAAATCTGTGAGGTGAATTAACACATCACTAAGTAGTTTCTCAGAAAGTTTCTCTTTAGTTTTCGTCTGATGATATTTCCTTTGTCACCATAGTCTTCGATGCACTCCCAAATATCCTATTGCACATTCCACGAAAACACTGTTAGCAATATGCAACAAGAAAAGGATCTTGTAACTCTGTGAGATGAATTCACACATCACAAAGAAGTTTCTCAGAAAGCTTCTTTCTACTATCTATCAGAATAATTACTTTGTCACCAAAGGCTTCAATGCAACCCAAAATATACCTTCTCAGACTCCCCAAAAACAGTGCTACCAAACTGTTCCATGAAAAGAATGGTGTAACTCTGTGAGATGAATTCCCATATCACAAAGATATTTCTCAGAAAGCTTCTTTCTAGTTTTTATCTGAGGATATTTTCTTTTTCACATTAGGCCTCAATGCACTCCCAAATATCCATTTGCAAATTCCACGAAAACAGTGTTAGCAAACTGCTCCATGAAAAGAAAGTGTAACTCTGTGAGATGAATTCACACATCACAAAGTTTCTCAGAGAGCTACTTTCTAATTTTTATCTGAGGATAATTCTTTTGTCACCCTAGGCTTCAATGCTCCAAAATATCCTTGCAGATTCCACAAAAACAGTGCTACCAAACTGCTCATGAAAAGAAAGGTGTAACTCTGAGATGAATTCACACATCACAAAGCAGTTTTTCAGAAAGCTTCTTTTTAGTTTTTGCCTGAGGATATTTTCTTTGTCACCATAAGCTTCAATGCACTCCAAAATATCCCATTGCAGATTCCACAAAAACAGTGTTAGCAAACTGCTCAATGAAAAGAACAGTGTAACTCTGTGAGATGAATTCACACATCACAAAGCAGTTTTTCAGAAAGCTTCTTTCTAGTTTTTCTGAGGATATTTTCTTTGTCACCATAAGCTTCAATGCACTCCAAAATATCCTTGCAGATTCCAAAAACAGTGCTACCAAACTGCTCCATGAAAAGAATCATGTAACTCTGAGATGAATTCACATCACAAAGCAGTTTCTCAGAAAGCTTCTTTCCAGTTTTTATCTGAGGATATTTCCTTGTCACCATAGTTTCAATGCAATCCAAAATATCCTTCTCAGATTCCAAAAACAGTGCTACCAAACTGTTCCATGAAAAGAAAGGTGTAACTCTGTGAGATGAATTCACATATCACAAAGATATTTCTCAGAAAGCTTCTTTCTAGTTTTTATCTGAGGATATTTCCTTTTCACCATAGGCCTCAATGCACTCCCAAATATCCCTTTGCAGATTCCACAAAAACAGTGTTAGCAAACTGCTCCATGAAAAGAATCATGTAACTCTGTGAGATGAATTCACACATCACAAAGCAGTTTCTCAGAAAGCTTCTTTCTAGTTTTTATCTGAGGATATTTCCTTTGTCACCATAGGCTTCAATGCAATCCAAAATATCCCTTGCAGATTCCACAAAAACAGTGCTACCAAACTGCTCATGAAAAGAAAGGTGTAACTCTGTGAGATGAATTCACACATCACAAAGCAGTTTCTCAGAAAGCTTCTTTCTAGTTTTTATCTGAGGATATTTCCTTTTCACCATAGGCTTCAATGCACTCCAAATATCCCTTGCAGATTCCACAAAAACAGTGTTAACAAACTGCTCAATGAAAAGAACAGTGTAACTCTGTGATGAATTCACACATCACAAAGAAGTTTCTCAGAAAGCTTCTTTCTAGTTTTTATCTGAGGATATTTCCTTTGTCACCATTGTCTTCAATGCTATCCAAAATATCCTTCTCAGATTCCCAAAAACAGTGCTACCAAACTGCTCCATGAAAAGAAAGGTGTAACTCTGTGAGATGAATTCACAAATCACAAAGCAGTTTCTCAGAAAGCTTCTTTCCAGTTTTTATCTGAGGATATTTCCTTGTCACCATAGGCTTCAATGCAATCCAAAATATCCTTCTCAGATTCCAAAACAGTGCTACCAAACTGTTCCATGAAAAGAAAGGTGTAACTCTGTGAGATGAATTCACATATCACAAAGAACTTTCTCAGAAAGCTTCTTTCTAGTTTTTATCTGAGGATATTTCCTTTGTCACCATAGGCTTCAATGCAATCCAAAATATCCTTCTCAGATTCCAAAAACAGTGCTACCAAACTGCTCATGAAAAGAATGGTGTAACTCTGTGAGATGAATTCACAAATCACAAAGCAGTTTCTCAGAAAGCTTCTTTCTAGTTTTTATCTGAGGATATTTTCTTTGTCACCATAGGCTTCAATGTGCTCCAAAATATCCCTTTGCAGATTCCAAAAACAGTGTTAGCAAACTGCTCCATGAAAAGAAAGGTGTAAATCTGTGAGATGAATTCACACATCACAAAGCAGTTTCTCAGAAAGTTCTTTCTAGTTTTTATCTGAGGATATTTCCTTTTCACCATAGGCTTCAATGCACTCCAAAATATCCTTCTCAGATTCCACAAAAACAGTGTTATCAAACTGCTCCATGAAAAGAAAGGTGTAAATCTGTGAGATGAATTCACATCACAAAGAAGTTTCTCAGAAAGCTTCTT
This sequence comes from Colobus guereza, assembly GCA_030247045.1. Lineage (NCBI taxonomy): Eukaryota > Metazoa > Chordata > Mammalia > Primates > Cercopithecidae > Colobus > Colobus guereza. The sequence continues at coordinate 71,408,985 of CM058086.1, read as the reverse complement.
TAGTTTTATCTGAGGATATTTCCTTTTCACCATAGGCTTCAATGCAATCCAAAATATCCTTCTCAGATTCCCAAAAACAGTGTTACCAAACTGCTCCATGAAAAGAATCATGTAACTCTGTGAGATGAATTCACATCACAAAGCAGTTTCTCAGAAAGCTTCTTTCTAGTTTTTATCTGAGGATATTTCCTTTTCACCATAGGCCTCAATGCACTCCAAATATCCCTTTGCAGATTCCATGAAAACAGTGTTAGCAAACTGCTCCATGAAAAGAAAGGTGTAACTCTGAGATGAATTCACACATCACAAAGCAGTTTCTCAGAAAGCTTCTTTAGTTTTATCTGAGGATATTTCCTTGTCACCATAAGCTTCAATGTGCTCCAAAATATCCTATTGCAGATTCCAAAAACAGTGCTACCAAACTGCTCCATGAAAAGAATGGTGTAACTCTGTGAGATGAATTCACATCACAAAGCAGTTTCTCAGAAAGTTCTTTCTAGTTTTTATCTGAGGATATTTCCTTTTCACCATAGGCCTCAATGCACTCCCAAATATCCTTTGCAGATTCCACAAAAACAGTGTTAGCAAACTGCTCCATGAAAAGAATCATGTAACTCTGTGAGATGAATTCACATATCACAAGGAAATTTCTCAGAGAGCTACTTTCTAATTTTTATCTGAGGATAATTCTTTTGTCACCCTAGGCTTCAATGCAATCCAAAATATCCCTACTGACATTTACCAAAGACAGTGCTACCAAGCTGCTCTATGAAAGGAAAGGTGTAAATCTGTTGGACGAATTCACACATCACCAAGCAGTTTCTCAAAAAGGTTCTTTTTGGTTTTTGTCTGAAGATATTTACTGTGTCGCCATAAGTTTTAATGCACTCCAAAATATACCATTGCAGATACAAAGAAAACAGGGTTAACAAACTGGTCAATCAAAAGAACAGTGTAACTCTGTGAAATGAATTCACACATCACAAAGTAGTTTTTCAGAAGCCTTCTTTCTAGTTTTATCTGAAAATATTTCCTTTGTCACCATTGTCTTCAATGCTATCCAAAATCTCCCTTCTAAGATTCCCCATAAACAGAACTATCAAACTGCTCCATGTATAGTATCTTGTAACTCTGTGACATAAATTCACAAATCACAAAGCAGTTTCTCAGAAAGCTTCTTTCCAGTTTTTATCTGAGAATATTTCCTTGTCACCATATGTTTCAATGCAATCCAAAATATCCCTTCTCAGATCCCCCCAAAACAGTGCTACCTAACTATTCCATAAAGGAAAGGTGTTAACTCTGTGAGAGAAATTCACATATCACAAAGAACTTTCTCAGAAAGCATCTTTCTAGTATCTTTCTGATGATATTTCCTTTCTCACCATAGACTTCAATGCGATCCAAAATATCCTTTCTCAGATTCCCCAAAAACAGTGCTACCAAACTGCAGCATGAAAAGAATCGTGTAACGTGGTGAGATGAATTCACTAATCACAAAGCAGTTTCTCACAAAGCTTCTTTCTAGTTTTTATCTGAGGATATTTTCTTTTTCACCATGGGCCTCAATGTGCTCGCTAGTATCCTTTTGAAGATTGCACAAAAATAGTGTTAGCAAACTGCTCCATGAAAAGAAAGGTGTAAATCTGTGAGATGCATTCACACATCACAAAGCAGTTTCTCAGAGAGATTGTTTCTAGGTTTATCTTAGGATATTTCCTTTTTCACCATAGGCTTCAACCCGCTCCCAAATATCCTTTCATAGATACCATGAAAACTGTGTTATCAAGCTGCTCCATGAAAAGAAAGGTGTAACTCTGTGAGATGAATTCACACATCACAAAGTACTTTCTCAGAAAGCTTCTTTCTAGTTTTTATCTGAGGATATTTTCTTTGTCACCATAGGCTTCAATGCTATCCAAAATATCCCTTCTCAGATTCCCAAAAAACAGTGTTACCAAACTGCTCCATGAAAAGTATCATGTAACTCAGTGAGATGAATTCACAAATCAAAAGGCAGTTTCTCAGAAAACTTCTTTCTAGTTTTTATCTGAGGATATTTCCTTTGTCACCATAGGCTTCAATGCTATCCAAAATATCCCTTCTCAGATTCCCAAAAAACAGTGCTACCAAACTGCTCCATGAAAAGTATCATGTAACTCAGTGAGATGAATTCACATCACAAAGCAGTTTCTCAGAAAGCTTCTTTCTAGTTTTTATCTGAGGATATTTCCTTGTCACCATAGGCTTCAATGCACTCCAAATATCCCTTTGCAGATTCCATGAAAACAGTGTTAGCAAACTGCTCCATGAAAAGAAAGGTGTAACTCTGAGATGAATTCACACATCACAAAGCAGTTTCTCAGAAAGCTTCTTTAGTTTTATCTGAGGATATTTCCTTGTCACCATAAGCTTCAATGTGCTCCAAATATCCTATTGCAGATTCCAAAAACAGTGCTACCAAACTGCTCATGAAAAAGTGTTAGCAAACTTCTCAATGAAAAGAATGGTGTAACATTGTGAGATGAATTCAGACATCACAAAGCAGTTTCAGAGAAAGGTTGTTTTTGGATTTTATCTGAGGATATTTCCTTTGTCACCAGAGACTTCAATGTGCTCCAAAATATCCTATTGAAGATTCCTTGAAAACAGTGTTATCAAATTGTTCAATGAAAACTACTGTGTTTTGTGTGTAAGATGAATTCACAAATGACAAAACAGTTTGTCAGAAAACTGCTTTCTAGTTTTTATCTGAGGATATTTTCTATTTCATTATAGACCCAATGTGCTTCCAAATATCCCTTTGTAGATTCCACAAAACCAGTGTTAGCAAACTGCTCCATGAAAAGAAAGGGGTAATTCTGTGAGATGAATTCACACATCACAAAGAACTTTCTCAGAAAGCTTCTTTCTAGTTTTTATCTGAGGATATTTCCTTGTCACCATAGGCTTCAATGCACTCCAAATATCCTATTGCAGATTCCAAAAACAGTGCTACCAAACTGCTCAATGAAAAGAATCATGTAACTCTGTGATGAATTCACATCACAAAGCAGTTTCTCAGAAAGCTTCTTTCTAATTTTTTATCTGAGGATATTTCCTTTGTCACCATAGGCTTCAATGTGCTTCCAAATATCCTTTGCAGATTCCAAAAACAGTGCTACCAAACTGCTCATGAAAAGAAAGTGTAACTCTGTGAGATGAATTCACATCACAAAGCAGTTTCTCAGAAAGCTTCTTTCTAGTTTTTATCTGAGGATATTTCCTTGTCACCATAGGCTTCAATGCACTCCAAATATCCTTTGCAGATTCCATGAAAACAGTGTTAGCAAACTGCTCATGAAAAGAAAGTGTAACTCTGTGAGATGAATTCACATCACAAATCAGTTTCTCAGAAAGCTTCTTTTGGTTTTATCTGAGGATATTTCCTTTTTCACCATAGGCTCAATGTGCTCCCAAATATCCTTTGCAGATTCCAAAAACAGTGCTACCAAACTGCTCAATGAAAAGAATGTAACTCTGTGAGATGAATTCACACATCACAAAACAGTTTCTCAGAAAGCTTCTTTCTAGTTTTATCTGAGGATATTTCCTTTTTCACCATAGGCCTCAATGCACTCCAAATATCCTTTGCAGATTCCAAAAACAGTGTTAGCAAACTGCTCCATGAAAAGAAAGGTGTAACTCTGTGAGATGAATTCACACATCACAAAGCAGTTTCTCAGAAAGCTTTTCTAGTTTTATCTGAGGATATTTTCTTTGTCACCATAGGCTTCAATGTGCTCCAAAATATCCTTTGCAGATTCCAAAAACAGTGTTACCAAACTGCTCATGAAAAGAATCATGTAACTCTGTGAGATGAATTAACACATCACAAAGCTTTCTCAGAAAGCTTTTCTAGTTTTATCTGAGGATATTTCCTTTGTCACCATAGCTTCAATGCTCCAAAATATCCATTGCAGATTCCAAGAAAACAGTGTTAGCAAACTGCTCAATGAAAAGAACAGTGTAACTCTGAGATGAATTCACATCACAAAGCAGTTTCTCAGAAAGCTTCTTTCTAGTTTTTATCTGAGGATATTTCCTTTTCACTATAAACCTCAATGCACTCCCAAATATCCCTTTGCAGATTCCACGAAAACAGTGTTAGCAAACTGCTCCATGAAAAGAAAGGTGTAACTCTGTGAGATGAATTAACACATCACAAAGCAGTTTCTCAGAAAGTTTCTTTCTAGTTTTTATCTGAGGATATTTCCTTTGTCACCATAGCTTCAATGCACTCCAAAATATCCTTTGCAGATTCCAAGAAAACAGTGTTAGCAAACTGCTCATGAAAAGAAAGTGTAACTCTGAGATGAATTCACACATCACAAAGCAGTTTCTCAGAAACTTCTTTCTAGTTTTTATCTGAGGATATTTCCTTTTCACCATAGGCTTCAATGCTCAAATATCCTTGCAGATTCCAGAAAACAGTGTTAGCAAACTGTTCCATGAAAAGAAAGGTGTAACTCTGTGAGATGAATTCACATCACAAAGAAGTTTCTCAGAAAGCTTTTTCTAGTTTTTATCTGAGGATATTTTCTTTGTCACCATAGGCTTCAATGCTCCAAAATATCCTTCTCAGATTCCAAAAACAGTGTTACCAAACTGCTCAATGAAAAGAATGTAACTCTGTGAGATGAATTCACATCACAAAGCTTTCTCAGAAAGTTTCTTTCTAGTTTTTATCTGAGGATATTTTTCACCATAGGCCTCAATGCACTCCAAATATCCCTTTGCAGATTCCACGAAAACAGTGTTAGCAAACTGCTCCATGAAAAGAATGTAACTCTGTGAGATGAATTCACATCACAAGCAGTTTCTCAGAAAGCTTCTTTCTATTTTTATCTGAGGATATTTCCTTTGTCACCATAGGCTTCAATGAGATCCAAAATATCCTTCTCAGATTCCAAAAACAGTGTTACCAAACTGCTCCATGAAAAGAATGTAACTCTGTGAGATGAATTCACAAATCACAAAGCAGTTTCTCAGAAAGCTTCTTTCTAGTTTTTATCTGAGGATATTTCTTTTTCACCATAGGCCTCAATGCACTCCCAAATATCCTATTTTAGATTCCATGAAAACAGTGTTACCAAACTGCTCATGAAAAGAATGTAACTCTGTGAGATGAATTCACAAATCACAAAGCAGTTTCTCAGAAAGCTTCTTTCTAGTTTTTATCTGAGGATATTTTTCACCATAGGCTTCAATGCTCAAATATCCTTTGCAGATTCAAAAACAGTGTTACAAACTGCTCCATGAAAATAATTGTGTAAATCTGTGAGATGAATTCACACATCACAAAGCAGTTTCTCAGAAAGCTTCTTTCTAGTTTTTTTATCTGAGGATATTTCCTTTTCACCATAGGCTTCAATGCACTCCCAAATATCCTATTGCAGATTCCATGAAAACAGTGTTAGCAAACTGCTCCATGAAAAGAATCATGTAAATCTGTGAGATGAATTCACATCACAAAGCAGTTTCTCAGAAAGCTTTTTCTAGTTTTTATCTGAGGATATTTCCTTTGTCACCATAGGCTTCAATGCTCAAAATATCCTTCTCAGATTCCAAAACAGTGCTACCAAACTGCTCATGAAAAGAATGTAACTCTGTGAGATGAATTCACAAAGCTGTTTCTCAGAAAGTTTTTCTAGTTTTTATCTGAGGATATTTCCTTTTCACCATATTCCTCAATGTGCTCCAGAATATCCCATTGCAGATTCCAGTGTAACCCTGTGAGATGGATTCATTCATCACAAAGCAGTTTCTCAGAAAGCTTCCTTCTGGTTTTTATCTGGGGATATTTACTTTGTAAACATAGGCTTCAATGAGATCCAAGATATCCCTTCTCAGATTCCCCAGGAACAGTGCTACCAAACAGCTCCATGAAAAGAATCAAGTAACTTTGTGAGATGAATTCACAAATCACAAAGCAGTTTCTCAGAAAGCTTCTTTCTAGTTTCTATCTGAAGATATTTCTTTTTTCACCATAGGCCTCATTGCAGTCTTTCTAATTTCTATCTGTTTATATTTCTTCATCACCATAGGCTTCAAGGCGATCCAAAATATCCCTTTTCAGATTCCCCAAAAACAGTGTAACCAAACTGCTTCATGGAGAGAATCATATAACTCTTTGAGATAAATTCACAAATCATAAAACAGTTTCTTAGATAGCTTCTTTCTAGTTTTTATCTGAGGATATTTCCTTTTCACCATAGGCTTCAATGCGCTCCCAAATATCCCTTTGCAGATTCCAAGAAAACAGTGTTAGCAAAGTGCTCCATGAAAATAATTGTGTAAATCTGTTAGGTGAATTCACATCACAAAGCTGTTTCTCAGAAAGCTTCTTTTTGTTTTTTTCTGAGGATATTTCCTTTTTCAATGTAAGCTTTAATGCACTCCCAAATATCCTATTTTAGATTCCATGAAAACAGTGTTAGCAAACTGCTCCAAGAAAAGAATCATGTAAATCTGTGAGATGAATTCACTCATCACAAAGCAGTTTCTCATAAAGCTTCTTTCTAGTTTTTAACTGAGGATATTTCCTTTGTCACCATAGGCTTCAATGCTATTCAAAATATCCTTCTCAGATTCCCAAAACAGTGCTACCAAACTGTTCTATGAAAAGAGGGGTGTAACTCTGTGAGATGAATTCACAAAGCTGTTTCTCAGATAAGTTTTTCAAGTTTTTATTTGAGGATATTTCCTTTTCACCATATTCCTCAATGTGCTCCAGAATATCCCATTGCAGATTCCAGTGTAACCCTGTGAGATGGATTCATTCATCACAAAGCAGTTTCTCAAAAACTTCTTTTGGTTTTATCTGAGGATATTTCCTTTGTCATCATAGGCTTCAATGCGCTCCCAAATATCCTTGCAGATTCCAAAACAGTGTAGCAAACTGCTCAATGAAAAGAATGGTGTAACTCTGAGATGAATTCACACATTACAAAGGAGTTTCTCAGAAAGCTTTTCTAGTTTTTATCTGAGGATATTTCTTTTCACCATAGGCCTCAATGCACTCCCAAATATCCTTTTCAGATTCCCCAAAACAGTGTAACCAAACTGCTTCATGGAGAGAATCATATAACTCTTTGAGATAAATTCACAAATCATAAAACAGTTTCTTAGATAGCTTCTTTCTAGTTTTTGTCTGAGGATATTTCCTTTTTCACCATAGGCTGCAAAGCGCTCATGAATATCCCTTTGTAGATTCAACGAAAATAGTGTTAGCAAAGTGCTCCATGAAAATAATTGTGTAAATCTGTTAGGTGAATTCACACATCACAAAGCTGTTTCTCAGAAAGCTTCTTTTTGTTTTTTTTCTGAGGATATTTCCTTTTTCAATGTAAGCTTTAATGCACTCCCAAATATCCTATTTTAGATTCCATGAAAACAGTGTTAGCAAACTGCTCCAAGAAAAGAATCATGTAAATCTGTGAGATGAATTCACTCATCACAAAGCAGTTTCTCATAAAGCTTCTTTCTAGTTTTTAACTGAGGATATTTCCTTTGTCACCATAGGCTTCAATGCTATTCAAAATATCCCTTCTCAGATTCCCCAAAAAGAGGGCTACCAAACTGTTCTATGAAAAGAGGGGTGTAACTCTGTGAGATGAATTCACAAAGCTGTTTCTCAGATAAGTTTTTTCAAGTTTTTATTTGAGGATATTTCCTTTTTCACCATATTCCTCAATGTGCTCCAGAATATCCCATTGCAGATTCCAGTGTAACCCTGTGAGATGGATTCATTCATCACAAAGCAGTTTCTCCAAAAACTTCTTTTTGGTTTTTATCTGAGGATATTTCCTTTGTCATCATAGGCTTCAATGCGCTCCCAAATATCCTATTGCAGATTCCACAAAAACAGTGGTAGCAAGCTTCTCAATGAAAATAATGGTGTATCTCTGTTATATGAATTCACACATTACAAAGGAGTTTCTCAGAAAGATTCTTTCTAGTTTTAATCTGAGGATATTTTCTTATTCACTGTAGTCCTCAATGTGCTCCCAAATATTCCTTTTCAAATTAAGAAAAAAACAGTGTTAGCAAACTGCTCCATGAAGAGAAACATGTAACTCTCTGAGATGAATTCACACATCAAAAAGAACTTTTGCTGAAAGCTACTTTCTAGTTATTATCTGATGGTATTTCCTTTGTCAACTTACGGTTCAATGCAGTCCAGAATATCCTTCTCAGATTCACCAAAAACAGTGCTACCAAACTGCTCCATGAAAATAATCGTGTACCTGTGTGAGATGAATTAACACGTCAGAAATAGGTTTCTCAGAAAGCTTTTTTCTAGTTTTTATATGAGGATATATCCTTTGTCACCGTAAGCTTCAATGTGCTCCACAATATCAGCTTGCAGATTCCAAGACAACAGTGTAACCAAACTGCTCAATGCAAAGAACAGTGTAACTCTGTGAGATGAATTCACACATCACAAAGCAGCTTCTCTGAAATCTTCTTTAAAGTTTTTATCTGAGGATATTTCCTTTTTCATCATTGGCCTCAATGCACTCACAGATATCCCTTTACAAAATCTATGAAAACTGTGTTAGCAAACTCCTCCATTTAAAGAGTTGTGTAACTGTGAGATAAATTGCCACATAACAAAGAAGTTTCTCAGAAAGATTCTTTCTGGTTTTTCTCAGGATATTTCCTTTGTATCCTAGGCTTCAATACAATCCAAAATATGTCTTCTCAGATTCCCCAAAAGCAGTGTTACCAAACTGCTCCAAGAATAGAATGGTGTAGTTAAATGAGATTAATTCACACATAACAAAGCTCTTTTTCAGAAAGCTTCTTTCTAATTTTTATCTGAGCGTATTTCCTTTTTCACCCTGTGCCTCAAGGCACTAGCGAATATCCCATGGCAGATTCCACAAAAAATGTGTTAGCGAACTTCTCAATGAAAAGAATGGTGTAACTCTGTGAGATGAATTCACATGTCACAAAGTGGTTTCTTTGAAAGTTTCCTTCTAGATTTTATCTGAGTATATTTCCTTTATTACCATAGGCTTCAATGTAATACAAAATAACCCTTCTCAGATTCCCTAAAAACAGTGCTACCAATCTGCTCCATGAAAAGAATTGTGTAACTCTGTGAGATGAATTTACAAATCACAAAGCAATTTCTCAGAAAGGTTCTTTCTAGTTTGTGTCTCAGGATATTTCCTTTTTCACCATTTGCCTCAAGGTGCTAGTGAATATGCCTTTGCAGATTCCACGAAAACAGTTTTAGCAAACAGCTCCATGAATAAAGGTGTAAATCTGTGAGCTGAATTCACAGATCACAAAGTGGTTTCTCAGAAAGGTTATTTTTGGTTATGTCTTAGGATATTTATTTGTCACCATAAGCTTCAACGTGCCCTAAAATATCCCATTGCAGATTCCAAGAGAACTGTTAGCAAACTGCTCAATGAAAAGAATGATGGGACTCTGTGAGTTGAATTCACTCATCACAAGACAATTTCTCAGAAAGATGTTTTCTACTTTTTATCTGAGGATATTTCCTTTTTGACTATAGGCTTCAGTGCTCTCCCAAACATCCCTTTGCAGATTCCACAAAAAAGAGTGTTAGCAAACTGCTCCATGAAAAGAAAGGTGTAACTCTGTGAGATGAATTCACATATCACAATGCTGTTTCTCACAAACCTTCTTTCTAGTTTTATCTGAGGATATTACCACGTTCACCACATTCCTTAAGGTGCTCTCGAATATCCCATTGCAGAATAATAAAAAAAATTGTTAGCAAGCTTGTTGATGTAAAGAACAGTGTAAATCTATGAGGTGAGTTCACGTATCACAAAGCTGTTTCACAGAAAGCTTCTTGTTAACTTGATCTGAGGATACTTCCTTTGTCACCATAGGCTTCAATGCGCTCCCAAATATTCTTCTGCAGATTCCATGAAAACAGTGTTGTCAAACTGTTCATTGAAAAACATGGTGTAACTCTGTGAGATGATCTCACACATCACAAAGCAGTTTCTCAGAAAGCCTCTTTCTAGCTTTTGTCTGAGGATGTTTCCTTTATCACCATAGGCCTCAGTGCACTTGTGAATATCCCATTGCAGATTCCAGGAAAACAGTGTTAGCAAACTCCTCCATGAAAAGAAAGGTATTAAATCTGTGAGTTGAATTCACACAACACAAAGCAGTTTCTCAGAAAAAAGTATTAGCACACTTCTCAATGAAAAGAACAGTGTTACTCAGTGAGGTGAATTCACGCATCACAAGGCAGTTTCACAGAAAGCTTCTTCTTGGTTTTTATCTGAAGATATTTCCTTTGTCACCATAGACTTCAATGCACTTCCAAATATCTTATTGCAGATTCCACGAAAAGAGTGTTATCAAACAGCTCCATGAAAAGAAAGGTGTAACTCTGTAAGATGAATACACATCACAAAACAGTTTCTCAGAAAGCTTCTTTCTAGTTTTTATCTGAGGATATTTCCTTTGTCATGTTAGGCTTCAGTGCAGTCCAAAATATCCCTTCTCAGATTCCCCAAGGCAGTTCTATCAAACTGCTCCATGAAAAGAATGGTGTAACTCTGTGAGATGAATTCACACATTCAAAGTTGTATCTCAGAAAGCTTCTTTCTAGTTTTTATCTGAGAATATTCCCTTTGTCACCATAGGCTTCAAGGTGATCACAAGTATCCCTTCTCAGATTCTACAAAAACAGTGCTACAAAACTGATCCATGAAAAGAATCATATAACTCTGTGAGATGAATTAACACATCAAAAAGCCGTTTCTCAATATGCTTCTTTCTAATTTTTATATGAGGATATTTCCTTTGTCACCCTAAGCTTCAATGCGCTCAGAAATATCCCATTGCAGAATGCAAGTAAAGAGTGTTAGCAAAGTGGTAAATGAAAAGAACAGTATAACTCTGTGAGATGAATTCACACATCACAAAGCAGTTTCTCAGAAAGTTTTTTTTTTGGGTTCTATCTGAGGAAATTTCCTTTCTCAATATAGGCTTCAATGCGTTCCTAAATATCCATTTGCAGATTCCATGAAAACAGTGTTAGCAAACTGCTCCAAGAAAAGAAAGCTGAACTTCTGTGCATTGAATTCACAAATCACAAAGTAATGTCTCAGAATGCTTCTTTCTAGCTTTAATCTGAGGATATTTCCTTTTTCACCATAGGCCTCAATGCGCTCCCAAATATACCTTTGCAGATTCCACGAAAAGAGTGTTATCAAACTGCTCATTGAAAAGAACAGTGTAACTCTGTGAGATGAATTCACAAATCACAGACAGCATCTTTTTGATTTTTTTCTGAGGATATTTCTTTGTCACCTTAGGTTTCAATGTGCTCTCAAATATCCTACTGCGGATTCCAAGAAAACAGTGGTAGTAAACTGCTCAGTGAAAAGAACAGTGTTACTCAGTGAGGCGAATTCATACACCCCAAAAACAATCTCTCAGAAATCTTTTTGGTTTATTATCTGAGGATATTTCTTTGGTCACCATATGATTCAATGCACTCCCAAATATCCTGTTGCAGATTCCACAAAAACTGGGTTATCAAACTGCTCAATGTAAAGAATGGTGTAAGTCTGTTAGATGAATTCATACATCACAAAGAACTTTCTCAGAAAGTTTCTTTCTACTTTTATCTGAGGATATTTACTATGTCACTACAGTCTTCAAAGCGATACCAACTATCCCTTCTCAGTTTCCCCAAAAACAAGGCAACCAAACTGCTAAATGAAAAGAATCATGTAACTCTTTAAGATAAATTAAGACATTAGAAAGCAGTTTCTCAGAAAGCTTCTTTCTACTTTTTATATGAGGACATTTCCTTTGTCACTATAAGCTTATGTGCACTCCAAAATGTCCCGTTGCAGATTCCTAGAAAACAGTGTTACCAAACTGCTAAATGAAAAGACAGTGTAACTCTGTGGGATGAATTTAAATATCACAAAGAAGTTTCACAGAAAACTTCTATTTGGTTTTTGTCTGAGGATGTTTCCTCTTTCATCATAGTCTTCAATGCCCTCCCAAATATCCTATTGCAGATTCCATGAAAACAGTGTTATCAAACAGCTCCATGAAAAGAATGGTGTAACTCTGTGAGATGAATTCACATCACAAAGCAATTTCTCAGAAAGCATCTTTCTAGTTTTTATCTGAGGATATTTCCTTTTCACTATAGGCCTCAATGCGCTCCCAAATATCCCTTTGCAGATTCCATGAAAACAGTGTTAGCAAACGGCTCAGTGAACAGAAGAGTGTAACTCTGTGACATGAATTCACACATCACAAAGCAGTTTCTCAGAAAGTTTCTTTCTAGTTTTAATCTGAGGATATTTCTTTGTCACCATAAGCTTCAATGCGCTCCCAAATATCCCTTTGCAGATAACATGAAAACAGTGTTAGCAAACTGCTCCATGAAAAGAATGGTGTAACTCTGTGAGATGAATTAACACATCACAAAGAACTTTCTCAGAAAGTTTCTTTCTAGTTTTTATCTGAGGATATTTCCTTTGTCACCATAGGCTTCAATGTGATCCAAAATATCCTTCTCAGATTCCCCAAAAACAGTGGTAACAGACTGCTCCATGAAAAGAATCATGTAACTCTGTGAGATGAATTAACACATCACAAAGCAATTTCTCAGAAAGCATCTTTCTACTTTTATCTGAGGATATTTCTTTGTCACCATAAGCTTCAATGTTCTCCAAAATATCCCATTGCAGATTGTCAGAAGACAGTGTTAAAAAATGGCTCCATGAAAAGAATGGTGTAACTCTGTAAGATGAATTCACATATCACAAAGATCTTTTCAGAAAGTTTCTTTCTAGTTTTTATCTGAGAATATTTCCCATGTCATCATAGGCTTCAATGCAATCCAAAATATCCTTCTCAGATTCCCCAAAAACAGTGCTAACAAACTGCTCCATGAAAGAATCATGTAACTCTTTAAGATAAATTAAGACATTAGAAAGCAGTTTCTCAGAAAGCTTCTTTCTACTTTTTATATGAGGACATTTCCTTTGTCACTATAAGCTTATGTGCACTCCAAAATGTCCCGTTGCAGATTCCTAGAAAACAGTGTTACCAAACTGCTAAATGAAAAGACAGTGTAACTCTGTGGGATGAATTTAAATATCACAAAGAAGTTTCACAGAAAACTTCTATTTGGTTTTTGTCTGAGGATGTTTCCTCTTTCATCATAGTCTTCAATGCCCTCCCAAATATCCTATTGCAGATTCCATGAAAACAGTGTTATCAAACAGCTGAATGTAATCAATGGTGTAACTCTGTGTGATGAATTCACACATCACAAAGCAATTTCTCAGAAAGCATCTTTCTAGTTTTTATCTGAGGATATTTCCTTTTTCACTATAGGCCTCAATGCGCTCCCAAATATCCCTTTGCAGATTCCATGAAAACAGTGTTAGCAAACGGCTCAGTGAACAGAAGAGTGTAACTCTGTGACATGAATTCACACATCACAAAGCAGTTCTCAGAAAGCTTCTTTCTAGTTTTAATCTGAAGATATTTTGTTTTTCACCATGGGCCTCAAGGAGCTCCAAAATATCCCTTTGCAGATAACATGAAAACAGTGTTAAAAAATGGCTCCATGAAAAGAATGGTGTAACTCTGTAAGATGAATTCACATATCACAAAGATCTTTTTCAGAAAGTTTCTTTCTAGTTTTTATCTGAGAATATTTCCCATGTCATCATAGGCTTCAATGCAATCCAAAATATCCCTTCTCGGATTCCACAAAAACAGTGGTAACAGACTGCTCCATGAAAGGAATCATGTAACTCTTTGAGATGAATTAACATATCACAAACTAGTTTCTCAAAAAGCATCTTTCTACTTTTTCTATGAGGATATGTAATATGTCACCATAAGCTTCAATGTTCTCCAAAATATCCCATTGCAGATTGTCAGAAGACAGTGTTAGCAAACTGCTCCATGAAAAGAATGGTGTAACTCTGTAAGATGAATTCACATATCACAAAGATCTTTTCAGAAAGTTTCTTTCTAGTTTTTATCTGAGAATATTTCCCATGTCATCATAGGCTTCAATGTGATCCAAAATATCCCTTCTCAGATTCCCCAAAAACAGTGCTAACAAACTGATCCATGAAAAGAATCATGTAACTCTGTGAGATGAATTAACACATCACAAAGTAGTTTCTCAGAAAGCATCTTTCTACTTTTCTATGAGGATATTTAATATGTCACCATAAGCTTCAATGTTCTCCAAAATATCCCATTGCAGATTGTCAGAAGACAGTGTTAGAAAACGGCTCAATGAAAGAACAGTGTAACACTGTGAAATGCATTCACACATCACAAAGTAGTGTCACAGAAAGCTTCTTTCTTGTTTTTATCTGAAGATATTTCCTTTTTCATCACAGGCTTCAATCTTGTCCCAAGTATCCCTTGCAGATTCCACGAAAACAGTGTTAGCAAACTGCTCCATGAAAAGAAAGGTGTAAGTCTGTGAGATGAATTCACCCATCACAAAGCAGTTTCTCAGAAAGTTTCTTTCTAGTTTTTATCTGAGGATATTTCCTTTGTCACCATAGGCTTCAATGTGATCCAAAATATCCCTTCTCAGATTCCCCAAAAACAGTGCTAACAAACTGCTCCATGAAAGAATCATGTAACTCTGTGAGATGAATTAACACATCACAAAGGAGTTTCTCAGAAAGCTTCTTTCTAGTTTTTATATGAGGATATTTCCTTTTCACCATAGCTTCAATGTGCTCCAAAATATCCCTTCTCAGATTCCACAAAAACAGTGTTACCAAACTGCTCCATGAAAAGAATCATGTAACTCTTTAAGATAAATTAAGACATTAGAAAGCAGTTTCTCAGAAAGCTTCTTCTAGTTTTTATCTGAAGATGTTTCCTTTTTCATCACAGGCTTCAATCTTGTCCCAAGTATCCCTTGCAGATTCCACGAAAATAATGTTAGCAAACTGCTCCATGAAAAGAAAGGTGTAAGTCTGTGAGGTGATTTCACTTATCACAAAGAACTTTCTCAGAAAGTTTCTTTCTAATTTTTATCTGAGTAATTTCCTTTGTCACAATAGGCTTCAATGCTATCCAAAATATCCCTTCTCAGATTCCCCAAAAACAGAGCTAACAAACTGCTCTATGGAATAAATCATGTAACTCTCTGAGATGAATTAACACATCACAAAGCGATTTCTCAGAAGGCTTCTTTCTAGTTATTATATGACGATATTTCCTTTTCCACCATGGGTTTCAATATGCTCCCAAATATCCCTTCTCAAACACCACAAAAACTGTGAGGCCAAAGTGCTCCCTCAACAGAAACTTTCAGCTCTATAAGATGAATGCACACATCACAAAGGAATTTCTCAGAAAGCTTCTCTCCTGTTTTTACCTGAAAATATTTCCTTTTTTGCCATTGAACCCTTTGTGCTCCCGAAAAACCCTTTGCAAATTCAACAAAAACAGTGTTACCAAACTGCTAAATAAAAAGAAAGGTGTAGTCTGTGAGATGAATTCACCCATCACAAAGCAGTTTCTCAGAAAGCTTCTTTCTAGTTCAAATCTGAGGCTATTTCCTTTTACACCATAGGCTTCAATGTGCTCCCAAATATCTCCTCTCAGACACCACAAAAGCAGTGATATCAAAGTGTTCAATCAAAGAAAAAGTTAAATTCTTTCAGATGAATGCACACATCACAAAACCGTTTCTGGAAAAGCTTCTCTCCAATTTTTATCTGAAGTTATTTCCTTTTTCACCATAGGCCAATAAGAGCTCCCGAATATCCCATTGCAGATTCCATAAAAACAGTACTAGCAAACTACCCCATGAAAAGAA
Source organism: Colobus guereza (assembly GCA_030247045.1). Lineage (NCBI taxonomy): Eukaryota > Metazoa > Chordata > Mammalia > Primates > Cercopithecidae > Colobus > Colobus guereza. Next base: position 71,393,108 of record CM058086.1, on the reverse strand, counting down.
ACCTGTAACTCTGTGAAATGAATTCACAAATCACAAAGCAGTTTCTCAGAAAGCTTCTTTCTAGTTTTTATCTGAGGATATTTCCTTGTTCACCTTAGGTTTCAATGTGCTCCAAAATATCCTATTGCAAATGACATGATAACATTGTTAAAAAACTGCTCAATGAAAAGAATGGTGTAAGTCTGTGAGATGAATTCACACATAACAAGGCAGTTTCTCAGAGAACTTCCTTCTGGTTTTTATCTGAGGATATTTCCTTTTTCACCACAGGCTTCAATGTTGTCCCAAATATCCCTTTCCAGATTCCATAAAACGGTGTTAGCAAACTTCTCCATGAAAAGAAAGGTGTAACTCTGTGAGATGAATTCACACATCACAAAGAACGTTCTCAGACAGCTTCTTTCTAGTTTTTATCTGAGAATATTACCTTTGTCACTATAGGCTTCAATGAGATCCAAAATATCCCTTCTAAGTTTCCACAAAAGCAGTGCTACCAAGCTGCTCCATGGAAAAAATAAAGTAACTCTGTGAGATGAATTAACACATCACAAAGCGGTTTCTCAGAAGGCTTCTTTCTAGTTTTTATATGAGGATATTTCCTTTTACACCAAAGTTTTCAATGGACTCCCAAATATCTCTTCTCAGAAACCACAAAAACAGTGATGCCAAAGTGCTCTCTCAAGAGAAACGTTTAAATCTATGAAATGAATATACACTTCACAAAGAGTTTCTCAGAAAGCTTCTCTCAAGTTTTTACCTGAAGATATTTCCTTTCTCGCCATTGGATTCAATGCAATCCAAATATCCCTTTGCAGATTTCATAAAAACAGTGTTATCAAACTGCTCAAAGAAAAGAAAGGTGTAACTGTGAGACGAATTCACCCATCACAAAGCAGTTTCTCAAGAAGCTTCTTCCTGGTATTTATCTGAGGATATTTCCTTTGTCACTGTAAGTTTCAATACACTCTGAGTTATCCCATTGCAGATTCCAAGAAAACAGTGTTAGCAAAGTGGTCAATGAAAAGACCAGTGTAACTCTGTGAGATGAATTCACACATCACAAAACGGTTTCTCAGAAATCTTCTTTCTAGTTTTAATATGAGGATACTTCCTTTTTCATCATAGGCCTCAGTGTGCTCCAAAATATTGTTTTGCAGATTCCACAAAAACAGTGTTAGCAAACTGGTCCATGAAAAGAAAGATGTAACTCAGTGAGATGAATTCACACATCACAAAGTAGTTTTTCTGAAAGCTTCTTTCTAGTTTTAATCTGAGGATATTTCCGTTGACACCAGAGGCATCAATGCAATCCAAAGTATCCCTTCTAAGATGCCCCAAAAACAGGGCTACCAAGCTGCTCCATGAAAAGAATCATGTAACTCTGTGAGGTGAATTCAGAAATCTCAAAGCAGTTCTTCAGAAAGCGTCTTTCTAGCTTTTGTCTGAGGATATTTCCTTTGTAACCGTAAGCTTTAATGTGCTCTGAAATATCCCATTGCAGATTCCAAGAAAACAGCATTAGAAGACTGCTCAATGAAAAGAACAGTGTATCTCTGTGAAATGAATTTACATGTTACAAGGCAATTTCTCAGAAAGATTCTTTCTAGTTTTTGTCTGAGCATATTTCTTTTGTCACCATAGGTTTCAATGCACTCCCAAATATCCTATTGTACACTCCACTAAAACAGTGTTATCAAACGACTCAAAGAAAATCACAGTGTAAGTCTATGAGATGAATTCACACATCACAAAGCAGTTTCTCAGAAAACTTCTTTCTAAATTTTATCTGAGTGTACTTCCTTTTTCACCATAGGCATCAATGCGCTCCCAAATATCCTATTGCAGATTCCACGAAAACTGTGTTATCAACCCGCTCAATGAAAAGAACAATGTAACTTTGTGAGATGGATTAACACATCACAAAGCAGTTTCTCAGAAAGCTTCTTTCTAGTTTTTATATGCGGATATTTCCTTTCCCATCATAAACTTTAATGCACTAAAAATATCCCATTGCAGATTCCAAGAAAACAGTGTTAGCAAACAGCACAATGAAAAGAATGGTGTAACTCTGTGAGATGAATTCACACATCACAAAGCAGTTTCTCAAAAAGCTTCTTTCCAGTTATTTTCTGAGGATATTTCATTTTTCACCATAGGCCTCAATCTGCTCCCAAGTATCCCTTTGAAGATTCCACAAAAACTGTGTTAGCAAACTCTTCCTTGAAAAGAAAGGTGTAACCCTTGAGATAAGATCACACAACACAAAGAACTTTCCCAGAAAGCTTCTTTCCCGTCTTTATCTGAGGATATCTCCTTTGTCACTATAGGCTTCAATGCGATCCTAAACATCCCTTCTCACATTGCCCAAAAAATGTGCTACCCGACTGCTCCATATAAAGAATCATGTAACTCTGTGAGATGAATTCACACAACACAAAGCAGTTTCTCTGAAACCATCTTTGTAGTTTTTATCTGAAGATATTTCCTTTGTCACCATAGGTTTCAATGCGATCTGAAATATCCCTTCTCAGATTCCCCCCAAAAAGTGCTATCTAACAGCTCCACTAAAAGAATCATAAAACTCTGTGAGATGAATTCACAAATGAAAAAAGAAGTTTCTCAGAAAACTTCTTTCTAATTTTTGTCTGAAGGTATTTCCTTTGTCATCATAAGTTTAAAGGTGCTCCAAAACATCCCATTGCAGATTCCAAGAAAGCCATGTTAACAATGGCTCAATGAAAATAACAGTGTAACTCTGTGAGATGAATTCACACTTCACAAACAATTTCTCAGAAAGCTTCTTTCTAGTTTTTATCTGATGGTATTTCCTTTGTCACCATTGGCTTCAATGGGATCCAAAATACCCCGTTGCAGATTCCATGAAAAAAGTGTTAGCAAACTGATCCATGAAAAAAAGGTGTAAATCTGTGAGATGAATTCACATATCACAAAGCAGTTTCTCAGAAAGCTTCTCTCTAGCTTTTATATGAGGGTATTTCCTTTTTCACTATAGGCCTCAATGTGCTCTTTAATATCCCTTTCAGATTCCACAAAAATCGTGTTAGGAAACTGCTCCATGAAAACAATCGTGTAACTCTGAGATGAATTAACACATCACCAAGCTGCTTCTCAGAAAGTTTCTTTTCTGCTTTAATATGAGGATATTTCCTTGGTCACCATTTGCTTCAATGCCATCAAAAATATACCTCCTCAGATTCCCAAGAAACCATGCTATCAAACTGCTCCATGAAAACAATCTTATGATGCTGTGAGATGAATTAACACATCATGATGCAATTTCTCAGAAAGATTCTAGTTTGTATCAGAGGATATTTCCTTTCTCACCATAGGCCTCAAGGCACTCCCAAATATTCTTTTGCAGATTCAACGAAAACAGTGTTAGCCAAGTGCTGCATTAAAAGAAAGCTGTTTCTTTGTGAGATGAAATCAAACAACACAAAGAACAATCTCGGAAATCTTCTTTCTAGTTTTTATCTGAGGATATTCCCTTTGTCACCATAGGCTTCAATGCAATCCAACATATCCCTTCTCAGATTCCCCAAAAACAGTGCTATCAACTGATCTATGAAAAGAATTGTGTAACTCTATCAGATGAATGCACAAATTACAAAGCACTTTCTCAGAAAGCTTCTTTCTAGTTTTTAATCTGAGGATATTTCCTTTACCAATGTAGACTTCAGAGCAATCCAATATATCCCTTCTCAGATTCCCCAAAAACAGTGCTACCAAACTGCCTCATGAAAATAACTTGTAACTCTGTGAGATAAATTCATAAAGCACAAATCAGTTTCTCAGAGAGCTTCTTTATAGTTTTTGTCTGAGGTTATTTCCTTTCTCACCGTAAGCTTCAATGCACTCTGAAATATCCCATTGCAGATCCTAGGAAAATATTGTTACCAAAATGCTCAATGAAAAGAGAAGTGTAACTCTATGGGATGAATTCACACATCACAAAGCAGTATCCAAGAAAGCTTTTGTTTGATTTTTATCTGAGGATATTTCCTTCATCAGCAAAGACTTCAATGCACTACCAAATACCCTATTGCAGATTCCAAGAAAACAGTGTTATCAAACTGCTCCATGAAATGAAAAGAAACGTGTATGTCTGAGATGAATTCACACATCATGAAGAACTTTCTCAGAAGGCATCTTTCTAGTTTTTATCTGAGGATGTTTCCTATGTCACCATAAGCCTCAAAGAACTCCAAAATGTCCCATTGCAGATTCCAAGGAAACAGTGTCAGCAAACTGCTCGATTAAAAGAATGATGTATCTCTATGAGATGAATTCACACATCACAAAGCAGTTTCTCAGAAAGCTTCTTCATAGGTTTTATCTGAGGACATTTCCATTGTCATCAAAGTCCTCAATGCCATCCAAAATATCCCCTTTCAGATTCATCAAAAACAATGCTACCAAAACGCTCCATGAAAACAAAGTTGTAACTCTGTGATATGAATTCACAGATCACAAAGAAGTTTCTCAGGAAAATTCTTTCTGGTTTTTGTCTAAGGATATTTGCTTTGTAACCATAAGCTTCAATGAGCTCCGATATATCCTGTTGCATATTCAAAGAAAACAGTGTTAGTAAACTGCTCAGTACAAAGAAAAGTGTAACTCTGTGAGATAAATTCACACATCACAAAGGAGTTTCTCAGAAAGATTCTTTTTCTTTTTTATCTGAGGTTATTTCCTTCATCACCATAGGCTTCAAGATGCTCCCAAATATCCTGATGGAGATTCCACAGAAAGTGTTAGCAAACCACGCAATGAAAAGAATGGTGTAACTCTGTGAGATGAATTAACACATCAGAAAGCAGTTTCTCAGAAAGCTTCTTTGTAGTATTTATGTGAGGATATTTCCTTTGTCACCGTAAGATTCAATGCACTCCAGAAAATCCCATTGGATATTCCAAGAAAACAGTGTTAGCAAACTTCTCAAAGAAAAGAACAGTGTAGCTCTGTAAGGTGAAATCACACATCACAAAGCAGATTCTCAGAAATTTTCTTTCTAGTTTTTATCTGAGGATATTTCCTTTGTCATCCTAGCCTTAAATGCAATTCAAAATATCCCTTCTCAGATTACCCAGAAACAGTTATTCTCAACCACTCCATGGAAACTGGTGCAACCCTGTGAGGTGAATTCATGCATCACAAAGATCTTTCTCAGAAAGCGTCTTTCTAGCTTTTGTCTGAGGATATTTCCTTTTCCACCATATTCCTCAATGCGTTCCTGAATATCTCATTGCAGATTAAATGAAATAAGTGATAGCAAACTTCTAAGTGAAAAGAACGGTGTAAATCTGTGAGATTAATTCACACATCACACAGCAGTTTCACAGAAAGCTTCTTTTTGGTTTTTATCTGAGGATATTTCCTTTGTCACCATAGGTTTTGATGTGCGCCCAAGTATCCTATTACAGATTCGATGAAACCGGTGTTATCACACTGCTCACTGAACAGTGTAACTCTGTGAGATGGATTCACACGTCACAAAGCAGTTTCTCAGAAAGATTCTATTTTTTTTTTTCTGAGGATATTTTCTTTTTCACTACAGGCCTCAATCTACACCTTTGTAGATTCTATGAACCCAGTGTTAGCAAACTGATCCATGAAAATAAAGGTGTAACTCTGGAAGATGAATTCACACATCACAAAGAACATTCTCAGAAAGCTTCTTTCTAGTTTTTATCTGAGGATATTTCCTTGGTCATCACAGTCTTCAAAGTGATCCAAAATATCCTGACTCAGATTCACCAAAAACAGTGCTATCAAACTGCTCATGGAAAAGAACAGTGTAACTCTGTGACATGAATTCATAAGTCACAAAGCAGTTTCTCAGAAAGCTTCTTTCTAGTTTTACTATGAAGTTATGTCCTTTTTCACCATAGGCCTCAATTTGCTCCCAAATATCCCTTTGCAGATTCCACGAAAAAAATATCAGGAAACAGCTCCATAAAAAGAAATGTGTAACTCTGTGAGATGAATTCACACATCATGAAGGAGTTTCTCAGAAAGCTTCCTTCTGGTATTTAACTGAGGATATTTCCTTTGTCATCATAGGCTTCAATACGATCCAAAATATCCCTTTGGAGATTCCCCAAAAATAGTGTTACAAAACTGCTCCATGAAAAGAATTGTGAAACACTGTGAGATGAATTAACACATCACAGAGCAGTTTCTCAGAAAGCATCTTTTTGGTTTTCGTCTGAGGATATTTCCTTTGTCACCATAGGCTTTAATGACCTTCCAAATATCATATTGCACTTTCCAACAGACGAGTGTTATCAAACTGCTCAATGCAAAGAACGGTGTAATGCTTTGAATGAATTCACATATCACAAAACAGTTTCTCAGAAAGTTTCTTTCTAGCTTTAACTGAGGATATTTCTTTATTCACTATAGGCCTAAATTCGTTCCCAAATATCCTTTGCAGATTCCAAGAAAACAATGTTAGCAAACGGCTCAATGAAAAGAAAGGTGTAACTCTGTGCGATGAATTCACACATCACATAGCTGTTTCTCAGAGATACTTTCTGGTTGTTCACTGAGGATATTTCCTTTGTCTCCATAGCCTTCAATGTGCTTGCATACATCCCTCTGTGGATTCCTTGAAAAAAGTGTTAGCATACTGTTCCAGGTAAGGAATCGTGTAACTCTGTGAGATGAATGCACACATCACAAAGCAGTTTTTTAGAAAGCTTCTTTTTAGTATTATCTGAGGATGTTTATTTTGTCACCATAGGCTTCAATATGATCCAAAATATTCCTTCTCAGAATCTCCAAAAAGAGTGCTAACAAAATGCTCTAAAGAATGAATCATGAAAATCTGTGAGATAAATTCACAAATCACAAAGCAGTTTCCAAGACAGCTTCTTTCTAGTTTTTGTATGAGGATATTTCCTTTGTCACCATAAGCTTCAATGTGCTCCAAATATCCCATTGCAGACCACAAGAAAACAGTGTTAGCAAACTGCTCACTGAAAAAAACAGTGAAACGCTGTGAGATGAATTCACACATCACAAAGCAGTTTCCCACAAAGTTTCTTTCTAGTTTTTATCTGAGAATAATTCTTTTTTCACTGTTGGCCTCAATGTGGACCCAAATATCCCTTTGCACATTCCACAAAAACAGTGTGAGCAAACTGCTCCATGAAAGCAAACGTGTAACTCTGTGAGATGAATTCACACATCACCAAAGCCTTTCTCAGAAAGATTTTTTCTAGTTTTTATCTGAGGATAATTTCTTGTCACCTTAGGCTTCAATGCTATACAAAATATTCCTACTCAGATTCCCAAAAACAGTGCTAAAAAATTGATTCATTAAAAAACAATTGTGTAACTCTGGGAGATGAATTAATGCATCACAAAGCAGTTTCCCAGAAAGTTTCATTCTAGCTTTTATATGAATGTATTTAATTTGTCACCATAAGCTTGGATGCGCTCCAAAGTATCCTATTGCAGATTCCTAGGAAACAGTGTTAACAAACTGCTCAATGAAAACAACAGTGCAACACTGTGAGATGAATTCACGCATCACAAAGCAGTTTCTCAGAAAGCTTCTTTTTAGTTTTTGTCTAAGGATATTTCTTTTGTCATTCTATGCCACAATGCACTCCCAAATATCCCTTTGCAGATTCCAGGAAAACAGTGCTAGCAAACAGATCCATTAAAAGAAAGGTGTAAACCTGTGAGATGAATTCAAACATCAAAAAGAACTTTCTCAGAAAACTTCTTTGTAGTTTTTATCTGAGGATATTTCCTTAGTCACCAAGGGCTTCAATGCAACACAAAATATCCCTTCTCAGTTTCCCCAAAAACAGTGCTGCCAATCTGATCCATGGAAAGGATCTTGTAACTCTGTGAGATGAATTACTGCATCACAAAGCGATTTCTCAGAAAGCTTCTTTCTATTTTTTATATGAAAGTATTTGATTTGTCACCATAAATTTCAATGTGCTCCGAAATAGCTCATTGCAGATTCCAAGAAAAGAGTGTTAGCAGACTGCTAAATGAAAGAAATAGTGTAGCTCTGTGCGATGAATTCACACACCACAAAGCAGTTACTCAGTAAACTTCTTTCTAGTTTTTATCTGAGGATATTTCCTTTTCCACTCTAGGCCACAATGTGCTCCCAAATATCCCTTTGCAGATTATATGAAAACAGAGTTAACAAACAGCTCCATGAAAAGAAAGATATAATCATGTGAGGTGAATTCACACATCAGAAAGAGCTTTCTCAGAAAGCTTCTTTTTTGTTTTTACCTGAGGATATTTCCTTAGTCATCAAGGACTTCAATGTGACACAAATTACTCTGCTGTTTCCCCAAAAACGGTGCTACCAACCTGATACATAAAAATAATCTTCTAAATCTGTGAGATGAACTAACACATCACAAAGAACTTTCTCAGAAAACTTCTTTCTAGTTTTTATCTGAGGATAATTCCATTGTCACCATAAGCTTCAATACAATCCAAAATATCACCTCTCAGATTCCCGAAAAACAGTGCTACCAAACTCTCCATGAAAAGATTCGTGTAACTCTGTGAGATGAATTACAAAATCAAAAAGCAGTCTCTCAGAAAGCTTCTTTCTAGTTTTTGTCTGAGGTTACTTCCTTTTTCACCATAAGCTTCAATGAACTCCGAAATATTCCATTGGAGATGCCACAAAAACAGGGTGAGGAAACTCCTCAATGAAAAGAACAGTGCAACTCTGTGAAATGAATTCACACTTCTCAAAGGGGTTTCTCAGAAAGCTCCTTTGTAGTTTTTATTTGAGGCTATTTCTTTTGTCACCATAAGCTTCAATGCACTCCAAAATATCCCACTGCATATTCCAAGAAAACAGTGTAACAAACTGCTCAATGAAAAGAACAGTGTAACCCTGTGAGATAAATTCACGCATCACAATGCAATTTCTCAGAAAGCTTCCTTCTAGTTTTTATTAGAGGATATTTCCTATTTCACCACAGGCCTCAATGCACTCCCAAATATCACTTGCAGATTCCACAAAAAAAGTGTTTTTCAACTGCTCCATGAAAAGAAAGGTGTAACTCTGTGAGATGAATTCACATATTACAAAGCAGTTTCTCAGAAAGCTTCTTTCTAGTGTTTATATCAGGATATTTCCTTTTTCACCATAGGATGTGATGCAAAATATCACTTCTCAGATTGCCCAAAAACAGTGCTATGAAACTGCTCCATGAAAGAACCATGTCCCTCTGATACATGATTTCATTAATCACAAAGCAGTTTCTCAGAAAGCTTTCTTGTAGTTTTCTCTGTGGACATTCCTTTGTCACCATAATCTTCAATGGACTCTGAAATATCCCATTGTGGATTCCAACAAAACAGTGTTAGCAAACTGCTCAACGTAAAGAACAGTGTAACTCTGTAAGGTGAATTCACACATCACAAAGCAGTTTCTCAGAAACCTTCTTTATAGTTTTTATTAGAGGATATTCCTATTTCACCACAGGCCTCAATGCACTCCCAAATATCACTTGCAGATTCCACAAAAAGTGTTTTTCAACTGCTCCATGAAAAGAAAGGTGTAACTCTGTGAGATGAATTCACATATTACAAAGCAGTTTCTCAGAAAGCTTCTTTCTAGTGTTTATATCAGGATATTTCCTTTTTCACCATAGGATGTGATGCAAAATATCACTTCTCAGATTGCCCAAAAACAGTGCTATGAAACTGCTCCATGAAAGAACCATGTCCCTCTGATACATGATTTCATTAATCACAAAGCAGTTTCTCAGAAAGCTTTCTTGTAGTTTTTCTCTGTGGACATTCCCTTTGTCACCATAATCTTCAATGGACTCTGAAATATCCCATTGTGGATTCCAACAAAACAGTGTTAGCAAACTGCTCAACGTAAAGAACAGTGTAACTCTGTAAGGTGAATTCACACATCACAAAGCAGTTTCTCAGAAACCTTCTTTATAGTTTTTATCTGAGGATATTTCCTTTTACACCATAGCACTCAGTGCACTCGCAATATCCCATTGCAAATTACAAGAAAACAGTGTTAGTAAACAGCTCCATGAAATGAATGGTGTAACTTTGTGAGATGAATTAACACATCACAAAGCAGTTTCTCAGAAAGCTTCTTTCTGGTGTTTCTCTGAGGATATTTCCTTTTTCACCATCGGCCTCAATGACCTCCCGTATATCTCATTGCAGATTCCATGAAAACAGAGTTAGTAAACTGCTCAATGAAAGAATGGTGTAACTCTGTGAGATGGATTCATCCATCACAAAACAGTTTCTCCAAAGGTTTCTCAGGTTTTTATCACAGAATATTTACTTTTTCACCATTGCACTCAATGTGCTCTTGATATTCCATTGCAGATTCCACAACCATGTTAGTAAACTGCTCCATGAAATATTGGTATAAATCTGAGGATGAATTCACACATCTCAAAGCAGTTTCTCAGAAAGCTTCATTCCTGTTTTTATCTGAGGATATTTCCTATTTAAACATAGGCCACAATATGCTCCCATGTATCTCTCTGTAGATATTGAGAAAACAGTGTTAGCAAACTTCTCAATGAAAACATTTGTGTCACTCTGTGACATAAATTCACACATCACAAAGCAGTTTCTCAGAAATCTCCTTTCTAGTTTTTTCTGATTGTATTTCCTTTTTCACCATAGGCTTCAAAGCGATTCAATGTATCCCTTCTCAGATTCCACAAAGACAGTGCTAGCAAACTGCCCCATGAAAAAGTGATGAAACTCTGAGAGATGAATTCACACATCACAAGGCATTTTCTTAGAAAACTTCTTTCTTGTTTTGTTTTTCAGATGATATTCCCGTTTTCACCATGCTCAACAATGTGCTCCAGTATATCTCATTGCAGATTCAGTGAAAACAGTGTTAGCAAACTTCTCAATGAAAACAATTGTGTAACTCTGTGAGATACCTTCACACATCACAAAGCAGTTTCTCAGAAAGTTTCTTTCTAGTTTTTATCTGAGGATATTTCCTTTATTATCATAGACTTCAAAGTGATCCAAAATATCCCTTCTCATATTCCACAAGAACAGTGCTAGGAAACTGCTCCAAGAAAGAGTGGTGTAACTCTTTGAAATTCATTCACACATCACAAAGCAGTTTCTCTGAAGGCTTCTCTCCAGTTTTTATCAGGGGATATTTCCTTTTTCAATCATAGCACTCAATGCACTCGCAATATCCCATTGCAGATTCCACGACAACAGTCTTAGTAAACTGCTCAATGAAATAAAGGTATAACTCTGAGAGATGAATTCACAAATCTCAAAGCAGCTTCTCAGAAAGTTTCTTTCCTGTTTATATCTGAGGATATTTCCTATTTAAACTTAGGCCTCAATACGCTCTCTTATATCTCAGTGCAGATTCCACAAAAAGAGTGTTAGCAAACGTCTCATTGAAAACAATTGTGTAACTCTGTGAGATAAATTCACTCATCACAAAGCAGTTTCTCAGAATGTTTCTTTCTAGTTTTTATCTGAGGATGTTGTCTTTGTCGCCATATAGTTCAAAGTGATCCAAAATATGTGTTCTCATATTTCACAAGAACAGTGCTAGCAAACTGCTCCATTAAAGAGTGCTGTAACTCTATGAGATGAATTCACACATCACAAGGCACTTTCTCAGAACACTTCTCTCCAGTTTTTATCTGAGGATACTTCCTTTTTCACCATAGGACTCAATGCCTTCTGAATATCCCTTTGCAGATTCCACAAAAACAGAGTTAGCAAACTGCTCAACATAAAGAAAGGTGGAACTCTTTGAGGTGAGTTCACACATCTCAAAGCACCTTCTCAGAACACTTCTCTCCAGTTATTATCTGAGAATGTTTCCTGTTACACCATAGGCCTCAATGCCTTCCGAATATCCCATTGCAGATTCCACGAAAACAGAGTTAGCAAACTGTTCAATTTAAAGAAAGGTAGAACTCTTTGAGATGAGCTCACACATCACAAACCAGTTTCTCCAAAGGCTTCTCTCCAGTTTCTATCTGCAGACAATTCCTTTTACACCATAGCACTCAGTGCACTCGCAATATACCATTGAAAATTACAAGAAAACAGTGTTAGTAAACTGCTCCATTAAAACAATGGTGTACCTCTTTGAGATGAATTCACACATCACAAAGCAGTTTCTCAGAAAGCTTCTTTCCGGTTTTTATCTGAGGATAATGATTTTTTTCCTGGGCTTCAATGGAATCCAAACTATCCCTTCTCAGATTCCACAGGAGCAGTGCTAACAAATTGCTCCATGAAAAGAATGGTGTATTTCTGTGAGATGAATTCATACATCACAAAGCAGTTTCTCAGAAAGCTCCCTTCTAGTTTTTACACCATTCTTTCAATGAGCAGTGTGCTAACTGTTTTCGTGGAATCTGCAAAGCATTTTCTCAGAACACTTCTCTTCAATTTTTATCTGAGGATATTTCCTTTTTCACCATACTCCTCAATGTGCTCCCATATATCTCATGGCAGGTTGCGAGAAAACGGTGTTAGGAATATTCTCAATGAAAACAATTGTACACCAAAAGCAATGGCAGCAAAAGCCAAAATTGACAAATGGGATCTCATTAAACTAAAGAGCTTCTGCACAGCAAAAGAAACTACCATCAGAGTGAACAGGCAACCTACAGAATGGGAGAAAATTTTTGCAATCTACTCATCTGACAAAGGGCTAATATCCAGAATCTACAAAGAACTCAAACAAATATACAAGAAAAAAACAAACAACCCCATCAAAAAGTGGGCAAAGGATATGAACAGACATTTCTCAAAAGAAGACATTCATACAGCCAACAGACACATGAAAAATGCTCATCATCACTCACCATCAGAGAAATGCAAATCAAAACCACAATGAGATACCATCTCACACCAGTTAGAATGGCCATCATTAAAAAATCAGGAAACAACAAGTGTTGGAGAGGATGTGGAGAAATAGGAACACTTTTACACTGTTGGTGGGATTGTAAACTAGTTCAACCATTATGGAAAACAGTATGGCGATTCCTCAAGGATCTAGAACTAGATGTACCATATGACCCAGCCATCCCACTACTGGGTATATACCCAAAGGATTATAAATTATTCTACTACAAAGACACATGCACACCTATGTTTATTGCGGCACTATTCACAATAGCAAAGACTTGGAATCAACCCACATGTCCATCTGTGACAGACTGAATTAAGAAAATGTGGCACATATACACCATGGAATACTATGCAGCCATAAAAAAGGATGAGTTTGCGTCCTTTGTAGGGACATGGATGCAGCTGAAACCATCATTCTTAGCAAACTATCACAAGAAGAAAACCAAACACCGCATGTTCTCACTCATAGGTGGGAACTGAACAATGAGATCACTTGGACTCGGGAAGGGAACATCACACACTGGGCTTATCATGGGGAGGGGAGGGAGGGATTGCATTGGGGAGTTATACCTGATATAAATGATGAATTGATGGGTGCTGACGAGTTGATGGGTGCAGCACACCAACATTGCACAAGTATACATATGTAACAAACCTGCACGTTATGCACATGTACCCTAGAACTTAAAGTATAATAAAAAATAAATAAATATATAAATAAATAAATAAAAAAGAAAACAATTATGTAACTCTGTGAGATAAATTCACACATCACAAAACAGTTTCTCAGAAAGTTTCTGTCGAGTTTTTATCTGAGGATATTTCCTTTTTCACCATAGAACTCAATGGCTTCTTAATATCCCATTGCAGATTCCACGAAAACAGAGTTAGCACACTGTTCAATATAAAGAAAAGGGGAATGCTGTAAGAAGAATTCACACATCACAAAGCAGTTTCTTCAAAGGCTTCTCTTTAGTTGTTATCTGAGGATGTTTCCTGTTACACCATAGCACTTAGTGCACTCACAATATCTCATTACAAATGACAAGAAAACTGTGTTAGTATACTGCTCCATGAAAAGAACAGTGTAACTCTGTGAGATGAATTCACACATCAGAAAGCAGTTTCTCAGGAGCTTCTTTCTAGTTATCATCTGAGGATGTTTCCTTTTTCACCCTAGGTTTCAATGTGCACCCAAATATCGCTTGGCAGATTCCAAGAAAGCTGTGTTAGCAAACTGCTTCATGGAGAGAAAGGTTTAGCTCTGTGAGATGAATTCACATATGTCACAGCAGTTTCTCAGAAAGCTTCTTTCCAGTTTCTATCAGAGGATATTCCCATTATCAACGTAAGCTTCATTGCACTAAGAAATATCCCATTGCAGATTTCAAGAAAATAATGTTAGCAAACTCATCAATGAAAAGAAAACTGTAACTCTGTGTCTTGCATTCACACATCACAATGCAGTTATTATGAATGCTTCTTTCCAGTTTTTATCTGAGGCTATTTCCTTTTTCACCATAGGCCACAATGCACTTAAAAATATCACTTTGCAGATTCCACGAAAATAGTGTTAGCAAACTACTTCATGGAGAAGAATGTGTAACTCTGTGAGTGGAATTAACACCTCATAAAGCATTTTCTCAGAAATCTTCTTTAAAATTTTTATCTCAGGATATTTCCTTGGTCACCGTAAGCTTCATTGCACTAAGAAATATCCCTTTGCAGATTTCAAGTGAACAGTGTTAACAAAATGATCAGTGAAAAAAAAGAGCAACTCTGGCAGTTACATTCACACATCACAATTACATTTCTCAGAACGCTTCTTTGCAGTTTTTGTTTGAGGATGTTTCCTTTATCACCACAGGTGACAATGCATTGCCGAACATCACTTCGCAGATTTCAGGAAAACCGTGTGAGCAAACATCTTCATTGAGAGAAATATGTAGCTTTGTGAGGTGAATTCACCCATCAGAAAGCAGTTTCTCAGAAAGCTTCTTTACAGTTTTTATCTGAGTGTATTTCCTATGCCACTGTAGGCTTCATTGCACTAAGAAATATATCACTGCAGATTTCGTGAAAACAGTGTTAGCAAATAGATCAATGGAAAGAAAAGGGTAACTCCGTGAGTTGCATTTACAAATCACAATGCAGTTTCTCAGAATGCTTCTTTGCAGTTTTATTTGAGGATGTTTAATTTCTCACCATATTCCACAATGGTCACCCAAATATCACTTTGGAGATTCCCCGAAAACAGTGTTAGCAAACGGATTCATGGAGAAAAATGTGTAACTCTGTGAGATGAATTCACACATCACAAAGAAGTGTCTCAAAAAGATTCTTTCTCATTTTTATTTGAGGATATATCCTTTCTCACCATAAGTTTCATTGCACTAAGAAATATCCCTTTGCAGATTTCAACAAAACAGAGTTAGCAAAACGACCAATGAAAAGAAAATGGCAACTCTGTCAGTTGCATTCACACATCACAACTGCGTTTGTCAGAACGCTTCTTTGTAGTTTTTATTTGAGGATGTTTCCTTTATCACCATAGTCCACAAGGTGCTCCCAAACATCACTTGGCAGATTCCAAGAAAATTGTGTTAACAAACTGCTTCATTGAGAGAAATATGTAACTCCATCAGGTGAATTCACCCATCAGAAAAGAGTGTCTCCGAATGTTCTTTCCAGTTTTTATCTGAGGATATTTCCTTTGTCAGCATATGCTTGAAGGTGATTCAAAATATCTATTCTCAGATTCCCCAAAAACAGTGGTAACAGACTGCTCCATGAAACTGAAGTGTAACACTGTGAGATGAATTCACACATCAGAAAGCAGTTTCTCAGAAAGCTTCATTCTAGGTTTCATCTGAGGATATTTCCTTTTTCACCATAGGTTAAAATGCTCCCAAATATCACTTGGCAGATTCCGAGAAAACTGTGTTAGCAAACTGCTTCATGAAGGAAAGGTTTAGCTCTGTGAGATGAATTCAAACATCTCATATCAGTTTCCCAGAAAGCTTCTTTCCAGTTTTTATCTGAGGATATTTCCTTTATCAACATAAGCTTTGTTTAACTAGGAAATATCCCAATGCAAATTTGAAGAAAACACTCTTAGAAAACTGATCAATGAAAACAAAATGTAACTCTGTGTCTTACATTCACACATCACAATGCAGTATCTCAGAACGCTTCCTTGCAGTTTTTATTTGAGGATGTTTCCTTTTTCACCACAGACCACAATGTGCTCCCAAACGTCACTTTGCAGATTCCACAAAAACACTGATACAAAAGGATTCATGCAGAGAAATGTGTAACTCTTTGAGATGAATTCACACATCACAAAGCCGTTTCTCAGAAACATTCTTTCAAGAATTTATCGGAGGTTTTTTTCTTTGTCACCATAAGCTTCAGTGTGCTAAGAATTCTCCTTTTGCAGATTTCAAGAAAACAGTGTTAGCAAATGATCAATGAAAAGAAACGTGTAACCCTGAGAGTTGCATTCAGACATCACAATGCAGTTTGTCAGAACGCTTCTTTCCAGTTTTTATCTAAGGATATTTCCATTTTCACCATAGGCCTCAATGTGCTACCAAATATCACTTTGCAGATTCCACGACAACTCTGTTGGCAAACTGCTTCATGAAGAGAATAGGGTATCTCTTTGAGGTGAATTCACACATCTCAAAGAAGTCTCTCAGAAAGCTTCTTTCTCGTTTTTATTTGAGGATATTTCCTTTGTCAGCCTAGGCCTCAGTGCAATCCAAAATATCAATTCTCAGATTCCCCAAAAACAGTGGTAACATACTGCTCCATGAAACTGAAGTGTAACTCTGTGAGATGAATTCACACATCAGAAAGAAGTTTCTCAAAAAGCTTCTTTCTAGGTTTCATCTGAGGATAATTACTTTTTCACCATAAGTTTCAATGTGCTCCCAAATATCACTTGGCAGATTCCGAGAAAACTGTGTTAGGAAACTGCTTCATGGAGAAAGGTTTAGCTCTGTGAGATGAATTCAAACATCTCATATCAGTTTCCCAGAAAGCTTCTTTCCAGTTTTTATCTGAGGATATTTCCTTTATCAACATAAGCTTTGTTTAACTAGGAAATATCCCAATGCAAATTTGAAGAAAACACTCTTAGAAAACTGATCAATGAAAACAAAATGTAACTCTGTGTCTTACATTCACACATCACAATGCAGTATCTCAGAACGCTTCCTTGCAGTTTTTATTTGAGGATGTTTCCTTTTTCACCACAGACCACAATGTGCTCCCAAACGTCACTTTGCAGATTCCACAAAAACACTGATACAAAAGGATTCATGCAGAGAAATGTGTAACTCTTTGAGATGAATTCACACATCAAAGCCGTTTCTCAGAAACATTCTTTCAAGAATTTATCGGAGGTTTTTTCTTTGTCACCATAAGCTTCAGTGTGCTAAGAATTCTCCTTTGCAGATTTCAAGAAAACAGTGTTAGCAAATGATCAATGAAAAGAAACGTGTAACCCTGAGAGTTGCATTCAGACATCACAATGCAGTTTGTCAGAACGCTTCTTTCCAGTTTTTATCTAAGGATATTTCCATTTTCACCATAGGCCTCAATGTGCTACCAAATATCACTTTGCAGATTCCACGACAACTCTGTTGGCAAACTGCTTCATGAAGAGAATAGGGTATCTCTCTGAGGTGAATTCACATCTCAAAGAAGTCTCTCAAGCTTCTTTCTCGTTTTTATTTGAGGATATTTCCTTTGTCAGCCTAGGCCTCAGTGCAATCCAAAATATCAATTCTCAGATTCCCCAAAAACAGTGGTAACATACTGCTCCATGAAACTGAAGTGTAACTCTGTGAGATGAATTCACACATCAGAAAGAAGTTTCTCAAAAAGCTTCTTTCTAGGTTTCATCTGAGGATAATTACTTTTTCACCATAAGTTTCAATGTGCTCCCAAATATCACTTGGCAGATTCCGAGAAAACTGTGTTAGGAAACTGCTTCATGGACGGAAAGGTTTAGCTCTGTGAGATGAATTCACACATCTCATATCAGTTTCTCAAAAAGCTTCTTTCCAGTTTTAATCTGAGGATGTTTCCTTTATCAACAAAACCTTAATTTAGCTAGGAAATATCCCATTGCAAATTTCGAGAAAACAGTGTGAGGAAACTGATCAATGAAAAGAAAATTGTAACTCTGTGTCTTGCATTTAAATATCACAATGCAGTTTCTGAGGACGCTTCTTTCTGCTTTTTATCTGAAGATATTTCCTTTTTCACACGGAGCCACAATGAGCTTCCAAATATCACTTTGCATATTCCACGAAAAGAGTGCTAGCAAACTGCTTCATGCTGAAGAATCTGTAACTCTGTGAGTGGAATTATCACATCATAAAGAATTTTCCCAGAAAGCTTCTTTCTAGTTTTTATCTGAGGATATTTCCATTGTCACCATAAGCTTATTTGCGCTAAGAAATATCCCTTTGCAGACTTCAAGAAAACAGTGTTAGCAAATTGATCAATGAACAGTGCAACTCCTTGAGTTACATTTACACATCACAAAGCAGTCTCTCAGGAAGCTTCTTTACAGTTTTTAACGGAGGATATTTCTTTATTCACCATAGGCCACAATCCTCTTCCAAATATCACTTTGCAGATTCCATGACAACACTGTTAGCAAACTATTTCATGAAGAGAATGGTGTATCTCCCTGAGATGAATTCACACATCTCATAGCAGTTTCTCAGAAAACTTCTTTCCAGTTGTTATCTGAGGCTATATCCTTACTGTAAGCTTCATTTTGTTAGGAAATATCCCATTGTAAATTTCACGAAAGAAATGTTAGTAAACGTATCAATAAAAAGTGTAATTCTGTGTCTTGCATTCACACATCACAATGCAGTTTCTAAGAACGCTTCTTTCCAGTTTTTATCTGAGGATATTAATTTTTTCACCATAGGCCAGATTGCGCTCCCAAATATCACTTTGCAGATTCCACAACAACACTGTTAGCAAACTACTTCATGAAGAGAATGGTGGATTTTTCTGAGATGAATTCACGTATCACCAGGAATTCTCTCAGAAAGCTTCTTTCTCATATTTATTTGAGGATATTTCCTTTGTGAGCCTAGGCTTCAATGAGATCCAAAATATCAACTCTCAGATTCCTCCAAAACAGTAGTAACAGACAGCTGCATGAAACTGAAGTGTAACTCTGTGAGATGAATTCACACATCAGAAAGCAGTTCCTCAAAAAGATTCTTTCAATGTTTCATCTGAGGATATTTCCTTTTTCATCATAAGTTTCAATGCGGTCAAAAATATTGCTTGGCAGATTCTGGGAAAAGTGTGTCAGCAAACTGCTTCATGGTCAGAAAGGTTTAGCTCGGTGAGATGAATTCACACACTTCATAGCAGTTTCTCGGAAAACTTATTTCCAGTATTTATCTGAGGATATTTCCTTTATCAACATAAGCTTCATTTCACTAAGAAATATCCCATTGCAAATTTCAAGAAAACAGTGTTAGCAAGCTGATCAATGAAAAAAAGAATGTATCTCTGTATCTACATTTAAACATCACAATGCAGTTTCTAAGAACGCTTCTTTCCAGTTTTTATCTGAGGATATTTCCTTTTTCACCATTGGCTACAAGGAGCTTCCAAGTATCACTTTGCATATTCCATGAAAAGAGTGTTAGCAAACTGCTTCATGGAGAAGAATGTGCAACACTGTTAGTGGAATTAACACATCATAAAGCATTTTCTCAGAAATCTTCTTTCTAGTTTAATCTGAGGATATTCCCTTTGTCACCATAAGATTCAATGCGTTAACAAATATTCCATTGCAGATTTCAAGAAAACAGTGTTAGCAAAGTGATCAATGAAAAGAAAAGTGTAACTCTTTGAGTTGCATTAACACTTCACAATACAGTCTCTCAGAACGCTTCTTTCCAGTTTTTATCTGAGGATATTTCTTTTTTCACCATAAGCCACAATGTACTGCCAAATATCACTTTGCAGATTCCAAGAAAACAGTGTTTGCAAACTGCCTTATGGAGAGAAATGTGAAACACTGTGATATGAATTCTGACATCAGAAAGCAGTTTCTCAGAAACCATCTTTGTAATTTTTATCTGAAAATATTTCCTTTCTCACCGAGAACTTCATAGCGCTAAGAATTATCCCAATGCAAATGTCAAGAAAACAGTGTTAGAAAACTGATCAATGAAGACAACAGTGTAACTCTTTGATTTGCATTCACACATCACAATGCAGTTTGTCAGAACACTTCTTTCCGTTTTTATCCTAGGATATTTCCATTTTCACCATAGGCCTCAAAGTGCTTCTAAATATCACTTTGCAGATTCCACGAAAACAGTGTTAGCAAACTTTTTTGTGGAGAGAAATGTGTAACTCAGAGAGGTGAATTCACACTTCACAAAGCACTTTCTCAGAAGCTTCCTTCCAGTTTTTATCCGAGGATATTTCCATTTTCACCATAGGCTTCAATGCACTCCCAAATATCACTTTGCATATTCCACGAAAACACTGTTAGCAAACTGCTTCATGAAGAGAATGGTGTATCTCTATGAGACGAATTCACACATCACAAGGAAGTCTCTCAGAAAGCTTCTTTCTAGTTTTTATATGAGGATATTTCCTTTGTCAACGGAAGCTTCATTGTGCATAGAAATATCCCAATGCAGTTTTCCAGAAAACAGTGTTAGAAAACTGATCAATGAAAAGAAAAGTGTAACTCTGTGAGATGAATTCACACACCAGAAAGCAGTTTCTCAGAAAGCTTCTTTCTAGGTTTCATCTGAGGATATTTTCTTTTTCATCATAGGCCACAATGTGCTTCAAAATATCTCTTTGTAGAATCTTCGAGAACAGTGTTAGCAAACTGCTTCATGGAAAATAATGTGTAACTCTGTGAGT
Source organism: Colobus guereza (assembly GCA_030247045.1). Taxonomy (NCBI): domain Eukaryota; kingdom Metazoa; phylum Chordata; class Mammalia; order Primates; family Cercopithecidae; genus Colobus; species Colobus guereza. The sequence continues at coordinate 71,372,258 of CM058086.1, read as the reverse complement.
CGAATTAACACATCTTAAAGAATTTTCTCAGAAAGCTTCTTTCTAGTTTTTATCTGAGGATATTTCCATTGTCACCATAAGCTTAATGGTGCAAAGAAAGATCCCTTGGCAGATTTCAAGAAAACAGTGTTAGCAAAGTGATCAATGAAAAGAGAAGTGTAACTCTTTGAGTTGCATTGACACATCACAGTGCAGTCTCTCAGAACGCTTCTATACAGTTTTTATCTGAAGATATTTCTTTTTTCCCAGAGGCCACAATGTGCTCCGAAACATCACTTTACAGGTTCCATGAAAACAGTGCTAGCAAACGAATTCATGGACAGAAATGTGAAACTCTGTGAGGTGAAATCACACTTCACAAAGCACTTTCTCAGAAAGCTTCTTTCCAGGTTTTATCTGAGGATATTTCCTTTGCCACGGTAAGCTTCATTGCACTAAGAAATATCCCATTGCAGATTTCAAGAAAACAGTGTTAGCAAACTGATCAATGAAAACAAAAGGGTAACTCTGTGAGTTGCATTCACACACATCAATGCAGTTTGTCAGAACTCTTCTTTGCAGTTTTTATTTGAGGATGTTTCCTTTTTCACCACAGGTCACAATGTGCTCCAAAATATCACTTTGCAGATTCCAAGAAAACAGTGTTAGCAAACTGATCAATGAAAACAAAAGGGTAACTCTGTGAGTGAATTCACATCACAAAGCAGTTTCTCAGAAAGCTTCTTTCCAGTTTTTATCTGAGGATATTTCCTTTGTCACCATAGGCTTCAATGCGATCTAAAATATCAATTCTCAGATTCCCCAAAAACAGTGTAAAAGTGATCAATGAAAACAAAAGGGTAACTCTGTGAGTTGCATTCACACATCACAAGCAGTTTCTCAGAACGCTTCTTTCCAGTTTTTATCTGAGGATATTTCCTTTTTCACCACAGGTCACAATGTGCTCCAAAATATCACTTTGCAGATTCCAAGAAAACACTGTTAGCAAACTGATCAATGAAAAGAAATTTGTAACTCTGTGAGTTGAATTCACATATCAGAAAGCATTTTCTCAGAAAGCTTCCTTCTAGTTTCTATCTGAGGATATTTCCTTTGTCAGCATAGACTTCAATGCGATCTAAAATATCAATTCTCAGATTCCCCAAATACAGCAGTAACAGGAGGCTCCATGAAACTGAAATGTAACACTGTGAGATGAATTCACATCACAATGCAGTTTGTCAGAACGCTTCTTTCCAGTTTTTATCTGAGGATAATTCCATTTTCAGCATAGGCCTCAATGCACTCCCAAATATCACTTTACGGATTCCATTACAACAGTGGTAGCAAACTTCTTCATGAAGAGAATGGTGTATCACTCTGAGATGAATTCACACATCACAAAGAAGTGTCACAGAATGCTCCCTTCTCGTTTCTATTTGAATATTTCCTTTGTCAGCATAGACTTCAATGCGATCTAAAATATCAATTCTCAGATTCCCCAAATACAGCAGTAACAGGAGGCTCCATGAAACTGAAATGTAACACTGTGAGATGAATTCACACATCAGAAAGCAATTTCTCCAAAATCTTCTTTCCAGGTTTCATCTGAGGATGTTTCCTTTTTCACAATAGGTTTCAATGCACTCCAAAATATCGCTTGGTAGATTCCGAGAAAAGTGTGTTAGCAAACTGTTTCATGGAGAGAAAGATTCAGCTCGGTGAGATGAATTCACACATGTCATAGCAGTTTCTCAGGAAACTTCTTTCCAGTATTTATCTGAGGATATTTCCTTTTCACCATAGGTCTCAATATGCTCCCAAATATCACTTTGCAGATTACAAGAAAACAGTCTTAGCAAACTGCTCATGAAAAGAAAAGTGTAACTCTGTGTCTTCACACATCTGCAGTTTCTCAGAAGCTTCTTTCCAGTTTTTATCTGAGGATATTTCCTTTTCACCATAGGCCACAATGTGCTTCCAAATATCTCTTTGCAGATTCCACAAAAGAGTGTTAGCAAACTGCTTCATGAAAAGAATGTGTAATTCTGTGAGTGGAATTAACACATAATAAAGCATTTTCTCAGAAAGCTTCTTTCTAGTTTTTATCTGAGGATATTTCCTTTGTCACCATAGGCCTCAATGTTATCCAAAATATCAATTCTCAGATTCCCCAAAAACAGTGTAAAAGTGATCAATGAAAAGAAAAGTGTAACTCTGTGAGATGAATTCACATCACAAGCAGTTTCTCAGAATGCTTCTTTCCAGTTTTTATCTGAGGATATTTTTTCACCATAGGCCACAATGTGCTTCCAAATATCACTTTGCAGATTCCAAGAAAACACTGTTAGCAAACTGCTTCATGAAAAGAATGTGTAATTCTGTGAGTGGAATTAACACACCATAAAGAATTTTCTCAGAAAGCTTCTTTCAGTTTTTATCTGAGGATATTTCCTTTTCACCATAGGTCTCAATATGCTCCCAAATATCCTTTGCAGATTCCAAGAAAACACTGTTAGCAAACTGCTCATGAAGAGAATGGTGTATCTCCCTGAGATGAATTCACACATCAAAAGCAGTTTCTCAGAAAGCTTCTTTCCAGTTTTTATCTGAGGATATTTCCTTTGTCAGTGTAGGCTTCAATGCTATCCTAAATGTCAATTCTCAGATTCCCCAAAAACAGTGTTAGCAAACTGCTCATGAAAGAAGTGTAACTCTGAGATGAATTCACATCACAAAGCAATTTCTCAGAAAGCTTCTTCTAGTTTCATAATTTCCTTTTTGTCTACCACATGCTTCCAAATATCCTTTGCAGATTCCACAGTCTTAAAACTGCTTCATGAAAAGAATGTGTAACTCTGTGAGATGAATTAACACACAAAGTTCTCAGAAAGCTTCTTCTATTTTTTATCTGAGGATATTTCCTTTTCACAAAGCAATTGCTAAATCCCTTTGCAGATTCAAGAAAACAGTGTTAACAAACTGCTCAAAAAGAACAGTGTAACTCTGTTGAGATGAATTCACATCACAAAGCAGTTTCTCAGAAGCTTCTTTTAGTTTTATCTGAGGATATTCCTTTCTCACCATAGGCCCAATATCCCACTTTGCAGATTCCACAACAGTGTTAAACTGCTCATGAAAAGAATGGTGTAACTCTGAGATGAATTCACACATCAAAGAAGTTTCTCAGAAAGCTTCTTTCTTTTTTATCTGAGGATATTCCTTTGTCACCATAGGCCTCAATGCTCCAAAATATCTTCTCAGATTCCCCAAAAACAGTGTTAACAAACTGCTCTCTGAAAAAGTATAACTCTGTGAGATGAATTCACACATCAAAAGCAGTTTCTCAAGCTTCTTTCTAGTTTCATCTGAGGATATTTCCTTTTTCACCATAGATTTCAATGCGCTCCCAAATATCCTTGTGATTCCAAAACAGTGCTATTAAACTGCTCCATGAAAGGTTTACTCTGATGAATTCACATCTCAAAGCAGTTTCTCAGAAAACTCTTTCCGTTTTATCTGAGGATATTTCCTTTGTCAACCAGCTTCAACGATAAAATATCCCTGCAGATTCAAAGACTGTTAAAACTGCCAATGAAAAAAGTGTCTGTGTCTTGATTTAAACATTACAAAGTTCTCAGAATTCTTTCTTTTTATCTGAGGATATTTCTTTTCACCATTGCCTGTCTATATCCTTTGCAGATTCCACGAAGAGTTAGCAAACTGCTCATGAAAAAGTGTAACTCTGTGAGTGAATTCACATCATAAGCATTTTCTCAAGCTTCTTTCTAGTTTTATCTGAGGATATTTCCTTTTTGTCATTGCAAAAGAAATACCTCTTTGCAGATTTTGAAAACAGTGTTTAAACTGATCAATGAAAAGAAAAGTGTAATTCTTTGAGTTGATTCACACATCAAACTAGTCTCAACTTCTTTCAGTTTGAGGATATTTTTATTTTCTTTGGTTTCTATTTTTTTTTTTTTTTTTATTATACTTTAAGTTCTAGGGTACATGTGCATAACGTGCAGGTTTGTTACATATGTATACTTGTGCAATGTTGGTGTGCTGCACCCATCAACTCGTCAGCACCCATCAATTCATCATTTATATCAGGTATAACTCCCCAATGCAATCCCTCCCCTCCCCTCCCCATGATAAGCCCAGTGTGTGATGTTCCCCTTCCGAGTCAAGTGATCTCATTGTTCAGTTCCACCTATGAGTGAGAACATCGGTGTTTGGTTTTCTCTTCTTGTGATAGTTTGCTAAGAATGATGGTTTCCAGCTGCATCCATGTCCCTACAAAGGACGCAAACTCATCCTTTTTATGGCTGCATAGTATTCCATGGTGTATATATTTTCTTAATCAGTCTGTCACAGATGGACATTTGGGTTGATTCAAGTCTTTGCTATTGTGAATAGTGCAATAAACATCGTGTGCATGTGTCTTTGTAGTAGAATAATTTATAATCCTTTGGGTATATACCCAGTAGTGGGATGGCTGGGTCATATGGTACATCTAGTTCTAGATCCTTGAGGAATCGCCATACTGTTTTCCATAATGGTTGAACTAGTTTACAATCCCACCAACAGTGTAAAAGTGTTCCTATTTCTCCACATCCTCTCCAACACTTGTTGTTTCCTGATTTTTAATGATGGCCATTCTAACTGGTGTGAGATGGTATCTCATTGTGGTTTTGATTTGCATTTCTCTGATGGCAGTGATGATGAGCATTTTTCATGTGTCTGTTGGCTGTATGAATGTCTTCTTTTGAGAAATGTCTGTTCATATCCTTTGCCCACTTTTGATGGGGTTGTTTGTTTTTCTTGTATATTTGTTTGAGTTCTTTGTAGATTCTGGATATTAGCCCTTTGTCAGACGAGTAGATTGCAAAATTTTCTCCCATTCTGTAGGTTGCCTGTTCACTCTGATGGTAGTTTCTTTTGCTGTGCAGAAGCTCTTTAGTTTAATGAGATCCCATTTGTCAATTTTGGCTTTTGCTGCCGTTGCTTTTGGTGTTTTAGACATGAAGTCCTTGCCCATGCCTATGTCCTGAATGGTACTACCTAGATTTTCTTCTAGGGTTTTTATGGTATTAGGTCTAACATTTAAGTCTCTAATCCATCTTGAATTAATCTTCGTATAAGGAGTAAGGAAAGGATCCAGTTTCAGCTTTCTACTTATGGCTAGCCAATTTTCCCAGCACCATTTATTAAATAGGAATCCTTTCCCCATTTCTTGTTTCTCTCAGGTTTATCAAAGATCAGACGGCTGTAGATGTGTGGTATTATTTCTGAGGACTCTGTTCTGTTCCATTGGTCTATAGCTCTGTTTTGGTACCAGTACCATGCTGTTTTGGTTACTGTAGCCTTGTAGTATAGTTTGAAGTCAGGTAGCGTGGCGCCTCCAGCTTTGTCCTTTTGACTTAGGATTGTCTTGGCAATGCGGGCTCTTTTTGGTTCCATATGAACTTTAAAGCAGTTTTCCAATTCTGTGAAGAAACTCATTGGTAGCTTGATGGGGATGGCATTGAATCTATAAATAACCTTGGGCAGTATGGCCATTTCACGATATTGATTCTTCCTATCCATGAGCATGGTATGTTCTTCCATTTGTTAGTGTCCTCTTTGATTTCACTGAGCAGTGGTTTGTAGTTCTCCTTGAAGAGGTCCTTTACATCCCTTGTAAGTTGGATTCCTAGGTATTTTATTCTCTTTGAAGCAATTGTGAATGGAAGTTCATTCCTGATTTGGCTCTCTGCTTGTCTGTTACTGGTGTATAAGAATGCTTGTGATTTTGCACATTAATTTTGTATCCTGAGACTTTGCTGAAGTTGCTTATCAGCTTAAGGAGATTTTGGGCTGAGACAATGGGGTTTTCTAAATATACAATCATGTCATCTGCGAACAGGGACAATTTGACTTCTTCTTTTCCTAACTGAATACCCTTGATTTCTTTCTCTTGCCTGATTGCCCTAGCCAGAACTTCCAACACTATGTTGAATAGGAGTGGTGAGAGAGGGCATCCCTGTCTTATGCCAGTTTTCAAAGGGAATTTTCCAGTTTTGCCCATTCAGTATGATATTAGCTGTGGGTTTGTCATAAATAGCTCTTATTATTTTGAGGTACGTTCCATCAATACCAAATTTATTGAGCGTTTTTAGCATGAAGGGCTGTTGAATTTTGTCAAAAGCCTTTTCTGCATCTATTGAGATAATCATGTGGTTCTTGTCTTTGGTTCTGTTTATATGCTGGATTACGTTTATTGATTTGCGAATGTTGAACCAGCCTTGCATCCCAGGGATGAAGCCCACTTGATCAGGGTGGATAAGCTTTTGATGTGCTGCTGAATCCGGTTTGCCAGTATTTTATTGAGGATTTTGCATCGATGTTCATCAGGGATATTGGTCTAAAATTCTCTTTTTGTTGTGTCTCTGCCAGGCTTTGGTATCAGGATGATGTTGGCCTCATAAAATGAGTTAGGAGGATTCCCTCTTTTTCTATTGATTGGAATAGTTTCAGAAGGAATGGTACCAGCTCCTCCTTGTACCTCTGGTAGAATTCAGCTGTGAATCCGTCTGGTCCTGGACTTTTTGGTGGGCAGGCTATTAATTGTTGCCTCAATTTCAGAGCCTGCTATTGGTCTATTCAGGGATTCAACTTCTTCCTGGTTTAGTCTTGGGGAGTGTAAGTGTCCAGGAAATTATCCATTTCTTCTAAATTTTCTAGTTGATTTGCGTAAAGGTGTTTATAGTATTCTCTGATGGTAGTTTGTATTTCTGTGGGGTCGGTGGTGATATCCCTTTATCATTTTTATTGCATCTATTTGATTCCTCTCTCTTTTCTTCTTTATTAGTCTTGCTAGCGGTCTGTCAATTTTGTTGATCTTTTCAAAAACCAACTCCTGGATTCATTGATTTTTGGAGGGTTTTTGTGTTTCTATCTCCTTCAGTTCTGCTCTGATCTTAGTTATTTCTTGCCTTCTGCTAGCTTTTGAGTGTGTTTGCTCTTCCTCTCTAATTCTTTTAATTGTGATGTTAGAGTGTCAATTTTCGATCTTTCCTGCTTTCTCTTGTGGGCATTTAGTGCTATAAATTTCCCTCTACACACTGCTTTAAATGTGTCCCAGAGATTCTGGTATGTTGTATCTTTGTTCTCATTGGTTTCAAAGAACATCTTTATTTCTGCTTTCATTTCGTTATGTACCCAGTAGTCATTCAGGAGCAGGTTGTTCAGTTTCCATGTAGTTGAGCGGTTTTGATTGAGTTTCTTAGTCCTGAGTTCTAGTTTGATTGCACTGTGGTCTGAGAGACAGTTTGTTATAATTTCTGTTCTTTTACATTTGCTGAGGTGCTTTACTTCCAATTATGTGGTCAATTTTGGAATAAGTGCGATGTGGTGCTGAGAAGAATGTATATTCTGTTGATTTGGGGTGGAGAGTTCTATAGATGTCTATCAGGTCTGCTTGGTGCAGAGATGAGTTCAATTCCTGGATATCCTTGTTAACTTTCTGTCTCGTTGATCTGTCTAATGTTGACAGTGGAGTGTTGAAGTCTCCCATTATTATTGTATAGTCTAAGTCTCTTTGTAAGTCTCAAGGACTTGCTTTATGAATCTGGGTGCTCCTGTATTGGGTGCATATATATTTAGGATAGTTAGCTCTTCCTGTTGAATTGATCCCTTTACCATTATGTAATGGCCTTCTTTGTCTCTTTTGATCTTTGATGGTTTAAAGTCTATTTTATCAGAGACTAGGATTGCAACCCTGCTTTTTTTGTTCTCCATTTGCTTGGTAGATCTTCCTCCATCCCTTTATTTTGAGCCTATGTATGTCTCTGCATGTGAGATGGGTCTCCTGAATACAACAGACTGATGGGTCTTGACTCTTGATCAGTTGCCAGTCTGTGTCTTTTAATTGGAGCATTTAGTCCATTAACATTTAAGGTTAATATTGTTATGTGTGAACTTAATCCTGCCATTATGATATTAACTGGTTATTTTGCTCATTAGTTGATTTACATTTTGGCTTGTTTTGCAATGGCTGGTACCGGTTGTTCCTTTCCATGTTTAGGGCTTCCTTCAGGGTCTCTTGTAAGGCAGGCCTGGTGGTGACAAAATCTCTAAGCATTTGCTTATCTGTAAAGGATTTTATTTCTCCTTCACTGATGAAACTTAGTTTGGCTGGATATGAAATTCTGGGTTTAAAATTCTTTTCTTTAAGAACGTTGAATATTGGCCCCACTCTCTTCTGGCTTGTAGTTTCTGCCGAGAGATCTGCTGTTAGTCTGATGGGCTTCCCTTTGTGGGTAACCCGACCTTTCTCTCTGGCTGCCCTTAAGATTTTTCCTTCATTTCAACTTTGGTGAATCTGGCAATTATGTGTCTTGGGTTGCCCTTCTGGAGGAGTATCTTTGTGGCGTTCTCTGTATTTCCTGAATTTGAATGTTGGCCTGCCCTACTAGGTTGGGGAAGTTCTCCTGGATGATATCCTGAAGAGTGTTTTCCAACTTGTTTCCATTCTCCCCTCACTTTCAGGCACCCCAATCAGACGTAGATTTGGTCTTTTTACATAATCCCATACTTCTTGCAGGCTTTGTTCATTTCTTTTCTTCTTTTTCTTTTGGTTTCTCTTCTCGCTTCATTTCATTCATTTGATCCTCAATCGCTGATACTCTTTCTTCCAGTTGATCGAGTCGGTTACTGAAGCTTGTGCATTTGTCACGTATTTCTCGTGTCATGGTTTTCATCTCTGTCATGTCGTTTATGACCTTCTCTGCATTAATTAGTCTAGCTGTCAATTCTTCACTCTTTTTCAAGATTTTTCGTTTCTTTGCGCTGGGTATGTAATTCCTCCTTTAGCTCTGAGAAGTTTGATGGACTGAAGCCTTCTCTCTTCTCATCAAAGTCATTCTCTGACCAGCTTTGATCCGTTGCTGGTGATGGGCTGCGCTCCTTTGCAGGGAGATGCGCTCTTATTTTTGAATTCCAGCTTTTCTGCCCTGCTTTTCCCCATCTTTGTGGTTTTATCTGTCTCTGGTCTTTGATGATGGTGACACTGATGGGGTTTTGGTATAGGTGTCCTTCCTGTTTGATAGTTTTCCTTCTGCCAGTCAGAACCCTCAGCTATAGGTCTGTTGGAGATTGCTTGAGGTCCCTCCAGACCCTGTTTGCCTGGGTATCAGCAGCAGAGGTTGCAGAAGATAGAATATTGCTGAACAGCGAGTGTACCTGTCTGATTCTTACTTTGGAAGCTTCCTCTCAGGGTGTACTCCACCCTGTGAGGTGTGGGGTGTCAGACTGCCCCTAGTGGGGATGTCTCCCAGTTAGGCTACTCAGGGGTCAGGGACCCACTTGAGCAGGCAGTCTGTCCCTTCTCAGATCTCAACCTCCATGTTGGGAGATCACTGCTCTCTTCAAAGTTGTCAGACAGAGTCGTTTTGCCTGCACAAGTCTCTGCTGCTTCCCTGTTATTTTTTAGCTGAGCCGTCCCCAGAGGCAGAGTCTACAGAGACAGGCAGGTTTCCTTGAGCTGCTGTGAGCTCCACCCAGTTGGAGCTTCAGCGGCTTTGTTTACCTACTTAAGCCTCAGCAATGGTGGGCGCCTCCCCAGCCTCGCTGCTGCCCTGCAGTTAGATCGCGCAGACTGCTGTGTTAGCAGGAGGAGGCTCCGGGCGTGGGACCCTCCGGCCAGGCGTGGGGTATATTCTCCTGGTGTGCCCGTTATCCTATAGCGCAGTATTGGGGTGGGAGTTACCCGATTTTCCAGGTGTTGTGTGTCTCAGTTCCCTGGTTGGGAAAGGTTCCTTCCCCTTGCGCTTCAGGTGAGCGATGCCTCACCCTGGTTCAACTCTCGCTGGTCGGGCGCAACAGCTGACCAGCACCAATTGTCGGCACTCACTAGTGAGATGACCCCAGTACCTCAGTTCAAAATGCAGAAATCACCGGTCTTCTGTGTCCTTCGCTGGGAGTTGGAGACTGCAGCTGTTCCTATTCGGCCATCTTGCTCCGCCCCCTCTTTCTAGTTTTTGTCTAGATATTTCTTTGTCAGATTCTACAACAAATATCTGCAGATTCGAAACTTAAACTCTCATGAAGAAATGGTGTATCTCGTGAGATGAATTCACACATCACCTAGAAGTTTCTCAGAAGCTTCTTTCTAGTTTTTATCTGAGGATATTTCCTTTGTCACCAAGTTCAATGCTATCCAAAATATCAATTCTCAGATTCCCAAAAACAGTGGTAACAAACTGCTCCAGGAAAGAAGTGTAACTCTGTGAGATGAATTCACACATCAGAAAGCAGTTTCTCAGAAAGCTTCTTTCTAGATTTTATCTGAGGATATTTCCTTTTTCACCATAGGTTTCAATATGCTTCCAAATATCCTTGCAGATTCGAGAAAACTGTGTTATCAAACTGCTCACAAAGAAGGTTTAACTCTGTGAGATGAATTCACACATCATAGCAGTTTCTCAGAAAGCTTCTTTCAGTTTTATCTGAGGATATTTCCTTTATCAATAGCTTCATTTGCTAAATATCCATTGCAGATTCAAAAAAACAGTGTTAACAAACTGCTCCATGAAAAGTGTAACCTGTGAGATGAATTCACATCACACAGTTTCTCAGAATGCTTCTTTCAGGTTTCTTCTGAGGATATTTCTTTGTCACTGGTGGCCATGATACTCTCCCAAGTATCACTAGGCAGATTCCAAGAAAACAGTGTTACAAACTGTTCAATGAAGAAAAATGTGTCACACTGTCAGTGGAATGAACACATCATAAAGCATTTTCTCAGAAAGCTTCCTTGTAGTTTTTATCTGAGGATATTTCCTTTGTCACCATAAGCTTCAATGTGAAAATATCCTTTGCAGATTCAGAAAACTGTTTAGCAAAGTGATCACTGAAAAGAAGTGTAACTCTGTGATGAATTCACAATCACAAAGAGTTTCTCAGAAAACTTCTTTCCATTTCTTATCTGAGGATATTTCTTTTTTCACCATAAACCACAATGTGCTTCCAAATATCACTTTGCAGATTCCATGAAGACAGTCTTATCAAAGTGCTTTATGGAGAGAAATGTGCAACTCATTTAGATGACTTCATGTTTCACAAAGCACTTTCTTATAATGTTTCTTTCTAGTTTTTATCTGAGGATATTTCCTTTCACCATACTCAATGCACTCCCAAATATCCTTTGCAGATTCACGACAACACTGTTAGCAAACTGCTCAATGAAGAGATGTATCTCTGAGATGAATTCACATCACAAAGAAGTTTCTCAGACAGCTTCTTTCTCGTTTTATCTGAGGATATTTCCTTTGTCAGCATAGGCTTCAATGAGATCCAAAGTATCCAATTCTCAGATTCCAATAACAGTGTTACAAACTGACTCCATAAAAGCAGTGTAACTCTGTGAGATGAATTCACGCATCAGAAAGCAGTTTCTCAGAAAGCTTCTTTCTAGTTTTTATCTGAGGATATTTACATTTTCACCATAGGCCTCAATGCACTCCCAAATATCACTTTACAGATTCCACGACAACACTGTTAGCAAACTGCTTCATGAAGAGAATGATGTATCTCTCAGAGATGAATTCACACATCACAAAGAAGTCTCTCAGACAGCTTCTTTCTCGTTTTTATTTGAGGATATTTCCTTTGTCAGCATAGGCTTCAATGAGATCCAAAGTAACAATTCTCAGATTCCCCAATAACAATGGTAACAGACGACTCCATAAAATTGCAGTGTAACTCTATGAGATGAATACACGCATCAGAAAGCAGTTTCTCAGAAAGCTTCTTTCTTGGTTTCATCTGAGGATATTTCCTTTTTCACGACAGGTTTCAATCTCCTCTAAAGTATCACTTGGCATATTCCGAAGAAACTGTGTTAGCAAAGTGCTTCATGGAGAGAAAGGTTTAGCTCCAGGAGATGAATTCACACATCTCATAGCAGTTTCTCAGAAAGCTTATTTCCAGGATTTTTCCTTTATCAATATAAGCTTCATTTTGTTAGGATATATACCGTTGCAAATTTCAAGAAAACAGTGTTAGCAAACTGATCAATGAAAAGAAGAGTTCAACTCTGTGTCTTGCAATCACACGTCACAATGCAGTTTCTTAGAACGCTTCTTTCCATTAAATATCTGAGGATATTTCCTCTTTCACTGGAGGCCACAAACTCTTCCAAGTATCACTTTACAGATTCCACGAAAAGAGTGTTAGCAAACTGCTTCTTGGGGAAGAATGTGTAACACTGTGTGTGGAATTGACACATCATAAAGCATTTTCTCGGAAAGCTTTTTTCTAGTTTTTATCTGAGGATATTTCCATTGCACCATAAGCTTCAATGGGCTAAGAAATATCCCTTTGCAGATTTCAATAATACAGTGTCAATGAAAAAAAAATTGTAACTCTTTGAGTTGTATTCACACCTCACAATGCATCTCTCAGAACCCTACTTTACAGTTTTTATCTGAGGATATTTCTTTTTTCACCAGGGGACACAATGCGCTTACAAATATCACTTTGCACATTCCATGAAAATGGTGTTAGCAAACTGCTTTATGGAGAGGAATGTGTAACTCAGTGAGGTGAATTCACACTTCACAAAGCACTTTCTCATAAAGCTTCTTTTCCAGCTTTTATCTGAGGATATTTCCATTTTCACCATAGGCCTCAATGTGCTCCCAAATGTCATTTTGCTGATCACACAACAACACTTTTAGCAAACTGCTTCATGAAGAGAATGGTGTATCTCTCTTAGATGAATTCACATATCACAGGGAAGTCTCTCAGAAAGTTTCTTTCTCGTTTTCATTTGAGGATATTTCCTTTGTTAGTGTAGGCCTCAATTCGATCCAATATATCCATTCTCAGATTCTCCAAAAACAGTTGTAACAGATGGCTCCATGAAACTGAAGTGTAACTCTGTGAGATGAATTCACATATCAGAAAGTAGTTTCTCAAAAAGCTTCTTTCTAGTTTTTATCTGAGGATATTTCCTTTTCACCATAGATTTCAATGTGCTCCCAAATATCACTTTGCAGATTCCATGAAAACAGTGTTAGCAAACTGCTTCATGGAGAAGAATGTGTAACTCAGTGAGATGAATTCACACATCTCATAGCAGTTTCTCAGAAGCTTCTTTCCAGTTTTTATCTGAGGATATTTCCTTTTCACCATAGGCCTCAATGTGCTCCCAAATATCACTTTGCAGATTCCACGAAAACAGTGTTAGCAAACTGATCAATGAAAAGAAGAGTGTAACTCTGTGTCTTGAATTCACATCACAAAGCAGTTTCTCAGAAAGCTTCTTTCCAGTTTTATCTGAGGATATTTCCTTTTCACCATAGGCCTCAATGTGCTCCCAAATATCACTTTGCAGATTCCATGAAAACAGTGTTAGCAAACTGCTTCATGGAGAAGAATGTGTATCTCTGTGAGTAGAATTAGCACATCATAAAGCATTTTCTCAGAAAGCTTCTTTCTAGTTTTTATCTGAGGATATTTCCATTGTTACTGTTAGCTTAATTGTGCTAAATATCCTTTGCAGATTCAGGAAACAGTGTTAGCAAACTGATCAATGAAAAGAAGAGTGTAACTCTTTGAGCTCTCAGAAAACTTCTTCTCAGTTTTTATCTGAGGATATTTCCTTTTCACCATAGGCCTCAATGTGCTCCCAATATCACTTTGCAGTTTCCACGAAAATAGTGGTAGCCAACTGTTTCATGGAGAAGAATGTGTAACTCAGTGAGATGAATTCACATCACAAAGCAGTTTCTCAGAAAGCTTCTTTCTAGTTTTTATCTGAGGATATTTCCATTGTTACTGTTAGCTTAATTGTGCTAAGAAATATCCTTTGGCAGATTTCAGGAAACAGTGTTAGCAAACTGATCAATGAAAAGAAGAGTGTAACTCTTTGAGCTCTGAACGCTTCTTTCCAGTTTTTATCTGAGGATATTTCTTTTTTCACCAAAGGCCATGATGCGCTTCCAAGTATCACTTTGCAGTTTCCACGAAAATAGTGGTAGCCAACTGTTTCATGGAGATAAATGTATAACTCAGTTACGTGAATTCATACTTTGTGCACAAAGCACTGTCCTATAAAGCTTCTTTACAGTTTTTATCTGAGAATATTTCCATTTTCACCATAGGCCTCAATGCGCTCCCCAATATCACTTTGCAGATTCCACGACAACAGTATTAGCAAACTGCTTCATGAAGTGAATGTTTTATCTCTCTGAGATGAATTCACACAACAGAAAGAAGTCTCTCAGAAAGCTTCTTTCACGTTTTTATTTGAGGATATTTTCTGTGTCAGTGTTGGCTTCAATGTGATCCAAAATATCAATTCTCAGATTCCCCAAAAACAGTTGTAACAGACGGCTCCATGAAACTGTAGTGTAACTGTGTGAGATGAATTCACACATCAGAAAGCAGTTTCTCAGAAAGCTTCTTTCCAGGTTTCATCTGAGGATATTTCCTTTTTCACCATAGGTTTCAACCCGCTCCCAAATATCACTTGGCAGATTCTGAGAAAATTTGTTAGCAAACTGATTCATAGAGAGAAAGGTTTAGCTCTCTGAGATGAATTCACACATCTCATAGCAGTTTCTCAGAAAGTCTATTCCCAGTATTTATCTGAGGATATTTCCTTTATCAACGTGACCTTCATTTTGCTAGGAAATATCCCATTGTAAATTTCAAGAAAACAGTGTTAGCAAACTGATGAATGAAAAGAAGAGTATAACTCTGTGTATTGCAATCACACATCACAATGCTGTTTCTTATAACGCTTCTTTCCAGTTTTTATCTGAGGATATTTCCTTTCTCAAAGGAGACCATGATGCTATTCCAAGTATCACTTTTTAGACTCCTTGAAAAGAGTGTTAGCAAACTGCTTCATGGGGAAGAATGTGTAACACTGTGAGTGGAATTAACACATCATAAAGCCTTTTATCAGAAAGTTTCTTCATATATTTATCTGAGGATATTTCCTTTCTCACAATAAGATTCAAAGCGTTAAGAAATATCCCTTTGCAGATTCCACGAAAACAGTGTTAGCAAACTGATCAATGAAAAGAAAGTGTAACTCTGTGAGATGAATTCACACATCACAAAGCAGTTTCTCAGAAAGCTTCTTTCCAGTTTTATCTGAGGATATTTCCTTTTCACCATAGGCCTCAATGTGCTCCCAAATATCCTTTGCAGATTCCACGAAAACAGTGTTAGCAAACTGCTTCATGAAAAGAATGTGTAACTCAGTGAGATGAATTCACATCACAAAGCAGTTTCTCAGAAAGCTTCTTTCTAGTTTTTATCTCAGGATATTTCCTTTTCACCATAGGCCTCAATGCGCTCCCAAATATCACTTTGCAGATTCCACGAAAACAGTGTTAGCAAACTGCTTCATGAAGAGAATGGTGTATCTCTGAGATGAATTCACATCACAAAGCAGTTTCTCAGAAAGCTTCTTTCTAGTTTTTATCTGAGGATATTTCCTTTTCACCATAGGTTTCAATGTGCTCCCAAATATCACTTTGCAGATTCCACGAAAACAGTGTTAGCAAACTGATCAATGAAAAGAAAGTGTAACTCTGTGAGATGAATTCACACATCACAAAGCAGTTTCTCAGAAAGCTTCTTTCAGTTTTTATCTGAGGATATTTCCTTTTCACCATAGGCCTCAATGCGCTCCCAAATATCATTTTGCAGATCTCACGACAACACTGTTAGCAAACTGCTTCATGAAGAGAATGGTGTATCTCTATGAGATGAATTCACACATCAAAAGGAAGTCTCTCAGAAAGCTTCTTTCTCATTTTTATTTGAGGATATTTCCTTTGTCAGCCTAGGCTTAAATGCGACGCAAAATATCAATTCTCAGATTCCACGAAAACAGTAGTAACAGACGATTCCATGAAACTGAACTGTAACTCTGTGAGATGAATTCACACATCAGAAAGCAGTTTCTCAAAAAGCCTCTTTCTACGTTTTGTCTGGGACATTTCCTTTTTCACCATAGGTTTCAATGTGCTCCCAAATATCACTTGGCAGATTCCGAGAAAACTGTGTTAGCAAAGTTCTTCATGGAGAGAGAGGTTTAGCTCCATGAGATGAATTCACACATCTCATAGCAGTTTCTCAGAAAGCTTCTTTCCAGGATTTATCTGAGGATATTTCCTTTATCAATGTGAGCTTCATTTTGTTGGGAAATATCCCATTGCAAATTTCAAGAAAACAGTGTTAGCAAACTGATCAATGAAACGAAAAGTGTAACTCTGTGTCTTTCAATCACACATCACAATGCAGTTTCTAGGAATGTTTCTTTCCAGTTTTTATCTGAGCATATTTCCTTTTTCACCATTGGTGACAATGAGCTTTCAAATACCCCTTTGCTGATTCCACCAAAAGAACGTTAGCAAACTGTTTCATGGAGAAGAATGTGTAACTCTGTGAGTGGAATTAGCATATCATAAAGCATTTTCTTGGAAAGCTTCTTTCTAGTATTTATCTGAGGATATTTCCACTGTCACTTTAAACTTAATTGCTCTAAGAAATATCCCTTTGCTGATTTCAAGAAAATAGTGTTAGCAAACTGATCAATGAAAAGAACAGTGTAACCCTTTGAGTTGCATTCACACATCAAAATGCAGTCTCTCAGAACGCTTTTTCCAGTTTTTATCTGAGCATATTCCTTTTCTCACCATGGGTCACAATGCGCTTCCAAATATCAATTCTCAGATTCTACAAAAACAGTAGTAACAGACGATTCTATGAAACTGAAGTGTAACTCTGTGAGATGAATTTACACATCAGAAAGCAGTTTCTCACAAAGCTTCTTTCTATTTTTCATCTGAGGATATTTCCTTTTTCACTATAGGATTCAATGTGCTCCCTAATATTACTTTTGGCAGATTCGTAGAAAACTGTGTTACCAAACTGATTCATGGAGAGAAAGGTTTAGCTCCGTGAGATGAATTCACTCATCACATAGCTGTTTCTCAGAAAGCATCTTTCCAGTATTTATGTGAGGATATTTCCTTTATCAACGTAAAGTTCATTTTGTTAGGAAATATACCATTGTGAAATTCAAGGAAACAGTGTTAGCAAACTGATCAATGAAAAAAAGTGTGTAATTCTGTGTCTTGCAATCCCATATCACAATGCAGTTTCTTAGAACACTTCTTTCCAGCTTTTATCTGATATTTCCTTTTTCACAAGGAGCCACAATGCTCTTCCAAATATCACTTTGCAGATTCCACGAAAAGAGTGTTAGCAAACTTCTTCATGGGGAGTAATGTGTAACACTGTGAGTGGAATTAACACATCATAAAGCATTTTCTCAGAAAACTTCTTTTTAGTTTTTATCTGAGGATATTTCCTTTCTCATCAAAAGCTTCAATGAGTTAAGAAATATCCCTTTGCAGATTTCAAGAAAACAGTGTCAGCAAAGTGATCAATGAAAAGTGTAACTCTTTGAGTAGCATTCACACCTCACAATGCAGTCTCTCCGAACGCATATATACGGTTCTTATCTGAGGATATTATTTTTTCTCCGTAGGTCACAATGCGCTTCCAAATATCACTTTGCAGATTCCATGAAAACAGTCTTAGCAAACTGCTCTATGGAGAGAAATGTGTAACTCAGTGAAGTGAATTCATACTTCACAAACCACTTTCTCCTAAATCTCCTTTCCAGTTTTTATCTGAGGATATTTCCGTTTTCACCATAGGCCTCAATGCGGTCCGAAGTATCACTTTGCAGATTCCACAAGAACACTGTTAGCAAACGGCTTCATGAAGAAAGTGTAACTCTGTGAGATGAATTCACATCACAATGCAGTTTCTCAGAAAGCTTCTTTCTAGTTTTTATCTGAGGATATTTCCTTTTCACCAGAAGCTTCATTGCGCTAAGAAATATCCCATTGCAGATTCAAGAAAACAGTGTTAGCAAACTGATCAATGAAAAGTGTAACTCTGTGAGTTGCATTCACACATCACAATGCAGTTTCTCAGAAAGCTTCTTTCCAGTTTTTATCTGAGGATATTTCCGTTTTCACCATAGGCCTCAATGCGGTCCGAAGTATCACTTTGCAGATTCCACAAGAACACTGTTAGCAAACGGCTTCATGAAGAGAAGGGTGTATCTCTCTGAGATAAATTCACACATCACGAAGAAGTCTCTCAGACAGCTACTTTCTTATTTTTATTTGATGATATTTCCTTTGTCAGTGTAGGCTTCAATGCAATCGAAAATATCAATTCTCAGATTCCCCAAAAACTGTTGTAACACACAGCTGCATGAAATTGAAGTGCAGTTCTGTGAGATGAATTCACACATTAGAAAGCAGTTTCTCAAAAAGCTTCTTTCTATTTTTCATCTGAGGATATTTCCTTTTTCACCGTAGGTTTCAATGTGCTCCCAAATATCACATGGCAGATTCTGAGAAAACTGTGTTAGCAAACTGTTTCACGGAGAGTAAGGTTTAGCTCAGTGAGATGAATTCACACATCTCATAGCAGTTTCTCAGAAAGCTTCTTTCCAGTTTTTATCTGAGGATATTTCCTTTATCAATGTAAGCTTCATTTTGGTAGGAAATATCCCATTGCAAATTTCAGAAAAACAGTGTTAGCAAATTGATCAATGAAAAGAAAAGTGTAACTCTGTGTCTTGCATTTAAACACCACAATGCAGTTTCTAAGAACGCTTCTTTCCAGTTTTTCTCTGAGGATATTTCCTTTTTCACCATTGGCCACAATGAGCTTCCAAATATTACTTTGCAGATTCCACTAAAAGAGTGTTAGCAAACTGCTTCATGGAGAAGAATGTGTAACTCTGTGAGTGGAATTAACACATCATAAAGAACTTTCTCAGAAAGCTTCTTTCTAGCTTTTATCTGAGGATATTTCCATTGTCACCATATGCTTATTTGTGCTAAGAAATATCCCTTTGCAGATTTCAAGAAAACAGTGTTAACAAACTGATCAATGAAAAGAACCATGTACCTCTTTGAGTTGCATTGACACCTCAAAATGCAGTCTCTCTGAACGCTTCTTTTCAGTTTTTATCTGAGGATAATTCTCTTTCACCATAGGCCACAATGTGCCTCAAAATGTCACTTTGCAGATTCCATGGAAACAGTGTTAGAAAACTGCTTCATGAAGAGAATGGTGTATCTTTCTGAGATGAATTCACACATCATAAGGAATTCGCTCGGAAAGCTTCTTTCTCATTTTTTTTGAGGCTATTTCCTTTGTCAGCATAGGCTTCAATGCTATCCAAAATATCAATTCTCAGATTCCCCAAAAACAGTTGTAACAGACGGCTCCCTGAAGCTGAAGTGTAACTGTGTGAGATGAATTCACACATCAGAAAGTAGTTTCTCAGAAAGCTTCTTTCTAGGTTTCATCTGAGGATATTTCATTTTCCACCATAGGTTTCAATATGCTCCCAAATATCTCTTGGTAGATTCCAAGAAAACTGTGTTAGCAAACTGCTTCATGGAGAGAAAGGTTTAGCTCTGTGAAATGAATTCACATGTCTCATAGCAGTTTCTCAGAAACATTCTTTCCAGTATTTATCTGAGGTTATTTCCTTTATCAATGTAAGCTTCATTTTTCTAGGAAGTATCCAATTGCAAATTTCAAGAAAACAGTATTAGCAAACTGATCAATGAAAAGTAAAGTTAAACTCTGGGTCTTGAATTTAAACATCACATTGCAGTTTCTAAGAATGCTTCTTTCCAGTTTTTATCTGAGGATATTTCCTGTTTCACCATTGGCCACAATGAGCTTCCAAATATCACTTTGCAGATTTGATCGAAAGAGTGGTAGCACACTGCTTCATGGAATAGAATGTGTAACTCTGTGAGTGGAATTAACACATCATAAAGGATTTTCTCAGAAACCTTCTTTCTAGTTTTTATCTGAGGATATTTCCATTGTCACCATATGCTTAATTGCTCTACGAAATATCCCTTGGCAGGTTTCAAGAAAACAGTGTTAGCAAACTGATCAATGAGAAGAACAGTGTAACTCTTTGAGTTGCATTCACACATCACAAAGCAGTCTCTCAGAATGCTTCTTTCCAGTTTTTATCTGAGGATATTTGTTTTTTCAACATAGTGCACAATGTGCTTCCAAATATCACTTTGCAGATTCCATGACCACACTTTTAGCAAACTCCCTCATGAGGAGAATGGTGTAGCTCTCTGAGATGAATTCAAACATCACAAAGAAGTCTCTCAGAAAGCTTCTTTCTCGTTTTTGTTTGAGGATATTTTCTTTGTCAGCATGGGCTTCAATGCGATCTAAAATATCAATTCTCAGATTCCCCAAAAACAGTGGTAACAGACGGCTCCAGGAAACTGAAGTGTAGCTCTGTGAGATGAATTCACACATCAGAAAGCAGTTTCTCAGAAAGCTTCTTTCTATTTTTCATCTGAGGATATTTCCTTTTTCACGATAGGTTTCAATGCACCCCCAACTATCACTTGGCAGATTCCGAGAAAACTGTGTTATCAAACTGCTTCATGGAGAGAAAGGTTTAGCTCCATGATATGAATTCACACATCTCATAGCAGTTTCTCAGAAAGTTTCTTTCCAGTATCTATCGGAGGATACTTCCTTTATCAATGTAAGCTTCATTTTGCTATGAAATATCCCATTGCAATTTGTAAGAAAGAAATGTTATTAAACTGATCAATGAAAAGAAGAGTGTAACGCGATATCTTGCCATCACACACCATATGCAATTTCTCAGAACACTTGTTTCCAGTTTTTCTCTGAGGATATTTCCTTTTTTACTGAAAGCCACAATGCTCTTCCAAATATCACTTTGCAGATTCCACTAAAAGAGTGTTAGCAACCTGCCTCATGGGGAAGAACGTGTAACACTGTGAGTGAAATTAGCACATTATAAACCTTTTTCTCAGAAAGCTTCTTTTTAGTTTTTATCTGAGGATATTTCCTTTATCAACATAAGCTTCATTTTGCTAGGAAATATCCCATTGCAAATTTCAAGAAAACAGTGTTAGCAAAGTGATCAATGAAAAGAAAAGTGTAACTCTTTGAGTTGCATTCACAACTCACAATGCAGTCTCTCAGAACGCTTCTCTCCACTTTTTATCTGAGGCTATTTATTTTCTCATCATAGGCCACAATGTGCTTCCAATTATCACTTTGCAGATTACAAGAAAACAGTGTTAGCAAACTGCTTCATGGAGAGAAAGGTTTAGCTCTGTGAGATGAATTCACACATCTCATAGCAGTTTCTCAGAAAGCTTCTTGCCAGTTTTTATCTGAGGATATCTCTTTTTTCACCATAGGCCTCAATCCGCTCCCAAATATCACTTTGCAGATTCCATGACAACACTGTTAGCAAACTGCTTCATGAAGAGAATGGTGTATCTCGCTGAGATGAATTCACACATCACAAAGAAGTCTCTCAGAAAGCTTCTTTCTCGTTTTTATTTGAGGATATTTCCTTTGTCAGCATAGGCTTCAATGCTATCCAAAATATCAATTCTCAGATTCCCCAAAAACAGTGGTAACAGACGGCTCCATGAAACTGAAGTGTAACTCTGTGAGATGAATTCACACATCAGAAAGCAGTTTCTCAGAAAGCTTCTTTCTAGGTTTCATCTGAGGATATTTCCTTTTCACCATAGGTTTCAATGTGCTCCCAAATATCACTTGACAGATTCCGAGAAAACTGTGTTAGCAAACTGCTTCATGGAGAGAAAGGTTTAGCTCCGTGAGATGAATTCACACATCTCGTGGCAGATTCTCAGAAACCTTCTTTCCAATTTTTATGTGAGGATGTTTCCATTGTCACCATAAGTTTCATTTCACTAGGAAATACCTCATTGCAAATTTCAGGGAAACAGTGTTAGCGAACTGATCAATGAAAAGCAAAGTGTAACTCTGTGTCTTGCATTTAAACATCACAATACAGTTTCTAAGAACACTTCTTTCCAGTTTTATCTGAGGATATTTCCTTTTCACCATTGGCACAATGGGTTTCCAAATATCACTTTGCAGATTCCAAGAAAACAGTGTTAGCAAACTGCTTCATGAAGAGAATGGTGTATCTCTCTGAGATGAATTCACACATCACAAAGCAGTTTCTCAGAAAGCTTCTTTCTAGTTTTTATCTGAGGATATTTCCTTTGTCACCATAAGCTTCAATGCGTTATGAAATCTGCCTTTGCAGATTTCAAGAAAACAGTGTTAGCAAAGTGATCAATGAAAAGAAAAGTGTAACTCTTTGAGATGCATTCACACCTCACAAAGCAGTCTCTCAGAATGCTTCTTTCAGTTCTTATCTGAGGATATTTCCTTTTCACCATAGGCCTCAATGCGCTCCCAAATATCACTTTGCAGATTCCACAAAAGAGTGTTAGCAAACTGCTATATGAAGAGAATGGTGTATCTCTCTGAGATGAATTCACACTTCACAAAACACTTTCTCATAAAGCTTCTTTCCAGTCTTTATCTGAGGATATTTCCATTTTCACCATAGGCCTCAATGCGCTCCCAAATATCACTTTGCAGATTCCACAAACACTTTTCATGAAGAGAATGGTGTATCTCTCTGAGATGAATTCACACATCACAAAGAAGTCTCTCAGAAAGCTTCTTTCTCGTTTTTAATTGAGGATATTTCCTTTGTCAGCATAGGCTTCAATGCGATCCAAAATATCATTCTCAGATTCCCCAAAAACAGTTGTAACAGACGGCTCCATGAAACTGAAGTGTAACTCTGTGAGATGAATTCACACATCAGAAAGCAGTTTCTCAAAAGCTTCTTTCTAGGTTTCATCTGAGGATATTTCCTTTTCACCATAGGTTTCAATGTGCTCCCAAATATCACTTGGAAGATTCCGAGAAAACTGTGTTAGCAAACTGCTTCATGGAGAGAAACGTTTAGCTCTGTGAGATGAATTCACACATCTCATAGCAGTTTCTCAGAAAGCTTCTTTCCAGTTTTATCTGAGGATATTTCCTTTATCAATGAGCTTCATTTCGCTAGGAAATACCTCATTGCAAATTTCAAGAAAACAGTGTTAGCAAACTGATCAATGAAAAGAAAAGTGTAACTCTGTGTCTTGCATTTAAACATCACAATGCAGTTTCTAAGAACGCTTCTTTCCAGTTTTATCTGAGGATATTTCCTTTTCACCATTTTCCACAAAGAGTTTCAAATATCACTTTGCAGATTCCATGAAAAGAGTGATAGCAAACTGATACATGGAGAAGAATGTGTAACTCTGTGAGTGGAATTAACACATCATAAATAATATTCTCAGAAAGCTTCTTTCCAGTTTTATCTGAGGATATTTCCATTGTCACGTAAACTCTTTTGTGCTATGTAATATCCCTTTGCAGATTTCAAGAAAACAGTGTTAGCAAACTGATCAATGAAAAGAAAAGTGTAACTCTTTGAGTAGCATTCACACATCACAATGCAGTTTCTCAGAACGCTTCTTTCCAGTTTTTATCTGAGGATATTTCCATTTTCACCATAGGCTTCAATGCGCCCCAAATATCACTTTGCAGATTCCATGACAACAGTGTTAGCAAACTGCTTCATGAAGAGAATGGTGTATCTCTCTGAGATGAATTCACACATCTCATAGCAGTTTCTCAGAAAGCTTCTTTCTCGTTTTATTTGAGGATATTTCCTTTTCACCATAGGTTTCAATGTGCTCCCAAATATCACTTTGCAGATTCCACAAAAACAGTGTTAGCAAACTGCTTCATGAAGAGAATGGTGTATCTCTCTGAGATGAATTCACACATCAGAAAGCAGTTTCTCAGAAAGCTTCTTTCTAGTTTTTATCTGAGGATATTTCCTTTTCACCATAGGTTTCAATGTGCTCCCAAATATCACTTTGCAGATTCCAAGAAAACAGTGTTAGCAAACTGCTTCATGAAGAGAATGGTGTATCTCTCTGAGATGAATTCACACATCTCATAGCAGTTTCTCAGAAAGCTTCTTTCCAGTTTTTATCTGAGGATATTTCCTTTGTCACCATAAGCTTCAATGTGCTCCCAAATATCACTTTGCAGATTCAAGAAAACAGTGTTAGCAAACTGATCAATGAAAAAAAGTGTAACTCTGTGAGATGAATTCACACATCACAATGCAGTTTCTCAGAAAGCTTCTTTCCAGTTTTTATCTGAGGATATTTCCTTTTCACCATAGGTTTCAATGTGCTCCCAAATATCACTTTGCAGATTCCAAGAAAACAGTGTTAGCAAACTGCTTCATGGAGAGAAAGGTGTAACTCTGTGAGTGGAATTCACACATCACAAAGCAGTTTCTCAGAAAGCTTCTTTCTGGTTTTATCTGAGGATATTTCCACTGTCACCTTAAGCTTAATTATGCTAAGAAATATCCCTTTGCAGATTTCAAGAAAACAGTGTTAGCAAACTGATCAATGAAAAGAAAAGTGTAACTCTTTGAGTTGCATTCACACATCACAATGCAGTTTCTCAGAAAGCTTCTTTCCAGTTTTTATCTGAGGATATTTCCTTTGTCACCATAGGCTTCAATGCGCTCCCAAATATCCTTCTCAGATTCCCCAAAAACAGTGTTAACAAACTGATCAATGAAAAGAAGTGTAACTCTGTGAGATGAATTCACACATCACAAAGCAGTTTCTCAGAAAGCTTCTTTCTAGTTTTTATCTGAGGATATTTCCTTTTTCACCATAGGCTTCAATGTGCTCCCAAATATCCCTTTGCAGATTTCAAGAAAACAGTGTTAGCAAACTGATCAATGAAAAGAAAGTGTAACTCTGTGAGATGAATTCACACATCACAAAGCAGTTTCTCAGAAAGCTTCTTTCCAGTTTTTATCTGAGGATATTTCCTTTGTCACCATAGGCTTCAATGTGCTCCCAAATATCCCTTTGCAGATTCCAAAAACAGTGTTAGCAAACTGATCAATGAAAAGAAAGTGTAACTCTGTGAGATGAATTCACACATCACAAGCAGTTTCTCAGAAAGCTTCTTTCCAGTTTTTATCTGAGGATATTTCCTTTTCACCATAAGCTTCAATGCTCAAATATCACTTTGCAGATTCCAAGAAAACAGTGTTAGCAAACTGCTTCATGAAGAGAATGGTGTATCTCTCTGAGATGAATTCACACATCACAAAGCAGTTTCTCAGAAAGCTTCTTTTTAGTTTTTATCTGAGGATATTTCCTTTTCACCATAGGCTTCAATGTGCTCCCAAATATCCCTTTGCAGATTCCAAGAAAACAGTGTTAGCAAACTGATCAATGAAAAGAACAGTGTAACTCTGTGAGATGAATTCACACATCACAAAGCAGTTTCTCAGAAAGCTTCTTTCTAGTTTTATCTGAGGATATTTCCTTTGTCACCATAAGCTTCAATGCGCTTCCAAATATCCCTTTGCAGATTCCATGAAAACAGTGTTAGCAAACTGCTCAATGAAAAGAAAAGTGTAACTCTGTGAGTGGAATTCACACATCACAATGCAGTTTCTCAGAAAGCTTCTTTCAGTTTTTATCTGAGGATATTTCCATTTTCACCATAGGCCACAATGCGCTCCCAAATATCACTTTGCAGATTCCACAAAACAGTGTTAGCAAACTGATCAATGAAAAGAAGAGTGTAACTCTGTGAGGTGAATTCACACATCACAAAGCAGTTTCTCAGAAAGCTTCTTTCCAGTTTTTATCTGAGGATATTTCCTTTGTCACCATAGGCTTCAATGTGCTAAGAAATATCCCATTGCAGATTTCAAGAAAACAGTGTTAGCAATCTGATCAATGAAAAGAAAGTGTAACTCTGTGAGTTGCATTCACACATCACAATGCAGTTTCTAAGAACACTTCTTTCCAGTTTTTATTTGAGGATATTTTCTTTTTCACCATAGGCCACAATGCGCTCCCAAATATCACTTTGCAGATTCCACAAAACAGTGTTAGTAAACGAATTGATGAGAGTAATGTGTAACTCTGTGAGATGAATTCACACATCAGAAAGCAGTTTCTCAGAAAGCTTCTTTCTAGTTTTATCTGAGGATATTTCCTTTGTCACCATAGGCTTCAATGTGCTAAGAAATATCCCATTGCAGATTTCAAGAAAACAGTGTTAGCAATCTGATCAATGAAAAGAACAGTGTAACTCTGTGAGTTGCATTCACACATCACAATGCAGTTTCTCAGAACGTTTCTTTGCATTTTTATCTGAGGATAATTCCATTTTCACCATAGGCCTCAATGCGCTCCCAAATATCACTTTGCAGATTCCACAACAACAGTGTTAACAAACTGCTTCATGAAGAGAAAATGTCTCTCTGAGATGAATTCACACATCACAGAGAAGTCTCTCAGAAAGCTTCTTTCTCATTTTATCTGAGGATATTTCCTTTGTCACCATAGGCTTCAATGCGATCCAAAATATCAATTCTCAGATTCCCCAAAAACAGTGTTAACAAACTGCTCCATGAAAGAAGTGTAACTCTGTGAGATGAATTCACACATCAGAAAGCAGTTTCTCAGAAAGCTTCTTTCTAGTTTTATCTGAGGATATTTCCTTTTCACCATAGGTTTCAATGTGCTCCCAAATATCACTTTGCAGATTCCAGAAAACTGTGTTAGCAAACTGCTTCATGAAGAGAATGGTGTATCTCTCTGAGATGAATTCACACATCTCATAGCAGTTTCTCAGAAAGCTTCTTTCAGTTTTTATCTGAGGATATTTCCTTTATCAACAGAAGCTTCATTTCGCTAGGAAATATCCATTGCAAATTTCAAGAAATCAGTGTTATCAAACTGATCAATGAAAAGTGTAACTCTGTGTCTTGCATTTAAACATCACAATGCAGTTTCTAAGAACTTTTCTTTCCAGTTTTTATCTGAGGATATTTTCTTTTTCACCATTGGCCACAATGAGCTTCCAAATATCACTTTGCAGATTCCACGAAAAAGAGTGTTAGCAAACTGCTTCATGAAGAGAATGGTGTAACTCTGTGAGTGGAATTCACACATCACAAAGAAGTTTCTCAGAAAGCTTCTTTTTAGTTTTTATCTGAGGATATTTCCTTTCTCACCCAAAGCTTCTAAGTGTTAAGAAATATCCCTTTGCAGATTTCAAGAAAACAGTGTTTAGTAAAGTGATCCAGGAAAACAAAAGTGTAACTCTTTGAGTTGCATTCACACCTCACAATGCAGTCTCTCAGAACACTTCTTTCCAGTTCTTATCTGAGGATATTTCTTTTTTCACCGTAGACCACAATGCGCTTCCAAATGTGACTTTGAAGATTCCACAAAAACCATCTTAGCAACTGCTTTATGGAGCAAAATGTATAACTCAGTAAGGTGAATTCACACTTTTTAAAGCAGTTTCTCCTAAAGCTTCTTTCCAGTTTTTGTCTGAGGATATTTCCATTTTCACCATAGGCCTCAATGCGCTCCCAAATATCACTTTGCAGATCCCACGACAACACTATAAGCAAACTGCTTCAGGAAGAGAATGGTGTATCTCTCTGAGATGAATTCACACATCACAAAGAAGTCTCTCAGAAAGCTTCTTTCTCGTCTTATTTGAGGATAATTCCTTTGTCACCATAGGCTTCAATGCGATCCAAAATATCAATTCTCAGATTCCCCAAAAACAGTGTTAGCACATGGCTCCATTAAACTGAAGTGTAACGCTGTGAGATGAATTCACACATCAGAAAGCAGTTTCTCAGAAAGCTTCTTTCCAGGTTTCATCTGAGGATATTTCGTTTTCACCATAGGTTTCAATGCACTCCCGAATATCACTTGGCAGATTCTGAAAAAACTTTGTTAGCAAACTGCTTCATGGAGAGAAAGGTTAACTCCATGAGATGGATTCACACATCTCATGGCAGTTTCTCAGAAAGCTTCTTTCAGTTTTATCTGAGGATATTTCCTTTATCATCATAAGCTTCATTTTGCTAGGAAATATCTCATTGCAAATTTCAAGAAAACAGTGTTAACAAACTGATCAATGAAAAGGAGAGTGTAACTCTGTGTCTTACCATCACACATCTATTTATCTGAAGATGTTTCCTTTTCACCATTTGTCTTAATGTGTTCTCATATATCCCTTGGCATATTCGACAAAAACAGTGTTTCCAAACTGCTGGATTAAAAAGATGTGACTCTGTGAGATGAATGCACGTGTCACAAAGCAGTTTCCCAAATACTTTGCTTCTCACTTTTATGTTGTGATATTGGATTTTTGCCATTGTCCTCAGTGACCTCCCTAATGTCAATTCACAGAATGGACAAAAACAGTGCTTCAAACTGCTGAGTAAAAGAAAAGTTTAACTGTGTGAGAGGAATGCACACATGAAAAAGCAGTTTCTCAGAATGCTTCTTTCCAGTTTTATCTGAGGATATTTCTTTTTCACCATAGGCCACAATGCGCTCCCAAATATCCCTTTGCAGATTCCATGAAAACAGTGTTAGCAAACTGCTCAATGAAAAGAAAGTGTAACTCTGTGAGTGGAATTAACACATCATAAATAATTTTCTCAGAAAGCTTCTTTCGAGTTTTTATCTGAAGATATTTCCATTGTCACCGTAAACTCTTTTGTGCTATGTAATATCCCTTTGCAGATTTCAAGGAAACAGTGTTATCAAACTGATCAATAAAAACACAGTGTAACTCCTTCAACTGCACTCACACATCACCATGCAGTCTCTCAGAACGCTTCTTTCCAGTTTTTATCTGAGGATATTTCCATTTTCACCATAGGCTTCAATGCGCTACCAAATATCACTCTGCAGATTCCATGACAACACTGTTAGCAAATTGCTTCATGAAGAGAATGGTGCATCTCTCTGAGATGAATTCACACATCTCAAAGAAGTCTCTCATAAAACTTCTTTCTCGTTTTTATTTGAGGATATTTCCTTTGTCAACAGAGGCTTCATTGCGATCTAAATTATCATTTCTCAGATTCCCCAAAAACAGTGGTAACAGACGGTTTCATGAAATTAAAGTGTGACTCTGTGAGATGAATTCACACATCAGAAAGCAGTTTTTCAGAAAGCTTCTTTATAAGTTTCACCTGAGGATATTTCCTTTTTCACTATAGGTTTCAATGTGCTCCCAAATATCACTTGGCAGATTCCAAGAAAACTGTGTTAGCAAACTGCCTCATGGAGAGAAAGGTTTAGCTCGATGAGGTGAATTCATACATCTCATACCAGTTTCTCTGAAAGCTTCTTTCCAGTATTTATCTGGGGATATTTCCTTTATCAATGTAATCTTCATTTTGCTTGGAAATATCTCATTGCAAATTTTAGGAAAATAGTGTTAGCAAACTGATCAATGAAAAGAAGAGTGTAACTCGGTGTCTTGCAATCACACAACGCAATGCAGTTTCTTAGAACGCTTCTCTCCAGCTTTTATCTGATGACATTTTCTTTTTTACTGGAAGCCATGATGTTCTTCCAAATATCACTTTGCAGATTCCACGAAAAGGGTGTTAGCAATCTTTTTCATGGAGAATAATGTGTAACACTGTGAGTGAAATTAACACACCATAAAGCATTTTCTCACAAAGCTTCTTTTTAGTTTTTATCTGAGGATACTTCCTTTCTCACAATAAGATTCAATTCGATCAAAATATCCCTTTGCAGATTTCAACAAAACAGCATTAGCAAACTGATCAATGAAAAGAAAAGTGTAACTCTGTGAGATGAATTCACATCACATAGCAGTTTCTCAGAAGCTTCTTTCTAGTTTTTATCTGAGGATATTTCTTTTTCACCATAGCTCAATGCTCCCAAATATCACTTTGCAGATTCCATGAAAACAGTGTTAGCAAACTGCTTTATGAAAAGAAAAGTGTAACTCTGTGAGATGAATTCACACATCACAAAGCAGTTTCTCAGAAAGCTTCTTTCTAGTTTTTATCTGAGGATATTTCCTTTTCACCATAGGCCTCAATGCACTCCCAAATATCCTTTGCAGATTCCACGAAAAGGGTGTTAGCAATCTTTTTCATGGAGAATAATGTGTAACACTGTGAGTGAAATTAACACACCATAAAGCATTTTCTCACAAAGCTTCTTTTTAGTTTTTATCTGAGGATACTTCCTTTCTCACAATAAGATTCAATTCATTAAGAAATATCCCTTTGCAGATTTCAAGAAAACAGTGTTAGCAAAGTGATCAATGAAAAGAAAAGTGTAACTCTTTGAGTTGCATTCATACCTCATAATGCAGTCTCTCAGAATGCTTCCTTCCAGTTTTTATCTGATGATATTTCTTTTTTCACCATAGGCCACAATGTGCTTACAAGTATCACTTTGCAGATTCCATGAAAACAGTGTTAGCAAACTGCTTTATGGAGAGAAATATGTAACTCAGTGAGGTGAATTCACACTTCCCAAACCACTTTCTCACAAAACTTCTTTCCAGTTTTTATCTGAAGATATTTCCATTTTCACCATAGGCTTCATGCGCTCCCAAATATCACTTTGCAGATTCCACGACAACACTGTTAGCAAATTTCTTCATGCAGAGAATGGTGTATCTTTCTGAGATGAATTCACACAACACAAAGAAGTCGCTCATAAAATTTCTTTCTCGTTTTTATTTGAGGATATTTCCTTTGTCAACAGAGGCTTCAATGCGATCCAAAATATCAATTCTCAGATTCCCCAAAAACAGTGGTAACAGACGACTCCATGAAAAGAATAGTGTAACTCTGTGAGATGAATTCACACATCACAAAGCAGTTTCTCAGAAAGCTTCTTTCTAGTTTTTATCTGAGGATATTTCCTTTTCACCATAGGTTTCAATGTGCTCCAAAATATCACTTGGCAGATTCTGAGAAAATTGTGTTAGCAAACTGCTCCATGAAAAGAAAAGTGTAACTCTGTGAGATGAATTCACACATCACAAAGCAGTTTCTCAGAAAGCTTCTTTCTAGTTTTTATCTGAGGATATTTCCTTTTCACCATAGGCCTCAATGTGCTCCCAAATATCCTTTGCAGATTTCAAGAAAACAGTGTTAGCAAACTGATCAATGAAAAGAAAAGTGTAACTCTGTGAGATGAATTCACACATCACAAAGCAGTTTCTCAGAAAGCTTCTTTCCAGTTTTTATCTGAGGATATTTCCTTTTCACCATAGGCCTCAATGTGCTCCCAAATATCCCTTTGCAGATTCCAGAAAACAGTGTTAGCAAACTGCTTCATGAAAAGAATGTGTAACTCTGTGAGATGAATTCACATCATAAAGCATTTTCTCAGAAAGCTTCTTTCTAGTTTTTATCTGAGGATATTTCCATTGTCACTGTAAGCTTAATTGCGCTCAGAGATATCCCTTTGCAGATTTCAACAAAACAGCATTAGCAAACTGATCAATGAAAAGAACAGTGTAACTCTTTGAGTTGCATTCACACATCACTATGCAGTCTCTCAGAACGTTTCTTTCCAGTTTTTATCTGAGGTTATTCCTTTTTTCACCATAAGCCACAATGCACTGCTAAATATCACTTTGCAGATTCCAAGAAAACAGCATTAGCACATTGCTTTATGGTGAGAAATGTGAAACATTGTAAGATGAATTCACATCAGAATGCAGTTTCTGAGAAAGATTCTTTCTTTTCTTTTTTTTTTGGTGATGAATATTTATTTATTTATTTATTTTTTATTATACTTTAAGTTCTAAGGTACATGTGCATAACGTGCAGGTTTGTTACATATGTATACTTGTGCCATGTTGGTGTGCTGCACCCATCAACTCGTCAGCACCCATCAATTCATCATTTATATCAGGTACAACTCCCCAGTGTAATCCATCCCCGCTCCCCCCTCCCCATGATAGGCCCCAGTGTGTGAGAAAGATCCTTTCTAGTTTTGTCTGAGGATATTTCCTTTGTCACTTCATTGCAGTAAGAAATATCCCAAAGCCTATTTCCAGAAAACAGTGTTAGCAAACTGATCAATGAAAAGAACAGTGTATCTCTTTGAGTTCCATTCACACATCACCATGCAGTCTCTCAGAACGCTTCTTTCCAGTTTTTATCTGAGGATATTTGTTTTTTCACAATAGGCCACAATGCACTTCCAAATATCACTTTTCAGATTCCACAACAACAGTGTTAGTAAACTACTTCAGGAAGAGAATGGTGTATCTCTCTGAGATGAATTCACACATCAAAAAGAATTCTCTCAGAAAGGTTTCTCTCGTTTTTATTTCAGGAAATTTCCTTTGTCAGCATAGGCTTCAATGTGATCCAAAATATAAATTCTCTGATTCCCCAAAAACAGTAGTAACAGATGGCTCCATGAAACTGATGAATTCACACATCTGAAAGCATTTTCTCAAAAAGCTTCTTTCTAGGTTTCTTCTGAGGATATTTCTTTTCACCATAGGTTTCAATGTGCTCCCAAGTATCACTTGGCAGATTCCAAAAAATCTGTGTTAGCAAACTGCTTCATGTAGGGAAAGGTTTAGCTCCGTGTTATGAATTCACACATCTTATAGCAGTTTCTCAGAAAGCTTCTTTCCAGTTTTTATCTGAGGATATTTACTTTATCAACGTAAGCATCATTTTGCTAGGAAATATCCCATTGCAAATTTCAGGAAAACAGTGTTAGAAAACTGATCAATGAAAAGAAAAGTGTAACTCTGTGTCTTGCATTTAAACATCACAATGCAGTTTCTAAGAACCCTTCTTTCCAGTTTTTATCTGAGGATATTTCCCTTTTCACCATTGGCCACAATGAGCTTGCAAATATCATTTTGTCAGAAAGCTTCTTTTTTGTTTTAATCTGGGGATGTTTCCTTTTTCACCAGAGGCTTCAATGCACTCCAAACTATCCTATTGAAGATTCCACAAAAGCATTGTTAGCAAACTGCTAAATGAAAAGAATGGTGTAACTCTGTTAGTTGAATTCACACTTCACAAAAGGCTTTCTCAGAAAGCTTCTTTCTAGTTTTTATCTGAGCATCTTTCCTTTGTCACCACAGGCTTCAATGTGATCCAAAATATCTCTTCTCAGATTCCCCAAAAACAGTGCTACCAAATTTATCCATGAAAAGAATCGTGGCACTCTTTGACATGAACTAACACATCACAAATCAGTTTTGAAGAAAGCTTCTTTCTGTTTTTATATGGGGATATTTCCCTTTCCACCTTAGACTTCAATGTGCTCCCAAATATCCCTTCTCAGACACCACAAATATTGATGCCAAGTGCTCCCTCAAGGGAAATGTTTAGCTCTATGAGATGAATTCACACATCGCAAAGGAGTTTCTCTGAAAGTTTATCTCTAGTTGTTACCTGAGGAAATTTCTTTTTTCACACCTTAGGCCTCTATGCGCTCTCTATTATCCCTCTGCAGATTCCACAAAAACAGCACTAACAAACTGCTCCATGAAAGGAATGAGGTAACTCTGTGAGATAAATTGACTCATCACAAAGCAGTTTCTCAGGAACATTTTTTTTATTTTTTATCTGAAGATATTTCCTTTCCACCATAGGCTTCAATGCACTTCCAAATATCCTTCTCAAACACCACAAAAACAGTGATACCGAAGTGCTCCCTCAAGAAATGTTTAGCTCTATGAGATGAATGCACACATCACAAAGAAGTTTCTCAGAAAGCTTCTTTCTGGTTTTATCTGAGGATATTTTCTTTTTCACCTTAGGCCTCTATGCTCCCAATTATCCCTCTGCAGATTCCAAAAAACAGTGCTAACAAACTGCTCCATGAAAGGAATGATGTAACTCTGTGAGATAAATTGACTCATCACAAGCAGTTTCTCAGGAAGCTTCTTTTTATTTTTATCTGAAGATATTTCCTTTCCACCATAGGCTTCAATGCACTTCCAAATATCCCTTCTCAAACACCACAAAAAGAGTGATACCGAAGTGCTCCCTCAACAGAAACATTTAGCTCTATAACAAGAACACACACATCATAAAGAGTTGCTCAGAAATCTTCTCTTCAGTTTTTACCTGAAGAATTTTCTTTTTTCACCTTATTCCTCTATGCACTCCCAAATATCCCTCTGTAAATTCCACAAAAACAATGCTGCAAACTGCTCCATGAAAAGAAAGGTGGAACTCTCTGAGATGAGTTAACCCATCACAAAGCAGTTTTTAAGAAGCTTCATTTCTAGTTTAAATCTGAATATATTTCCTTTTTCATGGTAGACTTCAATGTGTTCCTAAATATGTCCTCTCAGATAGGATAAAAACAGTAGTGCCAAACTGCTCAATCAACAAAGAGGTTAAACGCTCTCAGGTGAATGCACATAACAAAACCATTTCTCGAAAAGCCTCTCTCTAGTTTTTATCTGAAGTTATTTCCTTTTTCACTGTAGGTCTCTGGGAGCTCCAAATATACCTTTGCAGATTACATATAAACAGGGCTATCAAACTGCTACATGAAAAGAATCCTGTAACTCTGTGAGATGTAATCACAAATCAGTAGCAGTTTCTCAGAAACCTTCTTTCTGGTTTTTGCCTGAGGATATTTCCTTTGTCACCCCAAGCGTCAATGCACTCCAAAATATCCCATTGCAGATTCCAAGAAAACAGTGGTAGCAAACAGATCAATGAAAAGAACAGTGCAACTCTTTGAGATGAATTCAAACGTCCCAAAGCGGTTTCTCAGAAAGCTTCTTTCTGGTTTTTATCTGAGGATATTTCCTATGTCAAAATAGTCTTCAATGTGCTCCAAAATATCCTATTGAAGATTACATGAAAACATTGTTACCAAACTGCTCAAGGGAAAGAACGTTGTCATTCTGTGAGATGAATTGACACATCACAAAGCAGTTTCTCAGAAAGCTTCTTTCTAGTTTTTATCTGAGGACGTTTCCTTTTTCACTACAGGCCTTAATGCACTCCCAAAAATCCCTTTGCATATTGCACGAAAACAGTGCTGACAAACTGCTCCATGAAAAGAAATCTGTAACTCTGAGAGATGAATTGACACTTTACAAAGAACTTTCTCAGAAAGCTTCTTTCTAGTTTTTATCTGAGGATATTTCATTTGTCACCATAGGCTTCAATGCGATCCAAATTATCCCTTCTCAGATTTCCCAAAAGAGTGCTACCAAACTACTAATCGTGTAACTCTGTGAGATGAATTAGCACATTACAAAGCAGTTTCTCAGAAAGCTTCTTTCTAGTTTTTATATCAGGATATTTCCTTTTCCACCATAGGCTTCAATGTGCTCCCAAATATCCCTTCTCAGACACCACAAAAACAGTGATACCAAAGTGCT
The DNA here is from genome assembly GCA_030247045.1 of Colobus guereza. Classification (NCBI taxonomy): domain Eukaryota; kingdom Metazoa; phylum Chordata; class Mammalia; order Primates; family Cercopithecidae; genus Colobus; species Colobus guereza. Next base: position 71,337,011 of record CM058086.1, on the reverse strand, counting down.
CCCTCAAACAGAAACATTTACCTCTATGAGATGAATGCAAACCTCACAAAGGAGTTTCTCAGAAAGCTTCTCTTCCATTTTTTACCTGAAGAATTTTCATTTTTCACGTTACACCTCTATGCACTCCCAAATATCCCTCTGCCGATTCCACAAAAACAGTGCTAACAAACTGTGCATTGAAAAGAAAGGTTTAACTCTGTGAGGTAAATTCACCCATCACAAAGTTATTTCTCAGGAAGCTTGTTTCAATTTTTTATCTGAGGATATTTCCTTTGTCACCATAGGATTGAATGCAATCCAAAATATTCTTTCTCAGATTCCACAAAAACAGTGTTAACAAACTGCTCCATGAAAGGAAATTGTAACTCTGTGAGATGAATTCACAAATTAGAAAGCAGATTCTCAGAAAGCTTTTTTCTAGTTTTTATCTGAGGATATTTACTTTTCCACCATTGGCTTCAAAGGCCTCTCAAATATCCCTTCTGAGACGCCACAAGAACAGTGAAGCCAAAGTGCTCCCTCAACAGAAACATTTAGCTCTACGAGATGAATACACACATCATAAAGTAGTTTCTCAGAAAGCTTCTCTCCAGTTTTTACCTGAAGAATTTTCTTTTTTCACCTTAGGCCTCAATGTGCTCCCAAATATCCTTCTACAGATTCCACAAAAACAGTGCTACCAAACTGCTCAATGAAAAGAAAGATGTAAATCTGTTAGATGAATTCATCTGTCAAAAAGCAGTTTCTCAGAAAGTTTCTTTCTAGTTTAAATCTGATGATATTTCCTTTTTCATCATAGGCTTCAATGTGCTCCGAAATATATCCTCTCAGATACCACAAAAACAGCGATGCCTAACTTCTCAATCAACAAAAAGCTTTAACTCTATCAGATGAACAAACACATCAAAAACAACTTCTCGAAAAGCTTCTCTCTAGCTTTTATCTGAAGTTATTTCCTTTTTCACCATAGGCCTCTAGGAGTTGCCAAATATCCTTTTGCAGATTCCATAAAAATAGTGCTACCAAACTGTTCCATGCATAGAATCTTGTAATGCTGTGAGATGAATTCACAAATCACAAAGCAGTTTTTCAGAATGCTTCTTCCTAGTTTTTATATGAAGATATGTCCTTTGTCACCCTAAGCTTCAATGTGCTCTGAAATGTTGCATTGAAGATTCCAAGAAAACGGTGCTAGCAAACTGCTCAATGAAAAGGACAGTGTAACTCTGTGAGATGAATTCACACATCACAAAGTAGTTTCTCAGAAAGCCTCTTTTTGGTTTTTACCTGAAGATATTTCCTTTGTCACCATAGGCTTCAATGCACTCCCAAGTATCCTGTTACAGATTCCATGAAACCAGTATTATCAGACTGCTGAATGAAAAGCACAGTGTAACACTGTGAGATGAAGTCACTGATCACAAAGCAGTTTCTCAGACAATTTCTTTCTATCTTTTATCTGAGGATATTTACTTTTTCACTATAATCCTCAATGCACTCCCAAATCTTCCTTTACAGATTCCACGAAACCAGTGTTAGGATGCTGCTCAATGAAAAGAACAGTGTAACTCTGTGAGATGAATTCACACATCACAAAGCAGTTTCTCAGAAAATTGTTTTCTAGTGTTTATCTGGGATTATTTTCCTTTTAATTATATGCATCAGTGTGCTCCCAATATCCCTTTGCAGTTTCCATGAAAACAGTGTTAGCAAGCTGCTCCATGAAAACAAAGGTGTAACTCTGAGAGATGAATTCACACATCAAAAAGAACTTTCTCAGAAAGCTTCTTTCTAGTTTTCATCTGAGGATATTTCCTTTGTCAAGATATGTTTCAATGTGATCCAAAATATCCCTCCTCAGATTCCCGAAAAACAGTGCTACCAACCTGATCCATGAAAGGAATCGTGTATCTCCATGAGATGAATTAACACACCATAAACCAGTTTCTCATAAAACTTCTTTCTCGTTTTTATCTGTGGATATTTCTTTTCTCACCATAGGCCTCAATATGCTCCCAAATATCCCTTTGCAGATTCCAGGAAAACAGTGCTAGCACACTGCACCATGAATAGAAAGGTGCAACCATGTGAGTGAATTCACAAATCACAAAGAACTTTCTCATAAAGCTTCTTCCTAGTTTTTATCTGAGGATAGTTCCTTTGTCACCATAGGCTTCAATGCAATTCAAAGTATCCCTTATCAGATTCCCCAAAAACAGTGCAACCAAACTGCTCCATGAAAAGCATCGTGTAACTTTGTGAGATGAAGTCACAAATCACAAAGCAGTTTCTCATAAAGCTTCTTTCTGGTTTTCGTCTGAGGATATTTCCTTTTTCACCATAAGCTTCAATGCACTCCGAAATATCACATTGCAGATTCCCAGAAAACAGTGTTAGCAAACTACTCAATGAACTGAACAGTGTAACTCTATGAGATGAATTCATAAATCACAAAGCAGTTTCTCATAAAGCTTCTTTGCAGTTTTTTCTGAGGATATTCAGTTTTTCACCTTGGGCCTAAATTCACTCCTAAATATCCCTTTGCATATTCCATGAAAACAGTTTTAGCAACGCCTCCATTAAAAGAAAGGTGGAAGTCCATGAGCTGAATTCATGCTTCATAAAGAACTTTCTCAGAAGGCTTCTGTCTAGTTTTTATCTGAGGATATTCCCATTGTCAACATAGGCTTCTATGTGACCCAAAATATTCCTTTTCAGATTCCCCAAAAACAGTGCTAACAAACTGCCCCATGAAAAGAATAGTGTAACTCTGTGGAATGAATTCACAAATCACAAATCAGTTTCTCAGAAAGCTTCTTTGCCGTTTTTTCCGAGGATAATTAGTTTTTCACCCTGGGCCTAAATCCACTCTTAAATATGCCTTTGCATATTTCACGAAAACAGTGTTAGCAAATGGCTCCATGAAAAGAAAGGTGGAACTCCATGAACTGAATCCACACTTCACAAAGAACTTTCTCAGAAGGCTTCTGTCTAGTTTTTATCTGAGGATATTCCCCTTGTCACCATTGGCTTCCATGCGAACCAAAATATTCATTGTCAGATTCCTAAAAAACAGTGCTAACAAACTGCCCCATGGAAAGAATCGTGTAACTCTGTAGTATGAATTCACAAATCACAAATTAGTTTCTCAGAAAACTTCTTTCTACTTTTTGTCTGATGATAATTACTTTGTCACCATAAACTTCAATGTGCTCTGAAATATTCCATGGCAGATTCCAAGAAAACAATGTTAGCAAACAGCTCAATGAAAAGGACAGTGTAACTCTGTGAGATGAATTCACACATCACAAAGCAGTTTCTCAGAAAGCTTCTTTCTAGTTTTTATCTGAGGATATTTCTCTTTTCACTATAAGCCTCAATGCATTCCCAAATATACCTATGCAGATACCACGAAAACAGTGTTAGCAAACTGCTCCATGAAAAAAAAGGTGTAACCCTATGAGATGAAAAAACACATCACAAATAACTTTCTCAGAAAGCTTCTTTCTAGTTTTTATCTGAGAATATTTTCTTTGTCACCATTAGCTTCAATGCGATCCAAAATATCCCTTCTCAAATTCTGAAAAAACTGTGCTATCAAACATATCCATAAAAACAATCATGTAACTCTGTAAGATGAATATGCAAATCACAAAACAGTTTCTCAGAAAGCTTCTTTCTAGTTTTTATATGAGGATGTTTCCATTGTCACCATAAGCTTCAATGTACTCTGAAGTATCTAACTGAATATCCAAGAGAACAGTGGTAGCAAACTGATCAATGAAAAGAACGATGTAACTCAGTGAGATGAATTCATGCATCATAAAGCAGTTTCTTAGAAACTTCTTTCTAATTTTTATCTGAGGATATTTCCTTTTTTACCATAGGCCTCAATGCACTCCCAAAGACCCCTTTGCAGATTCCAGAAAAACAGTGTTGGCAAACTGCTCCACAGAAAGAAGCGTATAACTCTGTGAGACGAATTCACACATCACAAAATTTATGAGAAATCTTCTTTCAAGTTTTTAACTGAGGATATTTTCAGTATCACTATAGGCCTCAATGCACTCCCAAAGACCCTTTGCAGATTTCACAAAAGCAATGTTAGCAAACTACTCTATGAAACGAAAGGTGCATCACTGTGAGATGAATTCACACATCACAAAGAATTTCCTCTGAAAGCTTCTTTCTAGTTTTTATCTAAGGCTGTTTCTCTTGTCACCATTGCCCAAAAACAGTTTTAACAAACTCCTCCATGAAAAGAATCGTGTAACTCTGTGAGAAGAATTCACAAATCACAAAGCAGTTTTTCAAAAACCTTCTTTCCAGTTATCATCTGAGGATATTTCCTTTGTCACCATAAGCTTCGATGCACTCTGGAATATCCCATTGATGATTCCAAGAATACAGTGTTAACAACCTGCTCAATGAAAAGGAGACTATAAATCTGTGAGATAAATTCACACATCATATAACAGCTTCTCAGAAAGCTTCTTTCTGGATTTCATCTGAGGATATTTTCTTTGTCACCATAGGCTTCAATGCGATCCAAAATATCCCTTCTCAAATTCTGAAAAAACTGTGCTATCAAACATATCCATAAAAACAATCATGTAACTCTGTAAGATGAATATGCAAATCACAAAACAGTTTCTCAGAAAGATTTTTCCTTGTTTTTATATGAGGATGTTTCCATTGTCACCATAAGCTTCAATGTACTCTGAAGTATCTAACTGAATATCCAAGAGAACAGTGGTAGCAAACTGATCAATGAAAAGAACGATGTAACTCAGTGAGATGAATTCATGCATCATAAAGCAGTTTCTTAGAAACTTCTTTCTAATTTTTATCTGAGGATATTTCCTTTTTTACCATAGGCCTCAATGCACTCCCAAAGACCCCTTTGCAGATTCCAGAAAAACAGTGTTGGCAAACTGCTCCACAGAAAGAAGCGTATAACTCTGTGAGACGAATTCACACATCACAAAATTTATGAGAAATCTTCTTTCAAGTTTTTAACTGAGGATATTTTCAGTATCACTATAGGCCTCTTTGTGCTCCCAAATGTCCCTTTGCAGATTTCACAAAAGCAATGTTAGCAAACTACTCTATGAAACGAAAGGTGCATCACTGTGAGATGAATTCACAAATCACAAAGCAGTTTCTCAGAAAGATTCTTTGCAGTTTGTTCCAGAAGACATTTATTTTTCATCATAGGCCTAAATTCACTCCCAAATATCCCTTTGCAGATTCCACAAAACAGTGTTAGCAAACTGCTCAATGAAAAGAGGTGTAACTCTGTGAGATGAATTCACACATCATAAAGAAGTTTCTCAGAAAGCTTCTTTCTAGTTTTTATCTGAGGATATTTCCTTTGTCACCATAGGCTTCAATGTGATCCAAAACAACCCTTCTCAGATTCCTGAAAAACAGGGCTACCAAAGTGCTCCATGAAAAGAAGGTGTAACTCTGTGAGGTGATTTCAGAAATCACAAAGTAATTTCTCAGAAAGCTTCTTTCTAGTTTTTGTCTGAGGATATTTCCTTTGTCACCGTAAGCTTCAAGGAACTCTGAAATATCAAATTGCAGATTCCAAGAAAACTGTGTTAGCAAACTACTCAGAGAAATGTGCAGTGTACTTCTGTGAGATGAATTCACAAATCGCAAAGCAGTTTCTCAGAAAGATTCTTTTTTTTTTTTTCCAAGGATATTTTTTTCATCATAGGCCTAAATTCACTCCCAAATATCCCTTTGCATATTCCACAAATACAGTGTGAGCAAACTGCTCCATGGAAAGAGAGGTGTAACCTTGTGAGCTGAATTCACACATCATAAAGAAGTTTCTCAGAAAGCTTCTTTCTAGTTTTTATCTGAGTTTTTCCTTTGTCACCATAGGCTTCAATGTGATCCAAAACAACCCTTCTCAGATTCCTGAAAAACAGGGCTACCAAAGTGCTCCATTAAAGGAAGGGTGTAACTCTGTGAGGTGATTTCAGAAATCACAAAGTAATTTCTCAGAAAGCTTCCTTCTAGTTTCTGTCTGAGGATATTTTCTTTGTCACTATAAGCTTGAATGCACTCCAAAATATCCCATTGCAGATTCCAAAAAAACAGAGTTAGCCAACTGCTCAATGAAAAGAGGAGTGTAACTCTGTGAGACGGATGGACACATCACAAAGCAGTGTCTCAAATAGCTTCTTTTTGTTTTTTATGTGAGGAAATTTTCTTTGTCACCATAGGCTTCAAAGCACTCCCAAATACCCTATTGCAGATTCCACAAAAACAGTGTTATTAAACTGCTCAATATAAAGAACTGTGTAATGCCGTGACATGAATGCACACATCAGAGAGCAGTATCTCAGAAAATTTCTTTCTAATATTTATCTGGGGATATTTCCATTGTCAACATGTGCTTCAACGCAATTCAAAATATCCCTTCTCAGATTCCCCAAAAACAGTGCTACAACAGTGCTGCAAGAAAACGAAGTTTTAACTCTGTGAGGTAAATTCACACATCACAAGGAAGTTTCTCAGAAAGCTTCTTTCCAGTTTTTATCTGAGGATGTTTCCTAAGTCACATAGGCTTCAATGTGATCCAAAATATCCCTTCTCAGATACCCCAAAAACAGTGCTACAACAGTGCTGCAAAGAAAAGAAGTTTAACTCTGTGAGTGAATTCACACATCACAAGGAAGTTTCTCAGAAAGCTTCTTTCCAGTTTTTATCTGAGGATGTTTCCTAAGTCACATAGGCTTCAATGTGATCCAAAATATCCCTTCTCAGATACCCCCAAAAACAGTGCTACCAAAATGCTCCTTGAAAAGAATCATGTAACTCTGTGAGATGAATTAAGGCATCCCAAAGCAGTTTCTCAGAATGCTTCTTTCAAGTCTTTATTTGTGGATATGACCCTTGACACCATAAGCTTAAAGGTACTGTGAGATGAATTCACACATCATGAAGCAGTTGCTCAAAAAGATTCTTCTAGGGTTTATTTGAGGATATTTCAATGTTCAATGTACACCTCAATGCGCTCCCAAATATCACGTTGCAGATTCCACAAAACAGTGTTAGCTAACTGCTCCATGAAAAGAAAGGTGTAACCTTGTGAGCTGAATTCACACATCATAAAGAAGTTTCTCAGAAGGCTCCTTTCTAGTTTGTATCTGAGGATAATTCCTTTGTCACCAAAGGCTTCAATTCAATCCAAAATATCCCTTCTCTGAATCCCTAAAAACAGTGCTACCAGGAGCAAGATGGCCAAATAGGAACAGCTCCAGTCTCTAGCTCCCAGCGTGAATGACACAGAAGACAGGTGATTTCTGCATTTTCAACTGAGGTACTGGGTACATCTCACTAGGAGTGCTGGGACAATCAGTGCTGGTCAGCTGCTGCAGCCCGACCAGTGAGAGCTGAAGCAGGCGAGGCATCCTCACCTGGGAAGCGCAAGGGGAAGGGAATCCTTTTCTAGCCAGGAACTGAGACACACAACACCTGGAAAATCGGTAACTCCCACCCCAATACTGTGCTTTACCAAGGGTCTTAGCAAAGCACACCAGGAGATTATATCCCACACCTGGCTGGAGGGTCCCACGCCCACGGCCTCCTCATTGCTACACAGCAGTCTGCGATCTAACTGCAAGGCAGCAGTGAGGCTGGGAGGGAGGCGCCGCCATTGCTGAGGCTTAAGTAGGTAAACAAAGCCACTGGGAAGCTCGAACTGGGTGGAGCTCACAGCAGCTCAAAGAGGCCTGCCTGTCTCTGTAGACTCCACCTCTGGGGACAGGGCACAGCTAAAGCAACAACAACAACAACAACAAAAGCAGAAACCTCTGCAGACGCAAATGACTCTGACAGCTTTGAAGAGAGCAGTGGATCTCCCAACATGGAGGTTGAGATCTGAGAATGGACAGACTGCCTGCTCAAGTGGGTCCCTGACCCTGAGTAGCCTAACTGGGAGACATCCCCACTAGGGGCAGACTGACACCCACACCTCACACGGTGGAGTACACCCCTGAGAGGAAGCTTCCAAAGCAAGAATCAGACAGGTACACTCGCTGTTCAGCAATATTCTATCTTCTGCAGCCTCTGCTGCTGACACCCAGGCAAACAGGGTCTGAGTGGACCTCAAGCAATCTCCAACAGACCTACAGCTGAGGGTCCTGACTGTTAGAAGGAAAACTAACAAACAGGAAGGACACCACACCAAAACCCCATCAGTACATCACCATCATCAAAGACCAGAGGCAGATAAAACCACAAAGATGGGGAAAAAGCAGGGCAGAAAAGCTGGAAATTCAAAAATAAGAGCGCATCTCCCCTGCAAAGGAACGCAGCTCATCGCCAGCAACGGATCAAAGCTGGATGGAGAATGACTTTGACGAGATGAGAGAAGAAGGCTTCAGTCCATCAAACTTCTCAGAGCTAAAGGAGGAATTACCCAGTGCAAAGAAACTAAAAATCTTGAAAAAAAAGTGGAAGAATTGATAACTAGAATAATTAATGCAGAGAAGGCCATAAATGAAATGACAGAGATGAAAACCATGACCACGAAATCGTGACAAATGCACAAGCTTCAGTAACCGACTCATCAACTGGAAGAAGAGTATCAGCGATTGAGGATCAAATGAATGAAATGAAGCGAGAAGAGAAACCAAAAGAAAAAGAAGAAAAGAAATGAACAAAGCCTGCAAGAAGTATGGGATTATGTAAAAGACCAAATCTACGTCTGATTGGGGTGCCTGAAAGTGAGGGGAAAATGGAACCAAGTTGGAAAACACTCTTCTAGGGTTTATTTGAGGATATTTTGTTCAATGTACACCTCAATGCTCCCAAATATCACGTTGCAGATTCCAAAACAGTGTTAGCTAACTGCTCCATGAAAAGAAAGGTGTAACCTTGTGAGCTGAATTCACACATCACAAAGAAGTTTCTCAGAAGGCTCCTTTCTAGTTTGTATCTGAGGATAATTCCTTTGTCACCAAAGGCTTCAATTCAATCCAAAATATCCCTTCTCTGAATCCCTAAAAACAGTGCTACCAGGAGCAAGATGGCCAAATAGGAACAGCTCCAGTCTCTAGCTCCCAGCGTGAATGACACAGAAGACAGGTGATTTCTGCATTTTCAACTGTGGTACTGGGTACATCTCACTAGGGAGTGCTGGGCAATCAGTGCTGGTCAGCTGCTGCAGCCCGACCAGTGAGAGCTGAAGAAGGGTGAGGCATCACCTCACCTGGGAAGCACAAGGGGGCAGGGAATCCCTTTTCCTAGTCAGAGGAACTGAGACACAAAACACCTGGAAAATCGGATAACTCCCACCCCAATACTGTGCTTTACCAAGGGTCTTAGCAAACGGACACACCAGGAGATTTTATCCCACACCTGGCTGGGTGGGTCCCATTGCTAGCACAGCAGTCTGCGATCTAACAGCAAGACAGCAGTGAGGCTTGGGGAGGGGCGCCCGCAATTGCTGAGGCTTAAGTAGGTAAACAAAGCCACTGGGAAGCTCGAACTGGGTTAGCTCACAGAAGCTCAAAGAGGCCTGCTTGTCTCTAGACTGACTCCACCTCTGGGGATAGGGCACAGCTAAAAAGCAACAACAACAAAAACAACAAAAAAGCAGCATAAATCTCTGCAGACGCAAATGACTCTGATAGCTTTGAAGAGAGCAGTGGATCTCCCAACATGGAGGTTGAGATCTGAGAATGGACAGACTGCCTGCTCAAGTGAGTCCCTGGTACCTGAGTAGCCTAACTGGGAGACATACCCCACTAGGGGCAGACTGACACCCCACAACTCACACGGTGGGGTATACCCCTGAGAGGAAGCTTCCAAAGCAAAAATCAGACAGGTAGACTCGCTAATCAGCAATATTCTATATTCTGCAGCATCTGCTGCTGACACCCAAGCAAACAGGGTCTAGAGTGGACCTAAAGCAATCTCCAACAGACCTACAGCTGAGGGTCCTGACTGTTAGAAGAAAAACTAACAAACAGGAAGGACACCCACACCAAAACCCCATCAGTACATCACCATCATCAAAGACCAGAGGCAGATAAAACCACAAAGATGGGGAAAAGCAGGGCAGAAAAGCTGGAAATTCAAAAATAAGAGCGCATCTCCCCTGCAAAGGAACGCAGCTCATCGCCAGCAACGGATCAAAGTTGGATGGAGAATGACTTTGATGAGATGAGAGAAGAAGGCTTCAGTCCATCAAACTTCTCAGAGCTAAAGGAGGAATTACGTACCCAGCGCAAAGAAACTAAAAATCTTGAAAAAGAGTGGAAGAATTGATAACTAGAATAATTAATGCAGAGAAGGTCATAAACGAAATGACAGAGATGAAAACCATGACACGAGAAATACGTGACAAATGCACAAGCTTCAGTAACCGACTCATCAACTGGAAGAAAGAGTATCAGCGAGGATCAAATGAATGAAATGAAGAGAAGAGAAACCAAAGAAAAAGAAGAAAAGAAATGAACAAAGCCTGCAAGAAGTATGGGATTATGTAAAAGACCAAATCTACGTCTGATTGGGGTGCCTGAAAGTGAGGGGAAAATGGAACCAAGTTGGAAAACACTCTTCAGGATATCATCCAGGAGAACTTCCCAACCTAGTAGGGCAGGCCAACATTCAAATTCAGGAAATACAGAGAATGCCACAAAGATACTCCTCCAGAAGAGCAACTCCAAGACACATAATTGCCAGATTCACCAAAGTTGAAATGAAGGAAAAATCTTAAGGGCAGCCAGAGAGAAAGGTCGGGTTACCCACAAAGGGAAGCCCATCAGACTAACAGCAGATCTCTGGCAGAAACTCTACAAGCCAGAAGAGAGTGGGGCCAATATTCAACATTCTTAAAGAAAAGAATTTTAAACCCAGAATTTCATATCCAGCCAAACTAAGTTTCATCAGTGAAGGAGAAATAAAATCCTTTACAGATAAGCAAATGCTTAGAGATTTTGTCACCACCAGGCCTGCCTTACAAGAGACCCTGAAGGAAGCCCTAAACATGGAAAGGAACAACCGGTACCAGCCATTGCAAAACATGCCAAAATGTAAAGATCATCGAGGCTAGGAAGAAACTGCATCAACTAACGAGCAAAATAACCAGTTAATATCATAATGGCAGGATCAAGTTCACACATAACAATATTAACCTTAAATGTAAATGGACTAAATGCTCCAATTAAAAGACACAGACTGGCAAACTGGATAAAGAGTCAAGACCCATCAGTCTGCTGTATTCAGGAGACCCATCTCACATGCAGAGACATACATAGGCTCAAAATAAAGGGATGGAGGAAGATCTACCAAGCAAATGGAGAACAAAAAGCAGGGTTGCAATCCTAGTCTCTGATAAAACAGACTTTAAACCATCAAAGATCAAAAGAGACAAAGAAGGCCATTACATAATGGTAAAGGGATCAATTCAACAGGAAGAGCTAACTATCCTAAATATATATGCACCCAATACAGGAGCACCCAGATTCATAAAGCAAGTCCTTAGAGACTTACAAAGAGACTTAGACTCCCATACAATAATAATGGGAGACTTCAACACTCCACTGTCAACATTAGACAGATCAACGAGACAGAAAGTTAACAAGGATATCCAGGAATTGAACTCATCTCTGCACCAAGCAGACCTAATAGACATCTATAGAACTCTCCACCCCAAATCAACAGAATATACATTCTTCTCAGCACCACATCGCACTTATTCCAAAATTGACCACATAATTGGAAGTAAAGCACTCCTCAGCAAATGTAAAAGAACAGAAATTATAACAAACTGTCTCTCAGACCACAGTGCAATCAAACTAGAACTCAGGACTAAGAAACTCAATCAAAACCGCTCAACTACATGGAAACTGAACAACCTGCTCCTGAATGACTACTGGGTACATAACGAAATGAAGGCAGAAATAAAGATGTTCTTTGAAACCAATGAGAACAAAGATACAACATACCAGAATCTCTGGGACACATTTAAAGCAGTGTGTAGAGGGAAATTTATAGCACTAAATGCCCACAAGAGAAAGCAGGAAAGATCTAAAATTGACACTCTAACATCACAATTAAAAGAACTAGAGAAGCAAGAGCAAACACATTCAAAAGCTAGCAGAAGGCAAGAAATAACTAAGATCAGAGCAGAACTGAAGGAGATAGAGACACAAAAACCTCCAAAAATCAATGAATCCAGGAGTTGGTTTTTGAAAAGATCAACAAAATTGATAGACCGCTAGCAAGACTAATAAAGAAGAAAAGAGAGAAGAATCAAATAGATGCAATAAAAATGATAAAGGGATATCACCACCGACCCCACAGAAATACAAACTACCATCAGAGAATACTATAAACACCTCTAAAATCAACTAGAAAATCTAGAAGAAATGGATAATTTCCTGGACACTTACACTCTCCCAAGACTAAACCAGGAAGAAGTTGAATCCCTGAATAGACCAATAGCAGGCTCTGAAATTGAGGCAATAATTAATAGCCTACCAACCAAAAAGTCCAGGACCAGATGGATTCACAGCTGAATTCTACCAGAGGTACAAGGAGGAGCTGGTACCATTCCTTCTGAAACTATTCCAATCAATAGAAAAGAGGGAATCCTCCTAACTCATTTATGAGGCCAACATCATCCTGATACCAAAGCCTGGCAGAGACACAACAAAGAGAATTTTAGACCAATATCCCTGATGAACATCGATGCAAGAATCCTCAATAAAATACTGGCCAACCGGATCCAGCAGCACATCAAAAAGCTTATCCATCATGATCAAGTGGGCTTCATCCCTGGGATGCAAGGCTGGTTCAACATATGCAACTGTAATCCTGCATATAAACAGAACCAAAGAAAAAAAACACATGATTATCCTAATAGATGAAGAAAAGGCCTTTGACAAAATTCAACAGCTCTTCATGCTAAAAACAGTCAATAAATTAGGTATTGATGGAACGTATCTCAAAATAATAAGAGCCATTTATGACAAACCCACAGCTAATATCATACTGAATGGTCAAAAACTGGAAAAATTCTCTTTGAAAACTGGCACAAGACAGGGATGCCCTCTCTCACCACTCCTATTCACCATAGTGTTGGAAATTCTGGCTAGGGCAATCAGGCAAAAGAAAGAAATAAAGGTATTCAATTAGGAAAAGAAGAAGTCAAATTGTCCCTCTTTGCAGATGACATGATTGTATATTTAGAAAACCCCATCGTCTCAGCCCAAAATCTCCTTAAGCTGAAAGGAAACTTCAGCAAAGTCTCAGGATACAAAATTAATGTGAAAAAATCACAAACATGCTTATACACCAGTAAGAGTCAAACAGAGAGCCAAATCATGAATGAACTTCCATTCACAATTCCTTCAAAGAGAATAAAATACATAGGAATCCAACTTACAAGGGATGTAAAGGACCTCTTCAAGGAGAACTACAAACCACTGCTCAGTGGAATCAAAGAGGACACAAAGAAATGGAAGAACATACCATGCTCATGGATAGGAAGAATCAGTATTGTGAAAATCGCCATACTGCCCAAGGTCATTTATACATTCAATGCCATCCCCATCAAGCTACCGATGACTTTCTTCTCAGAATTGGAAAAAACTGCTTTAAAGTTCTTATGGAACCAAAAAAGAGACCGAATTGCCAAGACAATCCTATGTCAAAAGAACAAACCTGGAGGCATCAAGCTACCTGACTTCAAACTATACTACAAGGCTACAGTAACCAAAACAGCATGGTACTGGTGCCAAAACAGAGATATAGACCAAAGAAACAGAACAGAGCCCTCAGAAATAATACCACACATCTACAGCCATCTGATATTTGACAAACCCGAGAAAAACAAGAAATGGGGAAAGGATTCCCTATTTAATAAATGGTGCTGGGAAAATTGGCTAGCCATAAGTAGAAAGCTGAAACTGGATCATTTCCTTACTCCTTATCCGAAAATTAATTCAAGATGGATTAGAGATTTAAATGTTAGACCTAATACCATAAAATCCCTAGAAGAAAACCTGGGTAATACTATTCAGGACATAGACATGGACAAGGGATTCATGTCTAAAACACCAAAAGCAACGGCAACAAAAGCCAAAATTGACAAATGGGACGTAATTAAACTAAAGAGCTTCTGCACAGCAAAACAAACTACCATCAGAGTGAACAGGCAACCCACAGAATGGGAGAAAATTTTTGCAATCTACTCATCAGATAAAGGGCTAATATCCGGAATCTCCAAAGAACTCAAACAAATTTGCAAGAGAAAAACAAACAACCCCATCAAAAAGTGGGCAAGGGATATGAACAGACATTTCTCAAAAGAAGACATTCATACAGCCAACAGACACATGAAAAAATGCTCATCATCACTGGCCATCAGAGAAATGCAAATCAAAACCACAATGAGATACCATCTCACACCAGTTAGATTGGTGATCATTAAAAAGTCAGGAACCAACAGGTGCTGGAAAGGGTGTGGAGAAATAGGAACACTTTTACACTGTTGGTGGGATTGTAAACTAGTTCAACCATTATGGAAAATAGTATCGCAATTCTTCAAGTATCTAGAACTAGAAGTACCATATGACCCAGCCATCCCATTCCTGTGTATATAACCAAAGGATTTTAAATCATGCTGGTATAAAGACAAATGCACACGTATGTTAATTGTGGCACTATTCACAATAGCAAAGACTAGGAATCAACGCAAATGTCCATCAGTGACAGACTGGATTAAGAAAATGTGGCACATATACACCATGGAATACTATGCAGCCATAAAAATGGATGAGTTCGTGTCCTTTGTAGGGATATGGATGCAGCTGGAAACCATAATTCTCAGGAAACTATCGCAAGAACAGAAAGCCAAACACTGCATGTTTGAAACACTGCATGTTTGAAAATATCGCTTCTCATATTCCCCAAAAACAGTGCTACAAAACTTCTCTATGAAAACAGTGGTGTAACTCTGTGAGATGAACTCACACATCAGAAAGTTGTTTCTCAGAAACTTTATTTCTAGTTTTTGTCTGAAGATATACCCTTTGTCAAAATAAGCTTCAATGCACTCCAAAATATCCCATTGCATATTCCAAGAAAACAGTGGTAGCAAACTGCTCAATGAAAAGGACAGTGTAACTCTGAGAGATGAATTCACACATCACAAAGCAGTTTCTCAGAAAGCTTACTTCTAGTTGTTATCTGAGGCTATTTACTTTTTCGCCACAGGCCTCAATATGCTCCCAAATTTCTCTCTTCAGATTCCATGAAAACATTGGTAGCAAACTGTTCCATGAAAATAAAGGTGTAACTCTGTGAGATGAATTCACACATGACAGAGGAGTTTCTCAGAAAGCTTCTTTCTAATTTTTATCTGAGGGTATTTCCTTTATCACTATAGGCCTCAATGCACTCCAAAATATCCCTTTGCAGATTCCACGAAAACAGTGTTAACAAACTCCCCATGAAAAGAAAGGTGAAACTGTGTGAGATGAATTCACACATCACAGGAAGTTCCTCAGAAAGCTTATTTTTTTTTCTTCTGAGGATATTTCCTTTGTTACCCTGGGCTTCAATGAGATCCAAAATATACCTTCTCAGATTCCTCAAAAATAGTGCTATGAAACTGACATATGAAAGAATCATGCAATTCTGTGAGATGAATGAGCACACCACAAAGTGGTTTCGCACAAAGTTTCCTTCTAGATTTTGTCTGAGGATATTTCCTTTGTCAAAATAAGCTTCCATGGTCTCCAAAATATGAAATTGCAGATTTCAAGAAAACAGTGGTTTCAAACTGCTAAATGAAAAGAACAGTGGAACTCTGTGAGATGAATTCACACATCACAAAGCAGTTTCTCAGAAAGCTTCTTTCTATTTTTTATCTGAGGAATTTTCCTATTTCACTATAGACCTCAATGTCCTCCCAAATATCCCTTTGCAGATTCCACAAAAAGATTGTTAGCAAACTGCTCCATGAAACAAAAGGTGTAACTCTGTGAGGTGAATTCACACATCACAAAGATTTTTCTCACAAAAATTCTTTCTAGTTTTTATCTGAGGATATTTCCTTTGTCACCCTTGGCTTCAATGCGATCCAAAATATCCCTTCTCGGATTCCTGAAAAACAGTGCTACCAAACTCATCCATGAAAGCAATTCTGTAACTCTGTCAGATGAATTCACAAATCACAAAGTCGTTTCTCACGAAGCTTCTTTCTAGTTTTTCTCTGAGGATATTAATTTTTCACCATAGGCCACAATGTGCTCTGAAATATCCCTTTGCAGATTCCACGAAAACAGTGTTAGCAAACAGCTCCATGAAAAGAAAATTGTCACTCTGTGAGATAATATCACGCATCACAAAGAATATTCTCAGAAACCTTCTTTCTTGTTTTTATCGGAAGATATTTCCTATGTCACCATAGGCTTCTATGGCATCCAAGATGTACCCTCTCATATTTCCCAAAGAGAGTTCTACCAAACTGCTACATGAAAGGGGAGGTGTATCGCTGTTAGACAAATTCACAAATCACAAATCAGTATCTCAGAAAGCTTCTTTCTAATTTTTGTCTGAGGATATTTTCTTTGTCACCAAAAGATTCAATGTGCTCCAAAATATCCCATTGTAGGTTCCACGAAAACAGTGTTAGCAAATTGCTCCATGAAGAGAAAGGTGTAACTCTTTGAGATGAATTCACAAATCAGAAAGAATTTTCTCAAAAAGCTTCTTTCTAGTTTTTGTCTGAGGATATTTCCTTTTTCACCATGGGCTTCAATGCGATCCAAAATGTCCCTTCTCAGATTCCACAAAAATAGTGCTATGAAACTGACATATGAAAGAATCATGTAACTCTGTGAGATGAATTCACAAATCACAAAGTCGTTTCTCACGAAGCTTCTTTCTAGTTTTTCTCTGAGGATATTAATTTTTCACCATAGGCCACAATGTGCTCTGAAATATCCTTTGCAGATTCCACGAAAACAGTGTTAGCAAACAGCTCCATGAAAAGAAAATTGTCACTCTGTGAGATGAATTCACACATCACAAAGCAGTTTCTCAGAAACCTTCTTTCTAGTTTTTATCTGAGGATATTTCCTTTGTCACCATAGGCTTCAATGCACTCCAAAATATCCCTTCTCAGATTCCCCAAAACAGTGCTACCAAACTGCTACATGAAAGGGAGGTGTATCGCTGTTAGACAAATTCACAAATCACAAATCAGTATCTCAGAAAGCTTCTTTCTGGTTTTTATCTGAGGATATTTCCTTTGTCACCATAAGATTCAATGTGCTCCAGAATATCCCATTGTAGGTTCCACGAAAACGGTGTTAGCAAACTGCTCCATGAAAAGAAAGGTGTAACTCTGTGAGATGAATTCACATCACAAAGAACTTTCTCAGAAAGCTTCTTTCTAGTTTTTATTCGAGGGTATTTCCTTTGTCACCTTAAGCTTCAATGCACTCCCAAATATCCCTTTGTAGATTCCATGAAAACAGTGTTATGAAACTGCAAAATGAAAAGAATGTTGTGAGTTGAGTTCACACATCACAAAGAACTATCTCAGAAAGTTTCTTTGTAGTTTTTATTTGAATATATTTCCTTTGTCACCATAAACTTCAATGCACTCCCAAATATCCTATTTTGGATTCCACAAAAACAGTGTTATCAAACTGCTCAATGTAAAGACCAGTGTAGTTCTGTGAGGTGAGTTCACATATCACAAAGAACTTTCTCAGAAAGTTTCTTTCTAGTTTTTATCTGAGAATATTTCCTTTTCACCATAGGTTTCAATGCTATCCCAAATATCTCTTCTCAGTTTCCCCAAAAACTGTTCTCACAAACTGATCCATTAAAAGAATCATGTAACTCTGTGAGATTAATTCACAAATCACAAAGGGGTTTCTTGGAAAGCTGCTTTCTAGTTTTTTGTCTGAGGATATTTCCTTTGTCACCATATGCTTAACTGTGCTCCAAAATATAACATTTCAGATTCCACGAAAATAGTGTTAGCAAACTACTCATGAAATGTACAGTGTAAAGCTGTGAGATGAATTCATACATCACAAAGCAGTTTCTTATAAAACTTCTTTATAGTTTATATGTGAGGATATTTCCTTTTTCACTATATGCCTCAATGTGCTTCCAAACATCAATTTGCAGATTCCATAAAAACAGTGTTAGGAAACTGTTCAGTGAAAAGCACAGTGTAACACGGTGAGATGAATTCACAAGTCACAAAGTAGTTTATCAGAAAGTTCCTTTCTAGTTTTTATCTGAGGATATTTAGTTTTTCAAAATAGACCTCAATGCACTCCCCAATATCCCTTTGCAGATAGTGTTAGCAAACTGTCCATGAAAAGAAAGCTGTAACTCTTTGAGATGAATTCCCACATCACAAAGAACTTTTTCAGAACACTTCATTCTAGTTTTTATCTGAGGGTATTTCCTTGCTCAAGATAGGCTTAAATGCAATCCAAATTGTCCCTTCTCAGATACCACCAAAACAGTGCTAGCAAACTGCAAAATTAAAGGAATTGTGTAACTCTGTGAGATGAATTAACACGTCAGAATACGTTTTCTCAGAAAGCTTCTTTCTGGTTCTTATATGAAGATATTTCCTTTGTCATTTAAAGTTTCAATGCACTCTGAAATATCCCTTTGCAGATTCCACGAAAACAGTGTTAGCAAAATGCTCAAAGAAAAGGACAGTGTAATTCTGTGAGATGAATTCATACATTACAGACAGTTTCTCAGGAAGCTTCTATCTATTTATTTTCTGAGGAAATTTCCTTTTTCACCATAGGCCCCAAAGTGCTTGCATATATCCCTTTGCAGATTCCACAAGAAGAATGTAAGCAAACTGCTTAATGAAAAAAGAGTGTAACTCTGCTGAATGAATTGACACTTCACAAAACAGTTTCTCAGAAGTTTTCTTTCTAATTTTTAACTGAGAATATTTCCTTTTTCACTATAGGCCTCAATGTGCTCCCAAATATCCCTTTGCAGATTCCACAAAAACAATGCTAGCAAACCGCACCATGAAAAGAAATTTATAACTCTGTGAGATGAATTCACACATCTGAAAGAACTTTTTCAGAAAGCTTCTTTGTATTTTTTGTCTGAGGTTATTTCCCTTGTCATCATAGGCTTCAATGCGATCTAAAATATGCCTTCTCAGATTCCCCAAAAGCAGTACTACCAAACTGATTTATGAAAAAATCGTATAATTCTGTGAGATGAATTAACACAACACAAAGTAGTATCTCACAAATATTCTTTCTACTTTTTGTCTGAGGATCTTTCCTAAGTCAGGATAAGCTTCAATGTGCTCTAAAATAGCCCACTGCAGATTCCAAGAAACCAGTGTTAGCAAACTGCTCAATGAAAAGTACAGTTTAACTCTTTGAGATGAATTCACACACCACAAGGCAGTTTTTCAGAAAGTTTCTGTCTAGTTTTTATCTGAAGATATTTCCTTTTTCACCATAGGCTTCAACACATTCCCATATATCACTTTGCAGATTCCACAAAAACAGTTTTATCAAACTGTTCAATGAAAAGAATGGTGCAACTCTGTGTGATGCATTCACACATCACAAAGCAGTTACTCAGAAAGTTTCTTTCTAGTTTTTATCTGTGGATACTTCATTTATGAAGATCATCCTCAATGTGCTCCCAAATATCCCTTTGCAGATTCTCCAAAAACAGTGTTAACAAACTGTTCCATGAAAAGAATGCTGTAACTCTTTGAGATGAATTCACACATCAGGAAGAACCTTCTCAGAAAGTTTCTTCCTAGTTTTCTTCTGAGCGTATTTTTTTTGTCAACACAGGCTTCAATGTGTTCCAAAATAAGCCTTTTCAGATTCGCCAAAAACAGTGCTACCAAATGATCTATAAAAAGACTCATGTAACTCTATGAGATGAATTGACACATCCCAAAGTGGTTTCTCAGAATGCTTTTCTCTTTTTTATCTGAGGATATTTCTATCCAAAATATCCCTCATCTGATTCCCCAAAAACAGTACTACCAAACTGCTCTATGAAAACAGTGGTGTAACTCTATGAAAGGAATTCACACATCACAAAGCTGTTTCTCAGAAAGCTTCTGTCTAGCTTTTATCTGAAGATATTTCCTTTGACATCCTAGGCTTCAATGAACTCCCAAGTACCCTATTACAGATTCTATGAAACCAGTTTTATCAGACTGCTGAATGAAAAGGATGGTGTAAGTCTGTGACATGAATTCACACATCAAAAAGCAGTGTATCAGAAACCTTCTTTCTAGTTTTTATCTGAGGATACGAAATTTTTCAACATAGACCTCAATGCACTACCCATCATCGCTTTGCAGATTCCATGAAAACAGTGTTATAAAACTACTCAATGAAAAGAGTGGTGTAAATCCAATTCACATATCATGAAGAACTGTCTCAGAAAGCTTCTTTCTAGTTTTTATCTGAGGACTTTTCTGTTGTCACCACAGGTTTCAATGCAATCCAAAATATCCCTTTTTAGATTCCACCAAAACAGTGCTACCAAACTGATCCATGAAAGAATCGTGTAACTCTGAGAGATGAATTAACACATCAGAAATCAGTTTATCTGAAGACTTAATTCTCGTTTTTATCTGAGGATATTTCATTTTTCAGTACAGGTCTCAATGCACTCCCAAATATACCATTGCAGATTCCACGAAAACAGTGTTAGAAAACTGCTCCATGAAAAGAAAGGTGTAACTCTGATACGAATTCAAACATCACAAGGAACTTCCTCAAAAAGCTTCTGTATAGTTTTTCTCTGAGGTGATTTCCTTTGTCAACATAGGCTTCAATGTGATGCAAAATATCTCTTTTCAGATTTGACAAAAACGAGGCTACCAAAATGCTCCATGAACAGAATGGTGTATCTCTGTGAGATGAATTCACACATCACAAAGCTGTTTCTCAGAAAGCTTCTTTCTAGTTTTTATCTGAGGATTTTTCCTTTTTCATCATATTCTTCAATGTGCTCTGGAATATCCCATCACACATTCCATGAAAAAAGTGTTAGCAAACTTCTCAAAGAAAAGAACAATGTAATTCTGTGAGATGAATTCACACATCATGAAGAAGTTTCTCAGAATGATTCTTCTAAGATTTTATCTGAGGATAATTCCTTTTTCCCCATAGGCTTCAATGTAATCCAAACTAACCCTTCTCATATTCCCCAAAAACAGTGCTACCAAACTTCTACATGAAAAAAAAATCGTATAACTCTGAGAGAGGAATTCACAAATCACAAAGCAGTTTCTCAATAGGTTTCTTTCTAGTTTTTGTCTGAGGACACTTCCTTTTTCACTTTTTGCCTCAATGTGCTCACAAATATCCCTTGTAGATTCCAGGAAAACAGTGTTATCAAAGTGCTCCATGAAAAGAAAGGTGTAATTTCTTTTGAGATGAATTCACACATCACAGTGCAGTTTCACAGAAAGCTTCTTTTTGTTTTTTTATCTGAGGATATTTCCTTTGTCACTTTAGGCTTCAATGCGCTTCCAAATATCCTATTGCAGATGTCTCAAAAGCAGTGTTGTCAAACTGCTCAATGAAAAGAACAGTGTAACACTGTAAGGAGAATTCACACATCACAAAGCTGTTTCTCAGAAAGCTTCTTTCTAGTTTTTTTCTGAGGATATTTCCTTTTACACTATAGACCTCAAGGTGCTCCGTAATATCCCTTTGCAGATTCCACAAAAACAATGTTAGCAAACTGCTCCATGAAAAGAAAGGTGTAAATCTGTGAGATGAATCCACATCACAAAGCAGTTTCTCAGAAAGCTTCTTTCTAGTTTTTATCTGAGTTTATCCTTTGTCACCATAGACTTCAATGCGATCCAAAATATCCCTTCTCAGATTCCCCAAAACACTGCTACCAAACTGCTCCATGAAAAGAAAGGTGTAACTCTGTGAGTTGAATTCACAAATCACAAAGCAGTTTCTCAGAAAGCTTCTTTCTAGTTTATGTCTGAGGATAATTCATTTGTCACCATAAGTTTCAATGCACTCTGAAATACACCATTGCAGATTCCAACAAAACAGTGTTAGCAAACTGCTCAATGAGAAGAAAGATTTAACTCTGTGAGATGAATTCACACATCACAAAGAGTTTCTCAGAAAGCTTCTTTTGTTTTTATCTGAGGATATTTCCTTTGTCACTTTAGGCTTCAATGCGATCCAAAATATCCTTTGCAGATTCCAAAAACAGTGTTGTCAAACTGCTCAATGAAAAGAACAGTGTAACACTGAATTCACACATCACAAAGCTGTTTCTCAGAAAGCTTCTTTCTAGTTTTTTTCTGAGGATATTTCCTTTTACACTATAGACCTCAAGGTGCTCCGTAATATCCCTTTGCAGATTCCACAAAAACAATGTTAGCAAACTGCTCCATGAAAACAAAGGTGTAAATCTATGAGATGAATCCACATATCACAAAGCAGTTTCTCAGAAAGCTTCTTTCTAGTTTTTATCTGAGTTTATCCTTTGTCACCATAGACTTCAATGCGATCCAAAATATCCCTTCTCAGATTCCCCAAAAACACTGCTACCGAACTGTTCCATGAAAGGAAACGTGTAACTCTGTGAGTTGAATTCACAAATCACAAAGCAGTTTCTCAGAAAGCTTCTCACTAGTTTATGTCTGAGGATAATTCATTTGTCACCATAAGTTTCAATGCACTCCGAAATACACCATTGCAGATTCCAACTTAACAGTGTTAGCAAACTGCTCAATGAGAAGAAAGATTTAACTCTATGAGATGAATTCACACATCACAAAGAGGTTTCTCAGAGAGCTTCTTTTCAGTGTTTATTTGAGGATATTTCCTTATTCACTACAAGCCTGAATGCACTCCCAAATATCCCTTTGCAGATTCCGTGGAAACAGTGTAAGCAAACCGCACCATGGAAAGAATATTGTAACGCTGTGAGATTAATTCAAACATTAAAAAGAACTTTCTCAGAAAGCTTCTATCTAATTTTTATCTGGTGATATTGCCTTTGTCACCGTGGGTTTCAATGCTATGCAAAATATCCATTCTCAAATTAACCAAAAACAGTGCTACCAAGGTGATCCATGAAAAAAGCTGTGTACCTCAGTGAGATGAATTAACACAGCATGAAGCAGTTTATGAGAAAGATTCCTTCTAATTTTATATTTGGTTATTTCCTTTGTCACCATAAGTTTCAATGCACTCTGAAATATCCCATTGCAGATTCCAAGAAAACATTGCTAGAAAACTGCTCAATGAAAAGAACAGTGTAACTCTGTGAGATGAATTCACACATCACAAAGCACTTTCTCAGAAAGCTTCTTCTAGTTTTTATCTGAGGATATTTCCTTTGTCACCATAGACTTCAATGCACTCCAAAATATCCCTTTGCAGATTCCAAAAACAGTGTTAGCAAACTGCTCCATGAAAAGAAAGGTGTAACTCTGTGAGATGAATTTAAAACCACCAAGCAGTTTCTCAGAAAGATTCTTTCTAGTTTGTGTCTGAGGAGGGTTCCTTTGTCACCATAGGCTTCAATGCACTCTGAAATATCCCATTCCAGATTCCAGGAAAACAGTGTTAGCAAACTGCTCAATGAAAAGAACGTGTAACTCTGTGAGATGAATTCACACATCACAAAGCAGTTTCTCAGAAAGCTTCTTTGTAGTTTTTATCTGAGGCTATTTCCTATTTCACAATAGGTCTCAATGTGCTCCCAAATATCTCTTTGCAGATTCCATGAAAACAGTGTTAGCAAACTGCTCCATGAAAAGAAAGGTGTAAATCTATGAGATGAATTCACAAAATCACAAAGCAGTTTCTCAGAAAGCTTCTTTCTAGTTTAATCTGAATTTTCCATTGTCACCATAGGCTTCAATGTGATCCAAAATATCCTTCTCAGATTCCCCAAAAACAGTGCTACCAAGGTGATCCATGAAAAAAGCTGTGTACCTCAGTGAGATGAATTAACACAGCATGAAGCAGTTTATGAGAAAGATTCCTTCTAATTTTTATATTTGGTTATTTCCTTTGTCATCATAACGTTCAATGTGCTCTGAAATATCCCATTGCAGATTCCAAGAAAACATTGCTAGAAAACTGCTCAATGAAAAGAAGAGTGTTACTCTGTGAGATGAATTCACACGTCACAAAGCACTTTCTCAGAAAACTTCTGTCTTATCTTCATCAGAGGATAATTCCTTCTCACCATAGCCCTCAATACACTCCAAAATATCCCTTTGCAGATTCCACAAAAATAGTGTTAGCAAACTGCTCCATGAAAAGAAAGGTGTAACTCTGTGAGATGAATTTAAAAACCACAATCTTGGAAAGATTCTTTCTAGTTTGTGTCTGAGGAGGGTTCCTTTGTCACCACCACGCTCAATGCACTCAGAAATATCCCATTCCAGATTCCAGGAACACAGTGTTAGCAAACAACTCAATGAAAATAGTGTAACTCTGTGAGGTAAATTCACACATGACAAAGAAGTTTCTCAGAAAGCTTCTTTGTAGTTTTTATCTGAGGCTATTTCCTATTTCACAATAGGTCTCAACGTGCTCCCAAATATCTCTTTACAGATTCCATGAAAACAGTGCAAGCAAACTGATCCATGAAAAGAAAGGTGGAAATCCCTGGGAGATGAATCCACAAAATCACAAAGCAGTTTCTCAGAAAGCTTCTTTATAGTTTAATCTGAATTTTTCCATTGTCACCATAGGCTTCAGTGTGATCCAAAATATCCCTTCTCAGATTCCCCAAAAGCAGTGCTAACAAACTGTTCCACGAAAGGAAACTGTAAATCTGTGAGATGAATTCACAAATTATAAAGTGGTTTCTGAGAAAGCTTCTTTATAGTTTTTGTCTTAGGATATTTCTTTGTCACCATATGCTTCAATGCACTCCAAAATATCCTATTGCATACTCCATGAAAACAGTGTTAGCAAAATGCTCAATGAAAAGAACGTTACAACTCTTTGAGAAAAATTCACGTCACAATGCAGTTTCTCAGAAAACTTCTGTCTTATCTTCATCAGAGGATATTTCCTTTTTCACCATAGCCTCAATACACTCCAAAATATCCCTTTGCAGATTCCACAAAAATAGTGTTAGCAAACTGCTCCATGAAAAGAAAGGTGTAACTCTGTGAGATGAATTTAAAACCACAATCTTGGAAAGATTCTTTCTAGTTTGTGTCTGAGGAGGGTTCCTTTGTCACCACCACGCTCAATGCACTCAGAAATATCCCATTCCAGATTCCAGGAACACAGTGTTAGCAAACAACTCAATGAAAATAGTGTAACTCTGTGAGGTAAATTATTCACATGACAAAGAAGTTTCTCAGAAAGCTTCTTTGTAGTTTTTATCTGAGGCTATTTCCTATTTCACAATAGGTCTCAACGTGCTCCCAAATATCTCTTTACAGATTCCATGAAAACAGTGCAAGCAAACTGATCCATGAAAAGAAAGGTGGAAATCCCTGGGAGATGAATCCACAAAATCACAAAGCAGTTTCTCAGAAAGCTTCTTTATAGTTTAATCTGAATTTTTCCATTGTCACCATAGGCTTCAGTGTGATCCAAAATATCCCTTCTCAGATTCCCCAAAAGCAGTGCTAACAAACTGTTCCACGAAAGGAAACTGTAAATCTGTGAGATGAATTCACAAATTATAAAGTGGTTTCTGAGAAAGCTTCTTTATAGTTTTTGTCTTAGGATATTTCTTTTGTCACCATATGCTTCAATGCACTCCGAAATCTCCTATTGCATACTCCATGAAAACAGTGTTAGCAAAATGCTCAATGAAAAGAACGTTACAACTCTTTGAGAAAAATTCACGTCACAATGCAGTTTCTCAGTAAACTTCTTTCTACGTTTTCTTTGAGGATATTTCCTTTGTCACCATTAGCTTCAACGCACTCCAAAATATCACATCGTAGATTCCAAGAAAACAGTGTTAGCAAACTCCTCAAAGAAAGAACAGTGTAACTCTGTGAGATGAATTCACACATCACAGAGCAGTTTCTTAGAAAGCTTATTTTTGCTTTTTCTGTGAGGATATTTCTTTTGTCACCCAAACCTTCAATGCACTCCCAAGTATCCTATTGCAGATTCCACAAAAACAGTTTTATCAAGCTCCTCAATGAAAAGAATGGTGTAACTCAGTGACATGAATTAACACATCATAAAGCAGATTCTCATAAAGTTCCTTTCTAGTTTATAGATGAGTATAATGGTTTCTCCACTATAGGACTCAATGTGCTCTCAAATATCCCCTTGCAGATTCCATGCAAACAGTGTACGCAAACTGCTGAATGGAAAGGACAGTGTAACTGTGTTAGATGAATTCACACATCACAAAGCAGTTTTTCAGAAAGCTTCTTTCTAGTTTTTATCTGAGGATATTTCCTTTTTCACCATTGGCCTCAATGCACACCCAAACATCCCTTTGCAGGTTCCAGGAAAACCTTTTCAGGAAATAAAATAACAGATATAACTCGTTGTGATGAATTTCAACATCTTGAAGAACTTTCTCAGAAATTTATTTCTACTTTTCTTCTGAGGATATTTCCTTTGTCACCATAGCTTCAATGTGATCCAAAATATCGCTTCTCAGATTCCTCAAAAGCAGTGCTACCAAAGTGCTCCATGAAAAATATCATGTAACCCTGTGAGATGAATTCACAAATCATAAAGCGGATTCGCAGAAAACGTTTTTCTAGTTTTTTTCAGAGGATATTTCTCTCGCTAGACCATTGTTTTCATTGTGGTGTTTGATAACACTGTTTTCTTGGAATCTGAAAAGGGATATTTTGGAGTGCATTGAAGCTTAAGGTGACAAAGGAAATATCCTCATATAAAAATTAGAAAATTCGGTATTGATGAATGTATCTCAAAATAATAAGAGCTATTTATGACAAACCCACAGCCAATATCATACTGAATGGGCAAAAACCGGAAGCATTCCCTTTTAAAATCAGCACAAGGCAGGGATGCCCTCTCTCACCACTCCTATTCAACATAGTGTTGGAAGTTCTGGCTAGTGCACTCAGGCAAGAGAAAGAAATGAAGGGTATTCAGGAATACCTGAATGCCTAGGAAAAGAAGAAGTCAAATTGTCCCTGTTTGCAGATGACGTGATTATATACTTAGAAAACCCCATCATCTCAGCCCAAAATCTCCATAAGCTGATAAGAAACTTCAGCAAAAACTCAGGATACAAAATTAATGTGAAAAAATCATAAGCATTCTTAAACACCAGTAACAGACAAACGGAGAGCCAAATTAGGAATGAACTTCCATTCACAATTGCTTCAAAGAGAATAAAATACCTAGGAATCCAACTTACAAGGGATATAAAGGACCTCTTCAAGGAGAACTACAAACCACTGCTCAGTGAAATAAAAGAGGACACAAACAAATGGAAGAACATACAATGCCCATGGATAGGAAGAATCAATATTGTGAAAATGGCCATATGGCCCAAGGTAATTTATAGGTTCAATGCCATCCCCATCAAGCTACCAATGAGCTTCTTCACAGAATTGGAAAAAACTGCTTTAAAGTTCTAATGGAATCAAAAAGGAGCCCACATTGCCAAGACAATCCTAAGTCAAAAGAACAAAGTTGGAGGCATCATGCTACCTGACTTCAAACTATACTACAAGGCTACAGTAACCAAAACAGCATGGTACTGGTACCAAAACAGAGATATAGACCAATGGAACAGAACAGAGCCCTCAGAAATAATACCACACATCTACAGCCATCTGATCTTTGACAAACCTGACAAAAACAAGAAATGGGGAAAGGATTCCCTATTTAATAAATGGTACAGGGAAAATTGGCAGGCCATAAGTAGAAAGCTGAAACTGGATCTTTTCCTTATGCTTTATACGAAAATTAATTCAAGGTGGATTAGAGACTTAAATGTTAGACCTAATACCATAAAAACCCTAGAAGAAAACCTAGGTAATACCATTCAGGACATAGGCATGGGCAAGGACTTCATGTCTAAAACACCAAAAGCAATGGCAACAAAAGCCAAAATTGACAAATGGGATCTAATTAAACTAAAGAGCTTCTGCACAGCAAAAGAAACTACCATCAGAGTGAACAGGCAACCTACAGAATGGGAGAAAATTTTTGCAATCTACTCATCTGACAAAGGGCTAATATCCAAAATCTACAAAGAACTCAAACAAATTTGCAAGAGAAAAACAAACAACCCCATCAAAAAGTGGGCACAGGATATGAACAGAAATTTCTCAAAAGAAGACATGCATATAGCCTACAGACACATGAACAAATGCTCATCATCACTGGCCATCAGAGAAATGCAAATCAAAACCACAATGAGATACCATCTCACACCAGTTAGAATGGCGATCATTAAAAAGTCAGGAAACAACAGGTGCTGGAGAGGATGTCGAGAAATAGGAACACTTTTACACTGTTGGTGGGATTGTAAACTAGTTCAACCATTATGGAAAACAGTATGGTGATTCCTCAAGGATCTAGAACTAGATGTACCATATGACCCAGCCATCCCATTCCTGAGTACATATCCAAAGGATTATAAATCATGCTGTTACCAAGACACATGCACATGTATGTTCATTGCGGCACTATTCACAATAGCAAAGACTTGGAATCAACCCAAATGTCCATCTGTGACAGACTGGATTAAGAAAATGTGGCACATATACACCATGGAATACTACGCAGCCATATAAAAAGATGAATTCGTGTCCTTTGTAGGGACACGGATGCAGCTGGAAACCATCATTCTCAGCAAACTATCACAGGAACAGAAAACTAAACACCGTTTGTTCTCACTCATAGGTGGGAACTGAACAATGAGATCACTTGGACTCGAGAAGGGGAACATTACACACCGGGCCTGTTATGGGGAGCAGGGAGGGGGGAGGGATTGCATTGAGATTTACACCTGATGTAAATGACGAGTTGATGGGTGCTGACGTGTTGATGGGTGCAGCACACCAACATGGCATAAGTATACATATGTAACAATCCTACACTTTATGCACATGTACCCTAGAACTAAAAGTATAATAATAAAAAAGAATAAAAACACTGAATAAAGAGTTAAAAAAATTAGAAAGAAGATTTCTGAGAAACTCCTTTGTGGTTTGTCAATTCTTCTCACAGAGTTACATGATTATTTTCATGGATCAGTTTGGTAGCACTGTTATTGGGGTATCTGAGAAGTAATATTCTGGATCATACAGAAGCCTTGATTAGCAAAGTATATGTCCTCAGATACGAACTAGAAAGATGTTATCTGAGATACTTCTTTGTGATGTGTGAATTCACCTCACAGTTACACCTCTCTTTTCATGGGGCAGTTGAATAACACTGTTTTTATGGAATCTGCAAGGGATATTTGAGAGCGGATTGAAGCCTATTGTGAAAAAGGAAATATCCTCAGATAAAGAGTTGAAGGAAGCGTTCTGAGAAACTGGTTTGTGATGTATGAATTCATCTCACTGAGTTACACTGTTCTTTTCATGGAGCAGTTTGCTAACACTGTTTTCTTGGAATATGCAATGGGATATTTTGGAGCACATTGAAGTTTATGGTGACAAAGGGAATACCCTTATAAAAAAACTAGAAAGAAACTTTCTGGGAAACTGCTTTGTGATGAGTGAATTAATCTCACAGAGTTACACACTTCTCTGCATTGAACAGTTTCTGAACCCTATTTTTGTGAAATCTGCAATGTGGTATTTCAGAGTGCGTTGAAGCTTATGGTGAAAAAAGAGGTAACCTTAGACCAAAACTAGAAAGAAGTTTTCTGAGAAACTGCTTTGTGATTCGGGAATTCATCTCAGAGTTACACGAATCTTTTCATGGAGCAGTTTAGTAGCATTGTTTTTATGGAATCGGAGAAGGGATACTTTGGATCACCTTGAAGCTTATAGTGATAAAGGAATTATCATGAGATAAAAACTGGAAAGAAGTTTCTGAGAAAGTTGTTTGTGACGTGTGATTTCAACTTGCAGAGTTACACCTTTCTTTTCATGGGCACTTTGCTAACACTGTTTTTGTGGAATATGCAAAGGGATATTTGGGAGCGTATTGTGGCCTACAGTGAAAAAGAAAGTATTCTCAGATAAAAGCTAGAAGGAAGTTTTCTGAGAAACTGCTTTGTGATGTGTGAATTCATCTCAAAAGTTACACCCTTCTTTTCATTGAGCAGTTTGCTAACACTATTTTCGTGGAATCTTCAAAGGAATATATGGGAGTGAATGAGGATTATGGTGAAAAACTAAATATCATCATATAAGCACTAGAAATAAGCTTTCAGAGAAAATGATTTGTGATGTATAAATTCATCTCACAGTGTTACACTGTTCTTTTCATTGAGCAGTTAGCTAAAACTGTTTTCTTTTAATCTTCAATGTGATATTTTAGAGCGTATTGAAGCTTATGGTGCCAAAGAAAATGTCCTCAGACAAAAACTAGAAAGAAGCTTTCTGAGAAAGTGCTTTGAGATTTGTGAATTCATCTCACAGAGTTGCATGATTCTTTTCATGGAGCAGTTTGGTAGCACTGTTTTTGGGGAATCTGAGAAGGGAGTTTCGGGAGTTCATAGAGACATATAGTGAAAAAGGAAATATCTTCAGTTAAAAACTTGAAAGAACGTTTTTGAGAAGCTGTTTTGTGATGTGTGTATTCACCTCATAGAGATCAACCATTATTTTTGATTGAGCAGTTTGTCCTCACTGTTTTTGTTGATTGTGAGAAGGGATATTTTGGAGCACATTGAGTCTAATGGTGGAAAAGTAAACATGCTCACATAAAATCTAGAAATTAGCTTTCTGAGAAATTTCTTTGTGATAGGTGAATTCATTTCCCAGAGGTAAAGCATTCTTTTCATTGAGCAGCTTGTTAAACCTGTTTTTGTGGAATCTACAAATGGATATTCAGAGTGCAGAGAAGCGTAAGGTGACAAAGGAAATACCCTCAGATAAAAACTAGAAAGAAGCTTCTTAGAGACTCTTTTGTGATGGGTGAATTCATTTCACAGAATTCAATCATTCTTTTCATTGAACAGTGTGGTAACACTGTTTTTGTGGAATCTGCAAAGTGATATATGGGAGTGCATTCAGGACTATGGTGAAAAGGAAATATCCTCAGATAAAAACTAGAAAGAAAGTTTCTGAGAAAGTTCTTTGTGATGTGAATTCACCTCACAGAGTTACACCTTTCTTTTCATGGAGCAGTTTGCTAACACTGTTTTCATGGAATCTGAGAAGGAATATTTGGGAGCACATGGAAGCCAATAGGGGAAAAGGAAATATCCTCAGATAAAAGGCTTTCTAAGGAATGTCTTTGTGTTGGGTGAATTAATCACACAGAGTTACGTGATTTTTTTCAAGTATTAGTCTGTTAGCACCGTTTTTGGGGAATCTGAGAAAAGATTTTTTGGATAGCATAGAAGCCTATGGTGACATAGGAAATATCCTCAGATAAAACCTAGAAAGAAAGTTTCTGAGAAAGTTCTTTGTGATGCGTGAATTCACCTCACAGAGTTACACCTTTCTTTTCATGGTGCAGTTTGTAAACTCTGTTTTTGTGGAATCTGCAAAGTGATATATGGGAGTGCATTCAGGACTATGGTGAAAAAGGAAATATCCTCAGATAAAAACTAGAAAGTAGATTTGTGAAAAACTACTTTTGCATGTGTGAATTCAACTCACAGAGATACAATGCTGTTTTCATTGAGGAGTTTGATAACACTGCTTTCGTGGAATCTGCAATAGCATATTTGGGAGCACATTGTAGAATATGGTGACAAAGGAAATACACCCAGACAAAAACCAGGAAGAAGCTTTCTGAGAAACTGTTTTGTGATGTGTGATTTCATCTCACAGAGTTACACCTTTCTCTTCCTGGAGCAGTTGGCTAACACTGTTTTCATGGAAACTGCAAAGGGATATACATGAGCACATTGAGGCCTATGGTGTAAAAGAAACTATTCCCAGACAAAAACTAGAAAGAAGCTTTCTGAGAAACTATTTTGTGATTTGTGAATTCATCTCAGGGAGTTACACTATTCTTTTCATGGAGCAGTATGATATCACTGTTTTTGGGGAATCTGAGAAGGGATATTTTGGATCGCATTAAAGCCTATGTTGACAATGGGAATATCCTCAGATAAAAACTAGAAAAAAGCATTGTGAGAAGCCGCTTTGGGAAGAATTAATTCACCTCACAGAGTTACATGATTCTTTTCGTGGATCCGTTTGGTAGCACTGGTTTTGGTGAATCTGAGAAGGGATAATTTGAATCTCATTGAAACCTGTGGTGACAAAGGAAATATCCTCAGACAAAAACTGGAGAGAAGCATTCTGAGAAAGTTCTTTGTGACGTGTGAATTCATCTCACAGAGCTACACCTTTCTTTTCATGGAACTGTTTGATAACAGAGTTTTCCTGGAATCTGCAAAGGGATATTTGGGAGTGCAAGGAGGCCTATAGTGGAAAAGGAAATATCCTCAGATAAAAACTAGAAAGAAGCTTTCTGAGAAACTGCATCATGATGTGTGAATTCAACTCAAAGTGTTACACAATGTCTTTCATTGAGCTACTTGCTACCACTGTTTTCTTGGAATCTGCAATGGGATAATTCGGAGTGCATTGAAGCTTATGGTGACAAAGGAAATATCCTCATATAATAACTATAAAGAAACTTTTAGTGAAACTGACTTGTGATGTATTATTTCATATCACAGAGTTACATGGATCAATTTGGTAGCAGTGTTTTTGGGTAATCTGAGAAGGGATACTTTGAATCTCATTGAAGCCTTTGGTGAGAAAGGAAATATCCTCATATAAGAACTTGAAAGAAGATTTCTGAGAAATTGCTTTGTAATGTGTTAATTCGTCTCACAGAGTTACACCATTCTTTTCATGGAGCAGTTTGCTAACACTGTTTTCCTGGAATCTGCACAGGGATATTTGGGAGCGAATTGAGGCCTATGATGAAAAAGTAAATATCCTCAGGTAAGGACTGCAAAGAAGGTTTCTGAGAAAGTTCTTTGTGATGTGAGAGTTCATCTCAGGGAGTTACACCTTACTTTTCTTGGAGCACTTTGCCAACACTGTTTTCGTGGAATCTGCAAAGGGATATTTGGAAGTGCTTTGAGGTCCATAGTGAAAAAAACAAATGTCCTCAGAGAAAAATTAGAAAGAAGCTTTCTGATAACCTGCTTTGTGATGTGTGAATTCAAGTCACACAGTTACACTGTTCTTTTCATTGGACAGTTTGCCAGGGCTGTTATGTTGGGATCTACAATGGGATATTTTGGAGCACTATGAAGCTTATACTGACAAAGGAAATATCCTCATATAAAAGTTAGAAAGAAGCTTTCTGAGAACCCGTTTGTGATGTGTTAATTCACCTCACAGTGTTACACGATTCTTTTCATGGAACAGTTTGGTAACACTGTGTTTGGGGTATCTGAGGAGGGATACATTTGATCACAATGAAGCCTATGGTGACAATGGAAATATCCTTAGATAAAAACTAGAAAGAAGTTTTCTGAGAATCTTCTTTGTAATGATTGAATTCATTTGACAGTTTTTCACCTTTCTCTTCACAGAGCAGTTTGCTAACCCTGTTTTTGTTGAATCTACGAAGGGATATTTGGGAGCACATTGAGGCCTATGGTGAAAAGGAAATATCCTCAGATAGAAACCAGAAAGAAGCTTTCTGAGAAACTGCTTTGTGATTTGTGAATTCATCTCACAGAGTTACACATTTTCTTTCATGGAACAGTTTGGTAGCTCTGCTTTTGGGAATCTGAGAAGGGATATTTTGGATGACATTGAAGTCTATATTGACAAAGGAAATATCCTCAGATAAAAACTAGAAAGAAGCTTTCTGAGAAACTGCATCATGATGTGTGAATTCACCTCACAAAGTTCACTTTCTTTTCATGGAACAGTATGCTAACACTGTTTTCGTGGATTCTGCAAAGGGATATTTGGGAGCACATTGAGGCCTATGGTGACAAAGGAAATATCCTCAGATAAAAACTAGAAAGAAGATTTCTGAGAAACTGCTTTGTGATGTGTGAATTCATCTCACAGAGTTACACCTTACTTTTCTTGGAGCACTTTGCCAACACTGTTTTCGTGGAATCTGCAAAGGGATATTTGGGAGCACATTGAGGCCTATGGTGAAAAAGTAAATATCCTCAGATAAAAACTAGAAAGAATCTTTCTGTGAAACTGCTTTGAAATTTGTGAATTAATTGCACAGAATTACACAATTTCTTTCATGGAGCAGTTTATTAGAACTGTGTTTGGGGAATCTGCGAAGGGATACATTGGATCACATGGAAGCCTACTTTGAAATATTAAATATCCTCAGATGAAAACTAGAAAGAAGCTTTCTCAGACACTGTTTTGTGATGTGTGTATTCATCTCACAGAGTAGCATGATTCATTTCTTGGAGCAGTTTGCTGAAACTGTTTTCGTGGAATCTGCAATAGGATACCTGAGAGTGCACTGAAGGATATGGTGACAAAGGAAATATGCTCAGACAAAACCATAAAGAAGCTTTCTGAAACTGCTTTGTGATATGTGAATTCATCTCACAGATTTACACCTTTATTTTCATGGAGCAGTTTGCTAACACTGTTTTCGTGGAATCTGCAAAGAGATATTCACGAGTGCAGTGAGGTCTGTGGTGAAAAGGAAATATCCTCAGACAAAAACTAGAAAGAAGCTTTCTGAGAAATTGCTTTGTGATGTGTGAATTCATCTCACAGAGTTACACTGTTCTTTTCATTGAGCAGTTTGCTAACACTGTTTTCTTGGAATCTGCAAAGGATATTTTGGAGTGCATTGAAGCTTATGGTGACAAAGGAAATATCCTCATATAAAAAGTAGAAAGAAGCTTTCTGAGAAACTGCTTTGTGATGTGTTAATTCAACTCACAGTGTTACACGATTCTTTTCATGGATCAGTTTGGTAGCACTGTTTTTGGGTAATCTGAGAAGGGATATTTTGGATGACATTGAAGTCTATATTGACAAAGGAAATATCCTCAGATAAAAACTAGAAAGAAGTTTTCTGAGAATCTTCTTTGTAATGATTGAATTCATTTGACAGTTTTTCACCTTTCTCTTCACAGAGCAGTTTGCTAACCCTGTTTTTGTTGAATCTACGAAGGGATATTTGGGAGCACATTGAGGCCTACAGTGAAAAAGGAAATATCCTCAGATAGAAACCAGAAAGACGCTTCCTGAGAAGCTGCTTTATGATTTGTGAATTCATCTCACAGAGTTACACATTTTCTTTCATGGAACAGTTTGGTAGCTCTGCTTTTGGGGAATCTGAGAAGGGATATTTTGGATGACATTGAAGTCTATATTGACAAAGGAAATATTATCACATAATAACTAGAAAGAAGCTTTCTGAGAAACTTCCTGATGATGTGTAAATTCATCTCACAAAATTACACTTTCTTTTCATGGAAAAGATTGCTAACACTGTTTTCATGGAATCTACAAAAGGATATTTCAGAGAGCACTGAAACCTATGGTGACAAACAAAATATCCCCAGATAAAACTAGATATAAGATTTCTGAGAAACTGCTTTGTAACGTGTGAATTCATGTCACTGATTTACACCTTACTTTTCATGGAGCAGTGTGCTAACATTGTTTTCGTCTAATCTGCAAAGGTATATTAGAGAGCTCATTGAGGCCTATGGTGAAAAAGTAAATATCCTCAAATAAAAACTAGAAAGAAACTTTTTGAGAAACTGCTTTGAGATTTGTGAATTTGTCTCACAGAGTTACACAATTTCTTTAATGGAGCAGTTTAGTAGAATTGTTTTTGGGGAATCTGAGAAGCAATACTTTGGATCGCATTGAAACCTATTTTGAAAAAGGAAATATCCTCAGATAAAAACCAGAAAGACGCTTTCTGAGATATTGCTCTGTGATGTGTGTATTCATTTCACAGAGTAGCATGATTCATTTCTTGGAGCAGTTTGCTGAAACTGTTTTCGTGGAATCTGCAATAGGATAACTGGGAGTGCACTGAG
Source organism: Colobus guereza (assembly GCA_030247045.1). Lineage (NCBI taxonomy): Eukaryota > Metazoa > Chordata > Mammalia > Primates > Cercopithecidae > Colobus > Colobus guereza. Next base: position 71,300,876 of record CM058086.1, on the reverse strand, counting down.
GAATATGGTGACAAAGGAAATATGCTCAGACAAAAACCATAAAGAAGCTTTCTGGGAAACTGCTTTGTGATATGTGAATTCATCTCACAGATTTACACCTTTATTTTCATGGGGTAGTTTCTTAACACTATTTTCGTGGAAACTGCAAAGAGATATTCACGAGTGCAGTGAGGTCTGTGGTGAAAAAGGAAATATCCTCAGACAAAAACTAGAAAGAAGCTTTCTGAGAAATTGCTTTGTGATGTGTGAATTCATCTCACAGCGTTACATTGTTCTTTTCATTGAGGAGTTTGCTAACACAGTTTTCTTGGAACTTACAATGACATATTTTGGGGTGCATTGGAGCTTATGAAGACAAATGAAATCTCCTCATATAAAAACTAGAAAACTCTGAGAAACCGTGTTGTGGTGGGTTAATTCACCTCACAGAGTTACAGGATTCTATTGATGGATCAATTTGGTAGCACTGTTTTTGGGTAATCTGAGAAAGGATATTCTCGATTGCTTCGAAGCCTATGGTAACAAAGGAAATATCCTCAGATCAAAACCAGAAAGAAGCTTTCTCAGACACTACTTCATGATGTGTGAATTCATCCAACAGAGTAAGACGTTTCTTTTCATGGATCAGATTGACAACACTGCTTTCATGGAATCTGTAAAGGGATATTTGGAGCGCATTGTGTCCCAGTGTGAAAAAGGAAATAGTCTCACATAAAAACTAGAAAGAAGTTTTCTGAGAAACTGCTTTGTGATGTGTAAGTTCATCTCACAGAGCTACACCATTCTTTTCATTGAGCATTTTGAAAACACTGTATTTGTGGAATCTGCAGTAGAATATCTGGGAGCACATTAGAGCCTATGGTGACAAAGGAAATATCCTCAGACAAAAACTAGAAAGAAGCTTTCTGAGAAACTACTTTGTGATGTGTGAATTCATCTCACAGAGTTACACTCATCTCTTCAATGAACAGTTTGCCAACACTGTTTTCTTGGAAACTTCAATGTGATATTTCGGAGCACATTGAGCTTATGTTGACAAAGGAAATATCCTCAGACAAAAACTAGACAGTAACTTTCTGAGAAACTGTTTTGCGATTTGTGAACTCATCTCACAGAGTTACACAATACTTTTCATGGAGCAGATTGGTGGCACTGTTTTTGGGTAATCTGAGAAGGGATATTTTGGATTGCATGGAAGCTTATGGTGATATAGGAAATATCCTCAGACAAAAACTAGAAAGAAGGTTTCTGAGAAACTGCTTTGTGATGTGTGAATTCATCTCATAGAATTACATGACTCTTTCCATGGAGCAGTTTGGTAGCACTTTTTTTGGGGAATCTGAGAAGGGATACTTTGGATTGCATTGAAGACTCTGGTGACAAAGATATATTCTCAGATAAATAGCAAAATAGCTCTATGAAAAGGATAAAGTAACTCTATGAGATGAATTCACAAATCACAAAGCTGTTTCTCAGAAAGCTTCTTTCTAGTTTTTAATTGAGGATATTTCCTTTGTCACTGTAAGTTTCATGGTGCAAAGAAATATCCCTTTGCAGATTTCAATAAAACAGTGTTGGTAAACTGATCAATGAAGAGAAAAGTGTAACTCTGTGAGATGAATTCACAAATCACAAAGCTGTTTCTCAGAAAGCTTCTTCTAGTTTTTATCTGAGGATATTTCCTTTGTCACTGTAAGTTTCATGGTGCAAAGAAATATCCCTTTGCAGATTTCAATAAAACAGTGTTGGTAAACTGATCAATGAAGAGAAAAGTGTAACTCTGTGAGATGAATTCACACATCACATAGCAGTTTCACAGTAAGATTATTTCTCATTTTTATCTGAGGATATTTCCTTTGTCACTGTAAGTTTCATGGTGCAAAGAAATATCCTTTGCAGATTCCTCAAAACAGTGTTAGCAAACTGCTCCATGAAATGAAAGCATAACTCTATGAGATGAATTCACAAATCACAAAGCTGTTTCTCAGAAAGCTTCTTTCTAGTTTTTATCTGAAGATATTTTCTTTTTCAACCTCAGCCTCAATGCGTTCCCAAATATCCCTTTGTAGATTCCACGAAAATAGTGTTAGCAAAGTGCTCCATGAAAACAAAGGTGTATATCTGTGAGTTGAATTCACACGACACAAAGCTGTTTCTCAGAAAGCTTCTTTTTGGTTTTAATCTTAGTATATTTCCTTTGTCAATATAGACTTTAACGTGCTCCCAAATATCCTATTTTAGATTTCATGAAAACAGTGTTAGCAAACTGCTCCACGAAAAGAATCAGGTAAATCTGTGAGATGAATTCACACATCACAAAGCAGTTTCTCAGAAAGTTTCTTTCTAGTTTTTAACTGAAAATTTTTCCTTTGTAACCGTAGGCTTCAATGCTATTCAAAATATCCCTTCTCAGATTACCCAAAGAGTGCTACCAAACTGCTCTATGAAAAGAGGGGTGTAACTTCATGAGATGAATTCACACATCACACAGCTGTTTCTCAGATAGGTTTTTCAAGTTTTTATCTGAGAATATTTCCTTTTTCACAATATTCCTCAAAGTGCTCCAGTATATCCCATTGCAGATTCCATGAAAAAAGTGATAGCAAACCTCTCAATGAAAAGAACGGTGTAACTCGGTAAGATGAATTCACACATCACATAGCAGTTTCACAGTAAGATTATTTCTCATTTTTATCTGAGGATATTTCCTTTGTCACTGTAAGTTTCATGGTGCAAAGAAATATCCCTTTGCAGATTTCAATAAAACAGTGTTGGTAAACTGATCAATGAAGAGAAAAGTGTAACTCTCTGAGTTGCATTCACACATCACAATGCAGTTTCTCAGAACGCTTTTTTCCAGTTTTCATTTAAGGATATTTCCTTTTTCACCACAGGCCTCAATGCACTCCCAAATATCATGTTGCAGATTCCTCAAAAACAGTGTTAGCAAACTGCTTCATGAAGACTAAGGTTTTACTCTCTGAGAAGAATTAACACATCACAAAGAAGTTTCTCAGAAAGCTTCTTTCAAGTTTTTAATTGAGGATATTTCCTTTCTCAGCATAGGCCTCAATGCGATCGAATATATCCCTTCTCAGATTCCCCAAAGACAGTGGTAATAGACTGCTCCATGAAATGAAAGCATAACTCTGTGAGATGAATTCACACATCACAAAGAAGTTTCTTAGAAAGCTACCTTCTAGTTTTTATCTGAGGACATTTCATTTGTAACCATAGGCTTCAAAGCACTAACAAATATCCTATTGCATATTCTATGAAAACAGTGTTATCCAACTTCTCATTGAAAAGAATGATGTAACTCTGTGAGATGAATTCATACATCACAGAGAAGTTTCTTAGAAAGCTACCTTCTAGTTTTTATGTGAGGACATTTCATTTGTCACTATAGGATTCAAAGCACTAACAAATATCCTATTGCATATTCCAGGAAAACAGTGTTATCAAACTGCTCATTGAAGAGAACGATGTAACTCTGTGAGATGAATTCACTCATCACAAAGAAGTTTTTCAGAAAGCATGTTTTTGGTTTTTATCTGAGGATATTTCTTTGTCACCATCGTTTTACCTGTGTTCCCAAATATTCCTTCTTGCATTCCACAAAAACAGTGTAACCATACTGGTAAATGAAAAGAATCATGTAACACTTTGAGATAAATTAACACATCACAAAGCGGTTTCTCAGAAATCTTCTTTCTACTTTTTATAGGAGGGTATTTCCTTTGTCAACTAAGCTTCTGTGTGCACTAAAATATCCCATTGTAGATTGCCAGAAGACAGTGTTAGCAAATTGCTCAATGAAAAGAACAGTGGAACACTGTGAGATGAATTCACACATCATAAAGCAGTGTCACAGAAAGTTTCTTTCTGGTTTTTATCTGAGGATGTTTCCTTTTTCACCACAGGCTTCAATGTTGTCCCAAATATCCCTTGCAGATTCCATGAAAACAGTGTTAGCAAACTGCTCCATGAAAAGAAAGGTGTAAGTCTGTGAGATGAATTCACACATCACAAAGAACTTTCTCAGAAAGCTTCTTTCTAGTTTTTGAGGATATTTCCTTTTCCACCATAGTCTTCAATGCATTCCCAAGTATCCCTTCGCAGACACCACCAAAACTGTGATGCCAAAGTGTTCCCTCAACAGAAACATTTAGCCCTATAAGATGAATGCACACATCACAAAGTAGTTTCTCAGAATCCTTCTCTCCAGGTTTTACCTGAAGATACTTCCTCTTTTGCCATTTGACTCTATGCATTCCCGAATATCCCTTTGCAGATTCCACAAATTCAGTGATACCAAATTGCTCAATGAAAATAAAATTGAAACTCTGTGAGATGAATTCACATCACAAAGAACTTTCTCAGAAAGCTTCTTTCTAGTTTTTATCTGAGGATATTTCCTTTTCCACCATAGTCTTCAATGCATTCCCAAGTATCCCTTCGCAGACACCACCAAAACTGTGATGCCAAAGTGTTCCCTCAACAGAAACATTTAGCCCTATAAGATGAATGCACACATCACAAAGTAGTTTCTCAGAATCCTTCTCTCCAGGTTTTACCTGAAGATACTTCCTCTTTTGCCATTTGACTCTATGCATTCCCGAATATCCCTTTGCAGATTCCACAAATTCAGTGATACCAAATTGCTCAATGAAAATAAAATTGAAACTCTGTGAGACGAATTCACCCATCACAAAGCAGTTACTCAGAAATCTTCTTTCTAGTTCAAATCTGAGGATATTTCCTTTATAACCATAGTCTTCAATGTGCTCCCGAATATCTCCTCTCACATACCACAAAAACAGTAATGCCGAAGTGTTCAATCAAAGAAAAAGTTAGACTCTTTCAGATGAATAGACACATCACAAAACTGTTTCTGGAAAAGTTTCTCTCCAGTTTTTATCTGAAGTTATTTCCTTCTTCACCATAGGCCCCAGGAGCTCCCGAATATCCTATTGCAGATTCCATAAAAATAGTGCTAGCAAACTGCTCCATGAAAGGAAACCTGTAACTCTGTGAGATGAATTCACAAATCACAACGGAGTTTTTCAGAAAGCTTCTTTCTAGTTTTAATCTGAGGATATTTCCCTTGTCACTATAGGTTTCAATGCACTCCCAAATATCCTATTGCAATTTCCACAAAAAAAGTGTTCACAAACTTCTCAATGAAAAGAGCAGTGGAACTCTGTGAGATGAATTCACACATCACAAGGCAGTGTCTCAGAAAGACTTTTCCTACTTTTTTATCTGAGGACATTTCCTTTTTCACTATAGGCTTCAGTGCACTCCAAAATATCCCTTGGCAGATTCCACGAAAACTGTGTTAGCAAACTGGTCCATAAAAAGAAATGAGTAACTCTGTGAGACGAATTCACATCACAAAGCAGTTTCTCAGAAAGCTTCTTTCCAGTTTTATCTGAGGATATTTCCTTTTTCACCATAGGCTTCAATGCACTCCCAAATATCCTATTGCAGATTCCACAAAAAGTGTTAGCAAACTGCTCAATGAAAAGAATGGTGTAACTCTGTGAGATGAATTCACACATCACAAAGCAGTTTCTCAGAAAGCTTCTTTCTAGTTTTTATCTGAGGATATTTCTTTGTCACCATAGGCTTCAATGCACTCCCAAATATCCTTTGCAGATTCCACAAAAACAGTGTTAGCAAACTGCTCCATGAAAAGAAAGGTGTAACTCTGTGAGATGAATTCACTCATCACAAAGAAGTTTCTCAGAAAGCTTCTTTTTGGCTTTTATCTGAGGATATTTCTTTGTCACCATCGTTTTACCTGTGTTCCCAAATATTCCTTCTTGCATTCCACAAAAACAGTGTAACCATACTGGTAAATGAAAAGAATCATGTAACACTTTGAGATAAATTAACACATCACAAAGCGGTTTCTCAGAAATCTTCTTTCTACTTTTTATCTGAGGATATTTCCTTTGTCAACTAAGCTTCTGATGTGCACTAAATATCCCATTGTAGATTGCCAGAAGACAGTGTTAGCAAATTGCTCAATGAAAAGAACAGTGTAACTCTGTGAGATGAATTCACACATCACAAAGCAGTTTCTCAGAAAGTTTCTTTCTGGTTTTTATCTGAGGATGTTTCCTTTTTCACCACAGGCTTCAATGTTGTCCCAAATATCCCTTGCAGATTCCATGAAAACAGTGTTAGCAAACTCCACCATGAAAAGAAAGGTGTAAATCTGTGAGATGAATTCACACATCACAAAGCAGTTTCTCAGAAATCTTCTTTCTAGTTTTGTCTGAGGATATTTACTTTGTCACCATAGGCTTCAGTGCACTCCCAAATATCCTATTGCAGATTCCATGAAAACAGTGTTAGCAAATTGCTCAATGAAAAGAATGGTGTAACTCTGTGAGATGAATTCACACATCACAAAGCAGTTTCTCAGAAAATTTCTTTCTAGTTTTTATCTGAGGATATTTCCTTTTCACCATTTGCCTCAATGCACTTATGAATATTCCTTTGCAGATTCCACGAAAACAGTGTTAGCAAACTTCTCAATGAAAAGAACAGTGTAACTCTGTGAGATGAATTCACACATCACAAAGCAGTTTCTCAGAAAGCTTCTTTCGGTTTTTAACTGAGGATATTTCCTTTGTCACCATAGGCTTCAATGCACTCCCAAATATCCTTGCAGATTCCACTAAAAGAGTGTTATCAAACAGCTCCAAGAAAACAAAGGTGTAACTCTGTGAAATGATTTCACACATCAAAAGAACTTTTCAGAAAGCTTCTTTCTATTTTTTATCTGAGGATATTTACTTTGTCACCTTAGGCTTCAATGCAGTCCAAAATATCCCTTCTCAGATTCCCCAAAAACAGTGCTACCAAACTGCTCCATGAAAAGAATGGTGTAACTCTGTGAGATGAATTCACACATCACAAAGTTGTTTCTCAGAAAGCTTCTTTCTATTTTTTATCTGAGGATATTTCCTTATTCACCATAGGCTTCAATGTGCTCCCAAATATCCCTTTGCAGATTCCACAAAAACAGTATTAGCAAACTGCTCAATGAAAAGAATGGTGTAACTCTGTGAGATGAATTCACACATCACAAAAGTTTCTCAGAAAGCTTCTTTTAGTTTTTATCTGAGGATATTTCCTTTTCACCATAGGTTTCAATGCACTCCCAAATATCCTTCTCAGATTCCCCAAAAACAGTGCTACCAAACTGCTCCATGAAAAGAATGGTGTAACTCTGTGAAATGATTTCACACATCACAAAGTAGTTTCTCAGAAAGCTTCTTTCTAGTTTTTATCTGAGGATATTTCCTTTGTCACCATAAGATTCAATGCACTCATAAATATCCCATTGCAGATTCCAAGAAAACAGTGTTAGCAAATTAGTAATGAAAGAACAGTGTAACTCTGTGAGATGAATTCACACATCACAAAGCAGTTTGTCAGAAAGCTTCTTTTTGGCTTTTATCTGATGATAGTTTCTTTGTCACCATAGGCTTCAATGCACTCCCAAATATCCTACTGCAGTTTCCATGAAAACAGTGTTATCAAACTGCTCACTGAAAAGAATGATGTAACTCTGTGAGATGATTTCACACATCACAAAGCAGTTTCTCACAAAATTTCTTTCTAGATTTTGTCTGAGGATATTTCCTTTATCATCATAGGTCTCAGTGAGCTCATGATTATCCCTTGGCAGATCCCATTAAAACAGTGTTAGCAAACTCCACCATGGAAAGAAAGGTATAAATCTGTGAGACAAATTCACACATCACAAAGCAGTTTCTCAGAAATCTTTTTGGCTTTTCTCTGAGGATATTTACTTTGTCACCATAGGCTTCAGTGCACTCCAAAATATCCTATTTCAAATTCCATGAAAGCAGTTTTAACAAATTGCTCAATGAACACAATAGTGTAGAGGGTGAGATGAATACACCCATCTGTAGTTGGTTTCTCAGAAAGATTCTTTCCAGTTTTTATCTGAGGATATTTCCTTTCACACCTCAGGCTTCAATGCACTCCCATACATCACTTTGCAGATTCCACGAAAACAGTGTTTGCAAACTGCTCCTTGAAAAGAAAGGTGGAACTCTGTGAGATGAATTCACACCTCACAAAGAAATTTCTCAGAAAGCTTCTTTCCTTCTTTTTTCTTCTGGAAGATATTTCCTTTGTCACCATAGGCTTCCATGTGATCCAAAATATCCGTTCTCAAATTCCCCAAAAACAGTGCTACCAAACTGCTCCATGAAAAGAATGGTGTAATTCTGTGAGATGAATTCACACATCAGAAAGTAGTTTCTCATAAATCTTCCCTGTAGTTTTTATCTGAGGATATTTTCTATGTCACCACAGGCCTCAATGCACTCTGTCATATTCCATTGCAGATTCCATCAAAAAAGTGTTAGCAAAGTTCTCAATGAAAAGAATGGTGTAACTCTCTGAGATGAATTCACAAAGTACAAGGAACTTTTTCAGAAAGTTTCTTTCTAGATTTTATGTGAGGATATTTCCCATGTCACCATAGTCTTCAATGCAATCCAAAATATCCCTTTGCAGATTCCACAAAAACAGTGTTATCAAACTGCTCACTGAAAAGAATGATGTAACTCTGTGAGATGAATTCACAAATCACAAAGCAGTTTGTCAGAAAGCTTCTTTCTAGGTTTTGTCTGAGAATATTTCCTTTTTCACCATTTGCCTCAATGCACTTATGAATATTCCTTTGCAGATTCCATGAAAGTAGTGTTAGCAAACTGTTCAATGGAAAAAAAGCTGTAAATCTGTGAGATGACCTTAACTTAATAAAGCAGTTTCTCAGAAAGCTTCTTGTTGGTTGCCGTCTGAGGATATTTCCTTTGCAACCAAAGGCTTCAATGTGCTCTCAGATATCCCTTCTCAGATTCCCCAAAAACAGTGCTACCAAACTGCTCCATGAAAAGAAAGGTGTAACTCTGTGAGATGAATTCACACATCACAAAGAAGTTTCTCAGAAAGCTTCTTTCTAGTTTTTATCTGAGGATATTTCCTTTTCACCATAGGCTTCAATGTGATCCAAAATATCCCATTGCAGATTCCAAGAAAACAGTGTTAGCAAACTTCTCAATGAAAAGAACAGTGTTACTCAGTGAGGTGAATTCAAGCATTACACAGCAGTTTCACAGAAAGCTTATTTTTGTTTTTTATCTGAACATGTTTCCTTTGTCAATATAGGCTTCAATGCACTCCCAAATATCCTATTGCAGATTCCACTAAAAGAGTGTTATGAAACAGTTCCAAGAAAACAAACGTGTTACTCAGTGAAATGATTTCACACATCAAAAAGAAGTTTCTCAGAAAGCTTCTTTCTAGTTTCTATCTGAGGATATTTCCATTGTCACCTTAGACTTCAATGCAGTTCAGAATATTCCTTCTGAGATTCTCCAAAAACAGTGCTACCAAACTGCTCCATGAAAAGGATGGTATAACTCTGTGAGACGAATTCACACATCACAAAGTTGTTTCTTGCAAAGCTTCTTTCTAGTTTTTATCTGAGGATATTTCCTAGGCCTCAATGTGCTCCCAAATATACCTTTGCAGATTCCATGAAAACAGTATTAGCAAACTCCTCCATGTAAAGAAAGGTGTAACTGTGTGAGATGAATTGACACATCACAAAAACCATTCTCAGAAAAATTCTTTCTAGTTTTTATCTGAGCATATTTCCTTTGTCACCATAGGTTTCAAGGTGATCAAAATTATCCCTTCTCAGATTCCCAAAAAACAGTGCTATCAAACTGATCCTAAAGAATCGAAATGAATTAACACATCACAAAGTAGTTTCTCAGAAAGCTTCTTTCTACTTTTATATGAGGATATTTCCTTTGTCACCATAAGATTCAATGCACTCATAAATATCCCATTCCAGAATCCAAGAAAAGAGTGTTGGCAAATTAGTAACTGAAAAGAACAGTGTAACTCTGTGAGATGAATTCACACATCAAAAAGCAGTTTCTCAGAAAGCTTCTTCTTGGTTTTATCTGAGGATATTTCCTTTGTCACCATAGGCTTCAATGTGCTCCCAAATATCCTATTGCAGATTCCAAGAAAACAGTGTTATCAAACTGCTCAATGAAAAGAATGGTGTAACTCTGTGAGATGAATTCACACATCACAAAGAAGTTTCTCAGAAAACTTCTTTCTAGTTTTTATCTGAGGATATTTCTTTGTCACCATAGGCTTCAATGTGCTCCCAAATATCCTATTGCAGATTCCAAGAAAACAGTGTTAGTAAACTGCTCAATGAAAAGAATGGTGTAACTCTGTGAGATGAATTCACACATCAAAAGAACTTTCTCAGAAATCTTCTTTCTAGTTTTTATCTGAGGATATTTCCTTTGTCACCATAGGCTTCAATGCGATCCCAAATATCCCTTCTCAGATTCCCCAAAAACAGTGCTACCAAACTGCTCCATGAAAAGAATCATGTAACTCTGTGAGATGAATTAACACATCACAAAGAAGTTTCTCAGAAAGATTCTTTCTAATTTGTATATGAGGATATTTCCCTTTTCTCCATAGGCTTCAATGTGCTCCCAAATATCCCATTGCAGATTCCAAGAAAACAGTGTTAGCAAACTGCTCAATGAAAAGAACAGTGTAACTCTGTGAGATGAATTCACACATCACAAAGCAGTTTCTCAGAAAGCTTCTTTCTAGTTTTTATATAAGGAAGTTATCTTTTTCACCATAGGCCTCATTGTGCTCCCAAATGTCCCTTTGCAGATTCCGAGAAAACAGTGTTAGCAAGTTGCTCCATGGAAAGAAATGTGCAACTCTGTTAGATGAATTTACACATCACAAAGAACTTTCTCAGAAAGTTTCTTTCTGGTTTTGATCTAAAGATGTTTCCTTGGTCACCATAGGCTTCAATGCACTCCCAAATATCCTATTGCAGATTCCACTAAAGAGGTTATCAAACAGCTCCAAGAAAACAAAGGTGTAACTCTGTGAAATGATTTAACACATCAAAAGAACTTTCTCAGAAAGCTTCTTTCTAGTTTTTATCTGAGGATATTTCCTTTGTCACCATAGGCTTCAATGCACTCCAAAATATCCCTTCTCAGATTCCCCAAAAACAGTGCTACCAAACTGCTCCATGAAAAGAATGGTGTAACTCTGTGAGATGAATTCACATCACAAAGTTGTTTCTCAGAAAGGTTCTTTCTAGTTTTTATCTGAGGATATTTCCTTTTCACCATAGGCTTCAATGTGCTCCCAAATATCCCTTTGCAGATTCCACGAAAACAGTGTTAGCAAACTGCTCCATGAAAAGAAAGGTGTAACTCTGTGAGATGAATTCACACATCACAAAATCTTTCTCAGAAAGCTTCTTTCTAGTTTTTATCTGAGTATATTTCCTTTTCACCATAGGTTTCAAGGAGATCAAAATATCCTTCTCAGATTCCCCAAAAACAGTGTTATCAAACTGCTCAATGAAAAGAATGGTGTAACTCTGTGAGATGAATTCACATCACAAAGTAGTTTCTCAGAAATCTTCTTTCTAGTTTTTATCTGAGGATATTTCCTTTGTCACCATAAGATTCAATGCACTCATAAATATCCCATTGCAGATTCCAAGAAAACAGTGTTAGTAAACTGCTCAATGAAAAGAACAGTGTAACTCTGTGAGATGAATTCACACATCACAAAGCAGTTTCTCAGAAAGCTTCTTTTTTTTATCTGAGGATATTTCATTTGTCACCTCAGACTTCAATGTGCTAACAAATATCCTATTGCATATTCCAGGAAAACAGTGTTATCAAACTGCTCATTGAAGAGAATGATGTAACTCTGTGAGCTGAATTCACACATCACAAAGAAGTTTCTCAGAAAACATCTTTTTGTTTTTTATCTGAGGATATTTCTTTGTCACCATAGGTTCCAATGTGCTCCCAAATATCCTAGTGCAGATTCCAAGAAAACAGTGTTAGTAAACTGCTCAATGTAAAGAATGGCATAAGTCTGTTAGGTTAATTCACACATCAAAAAGAACTTTCTCAGAAAGCTTCTTCTAGTTTTTATCTGAGGATATTTACTTTGTCACCATAGGCTTCAATGCGATCCCAAATATCCCTTCTCAGATTCCCCAAAAACAGTGAAAACAAACTGTTTAATGAAAAGAATCGTGTAACTCTTTGAGATAAATTAACGCATCACAGAGAAGTTTCTCAGCAAGTTTCTTTCTACTTTTTATATGAGGATATTTCCTTTGTCACCATAAGCTTCTGTGTGCTCCAAAATATCCCATTGCAGATTCCAAGAAAACAGTGGTAGCAAACTGCTCAATGAAAATAACAGTGTAAATCTGTGAGATGAATTCAAACATCACAAAGAAGTTTTGCAGAAAGCTTCTTTTTGGTTTTTATCTGAGGATGTTTCCTTTTTCACAATAGGCTTCAATGACCTCCCAAATATCCTATTGCAGATTCCATGAAAACAGTGTTATCAAACAGCTCAATGAAAAGAAAGGTGTAACTCTGTGAGATGAATTCACACATCAGAACGAACTTTCTCAAACAGCTTCTTTCTAGTTTTATTTATTTATTTATTTATTTATTTATTTTATTATACTTTAAGTTCTAGGGTATGTGTGCATAACCTGCAGGTTTTATTACATATGTATACTTGTGCCATGTTGGTGATGTGCTTCTTTCTAGTTTTTATCTAAGGATATTCCCTTTGTCACCATAGGCTTCATTGCGATCCAAAATATCCCTTCTCAGATTCCCCAAAAGAGTGCCACCAAACTGCTCCATGGAGAGAATCACGTAACTCTGTGAGATGAATTCAGAAATCACAAAACAGTTTCTCAGAAAGCTTCTTTCTAGTTTTTATCTGAGGATATTTCCTTTTCACCATAGGCCTCAAGGTGTTCCCAAATATCCCTTTGCAGATTCCATGAAAACAGTGTTAGCAAACTTCTCAATGAAAAGAAAGTGTAACTCTGTGAGATGAATTCACACATCACAAAGCAGTTTCTCAGAGCTTCTTCTAGTTTTTATCTGAGGATATTTTGGTTTTCACCATAGGCCTCAAGGTGTTCCCAAATATCCCTTTGCAGATAACACGAAAACAGTGTTAGCAATGAGCTCCATGAAAAGAACAGTGTAACTCTGTGAGATGAATTCACACATCACAAAGAACTTTCTCAGAAAGTTTCTTTCTAGTTTTTATCTGAGGATATTTCCTTTGTCACCATAGGTTTCAATGCGATCCAAAATATCCCTTCTCAGATTCCCAAAAACAGTGCTAACAAACTGCTCCATGAAAAGAAACTTGTAACTCTGTGACATGAATTCACACATCACAAAGCAGTTTCTCAGAAAGCTTCTTTTTAGCTTTATCTGAGGATATTTTGGTTTTCACCATAGGCCTCAAGGTGTTCCCAAATATCCCTTTGCAGATAACACGAAAACACTGTTAGCAATGAGCTCCCTGAAAAGAACAGTGTAACTCTCTGAATTCACACATCACAAAGAACTTTTTCTGAAAGTTTCTTTCTAGTTTTTATCTGAGTACATTTCCTTCATCACCATAGGTTTCAGTGCGATCCAAAGTATCCCTTCTCAGTTTCCCCAAAAACAGTGCTAACAAAATACTCTAGGGAACGAATCAAGTAACTCTGTGAGATGAATTAACACATCACAAATTGGTTTCTCAGAAAGCTTCTTTCTTGTTTATATCTGAGGATGTTTCCTTTTTAAACATAGGCTTCCATGTGCTCCCAAATATCTCTTCTCAGATAACACAAAAACAGTGATACCGAAGTGTTCAATCAAAGAAAAAGTTAAACACTTTCAGATGAATACACATCACAAAACCATTTCTGGAAAAGTTTCTCTCCAGTTTTTATCTGAAGTTATTTCCTTTTTCACTGTAGGCCGCTAGGAACTCCAGAATATCCCATTGCAGATTCCATAAAAACAGTGCTAACAAACTGCTCCATGAAAAGAAACCTGTAACTCTGTGAGATGAATTCAAAAATCACAAAGCAGTTTCTCAGAAAGCTTCTTTCTAGTTTTTATCTGAGGATATTTCCTTTGTCACCATAGGCTTCAATGCTCCAAAATATCCTATTGCAAATTACATGAAAACATTGTTAAAAAACTGCTCAATGAAAAGGACGGTGTAAATCTGTGAGATGAATTCACACATCACAAAGAAGTTTCTCAGAGAGTTTCTGTCTGGTTTTTATCTGAGGATATTTTCTTTTTCACCACAGGCTTCAATGTTGTCCCAAATATCCCTTTGCAGATTCCACAAAACAGTGCTAGAAAACTGCTCCATGAAAAGAAACTTGTAACTCTGTGAGATGAATTTACACATCAAAAAGCAGTTTCTCAGAGCTTCTTCTAGCTTTTATCTGAGGATATTTCCTTTGTCACCATAGGCTTCAATGCACTCCAAATTATCCTATTGCAAATTACATGAAAATATTGTTAAAAAACTATTCCATTAAAAGGACAGTGTAAATCTGTGAGATTAATTCACACATCACAAAGTAGTTTCTCAGAGAGCATCTGTCTGCTTTTTATTTGAGGATATTTCCTTTTCACCACAGGCTTCAATGTTGTCCCAAATATCCCTTTGCAAATTCCACAAAAACAGTGTTAGCAAACTGCTCCGTGAAAAGAAAGGTGTAACTCTGTGAGATGAATTCACCCATCAGAACGAACTTTCTCAAACAGCTTCTTTCTAGTTTTATTTATTTATTTATTTATTTATTTATTTTTATTATACTTTAAGTTCTAGGGTATGTGTGCATAACCTGCAGGTTTGTTACATATGTATACTTGTGCCATGTTGGTGATGTGCTTCTTTCTAGTTTTTATCTAAGGATATTCCCTTTGTCACCATAGGCTTCATTGCGATCCAAAATATCCCTTCTCAGATTCCCCAAAAAGAGTGCCACCAAACTGCTCCATGGAGAGAATCACGTAACTCTGTGAGATGAATTCAGAAATCACAAAACAGTTTCTCAGAAGACTTCTTTCTAGTTTTTATATAAGGATATTTCCTTTTCCACCATAGGCTTCAATGGCCTCCCAAATATCCCTTCTCAGATTCCCCAAAACAGTGCTACCAAACTGCTCCATGAAAAGAAAGGTGTAACTCTATGAGATGAATGCACATTTCACAAAGGAGTTTCTCAGAAAGCTTCTCTACTAGTTTTTACCTGAAGATATTTCCTTTTCCACCATTGGACTCTATGCGATCCTGAATATCCCTTTGCAGATTTCATAAAAACAGTGTTATCAAACTGCACAAAGAAATGAAAGGTGCAACTCTGTCAGATGAATTCACCCATCACAAAGTAGTTTCTCAGGAAGCTTCTTTCTAGTATTTTTCTGAGGATATTTTCTTTGTCACCATACATTTCAATACACTCCTAATTATCCTACTGCAGATTCCAAGAAAACAGTGTTAGCAAACAGATCAATGAAAAGACCAGTGTAACACAGTGAGATGAATTCGCACATCACAAAGCAGTTTTTCAGAAAGATTCTTTCTAGTTTTTATCTGAGGATATTGCCTTTTTCACCATAGTCCTCAATGTGCTACCATATATCACTTTGTGATTCCACAAAAACACTCTTAGCCAACTGCTACGTTAAAAGAAATGTGTAAGTCTGTGAGATGAATTCACACATCACAAAGAAGTTTCTCAGAAAATTTCTTTCTAGTTTTTATCTGAATGTATTTCCTTTCTCACCATAGGCTTCAATGTGATACAAAATATCCCTTCTCAGATTAACCAAAAACAGTGCTACCAAACTGCTCATTGGAAAGAAAGGTGTAACTCTGTGAGATGAATTCACAAATCGCAAAGTAGTTTCTCAGAAAGCTTCTATCTAGTTTTAGTCTCAGGATATTTTGTCATCCTAAGCCTCAATGTGCTCCAAAATATCCCATTGAAGATTCCATAAAAACAGTGCTGCCAAACTGCTCATGAAAAGAAACCTGCAACTGTGTGATGAATTCACAAATCACAAAGCAGTTTCTCAGAAAGCTTTTTTCTAGTTTTTGTCTGAGGATATTTCCTTTGTCATCATAAGCTTCAACATGCTCCAAATGATCCCATTGCAAATTCCAAGTAAACAGTGTTAGCAAACTGCTTAATGAAAAAACAGTGTAACTCTGTTAGATGAATTCACACACTGAAAACTGTTTCTCAGAAAGCTTCTTTCTAGTTTTTCTCTGAGGATATTTCCTTTTTCATCAGAGGCCTCAATGTACTCAGGAATATATCATTGCAAATTCCAGGAAAAAAGTGTTAGCAAACTTTTCAATGAAAAGAATGGTGTAACACTGTGAGATGAATTCACACATTACAAATAAATTTCACAGAAAGCTTCTTTTTGGTATATTTCTGGGATTTTTTTGTCACTGTAATCTTCAATGTGCTCCCAAATATCTTATTGCGGATCCCCCAAAAATAGTGCTATCAGATTTCTCAATGAAAAGAATGGTATAATTCTGTAAGATGAATTCACACATCACAAAGCAGTTTCTCAGAGTGTTTCTTTCCAGTTTTTTTCTGAGGGTATATCCTTTTTCAGTATAGGCCTCAGTGCGCTCCCAAACTCCCTTTTCAGATTCCACGAAACTCATGTTAGCAAACTGCTCCATGAAAATAAAGGTGTAAGTCTGTGAGATGAATTCACGCATCACACAGAAATATCTCAGAAAGCTTCTTCTAGCTTCATCTGAGGGTATTTCCTTTGTCACCATAGGCTTCATTGCAATAGAAAATAACCCTTCTCAGATTCCCCAAAACAGTGCTACAAACTGCTCCATGAAAAGAATCATGTAACTCTGTGAGATGAATTAATACATCACAAAGAAGTTTCTCAGAATGCTTCTTTCTAGTTTTTATCTGAGGATATTTCCTTTGTCACCTTAGGTTTCAATGCAATCCAAAATATCACATCTCACATTCCCCAAAAATAGTGCTACAAACTGCTCATGAAAATATAGGTGTAACTCTGTGAGATGAATTCACACATCACTAAACAGTTTCACAGAAAGCTTATTTTTTGTCTGAGAATATTTCCTTTGTCACCATAAGCTTCAATGCACTCCCAAATATCCTATTGCAGATTCCCCAAAAACAGTGTTACAAACTGCTCCATGAAAAGAATGGTGTAACTCTGTGAGATGAATCACACATCACAAAGAGTTTCTCAGAAAGATTCCTTCTAGTTTTTATCTGAGGATATTTCCTTTTCACCATCATCTCAACTCACTCCCAAATATCACTTTGCAGATTCCATGAAAACAGTGTTAGCAAACTGCTCCATGAAAAGAAAGGTGTAACTCTGTGAGATGAATACACATCACAAAGAAGTTTCTCAGAAAGCTTCTTTCTGGTTTTATCTGATTATATTTCCATTGTCACACTAGGCTTCAATGTGATCCCAAATATCCCTACTCAGATTCCCCAAAAACAGTGTTAACAAACTGCTCCATGAAAAGAATGGTGTAACTCTGTGAGATGAATTCACACATCACAAAGTTTCTCAGAAAACTTCTTTCTAGTTTTTATCTGAGGATATTTCCTTTATCCATATTCCTCAATGCCCTCTAATATCCATTGCAGATTCCATGAAAAAGTGTTAGAAAACTTCTCAATGAAAAGAATGGTGTAACTCTGTGAGATGAATTCACACATCAAAGCAGTTTCACAGAAAGCTTCTTTCTGTTTTTATCTGAGGATATTTCCTCTTTCACCATAGGTCTCAATGTGCTCCAAAATATCCCTTGACAGATTCCAAAAACAGTGTTAGCAAACTGCTCATGAAAAGAATGGTGTAACTCTGTGAGATGAATTCACACATCACAAAGAACTTTCTCAGAAAGCTTCTTTCAAGTTTTTTGTCTGAGGATATTTCCTTTGTCACCATAAGCTTCAATGCACTCCCAAATATCACTTTGCAGATTCCACAAAAACAGTGTTAGCAAACTGCTCATGAAAAGAATGTGTACTCTGTGAGATGAATTCACACACACAAAGCAGTTTCTCAGAAAACTTCTTTCTAGTTTTTGTCTGAGGATATTTCCTTTGTCACCTTAGGCTTCAATGCAATCCAAAATATCCCTTCTCAGACTCCCCAAAAACAGTGTTAAAACTGCTCCATGAAAAGAATCATGTAACTCTGTGAGATGAATTCACACATCACAAAGCAGTTTCTCAGAAAGCTTTTTCTAGTTTTTATCTGAGGATATTTCCTTTTCACCATATTCCTCAATGAGCTCCAGAATAACCCATTGCAGATTCCAGGAAAAACTGTTAGTAAACTTCTCAATGAAAAGAATGATGTGACTCTGTGAGATGAATTCACATCACAAAGCAGTTTCTCAGAAAACTTCTTTTAGTTTTTATCTGAGGATATTTCGTTTGTCCCAAAAGACTTCAATGTGCTCCCAAATATCCTATTGCATAGTCCAAGAAAACGGTGTTACCAGACTGCTCAATGAAAATAACAGTGTAACTCCGTGAGATGAATTCACACATCTGAAAGCAGTTTCTCAGGAAATTTCTCTCTAGTTTTTATCTGAGGATAATGCCTTTTTCAGTATAGGCCTCAAAGCGCTCACAAATAGCCCTTTGCAAATTCCACGAAAACAGTGTTAGCAAACTGCTCCATGAAAAGAAATGTGTTACTCTGTGAGATGAATACAGACATCGCAAAGAGGCTTCTTAGAAAGCTTGTTTGTAGCTTTTATCAGAGGATATTTCCTTTGTCACTGTAGGCTTCAATGCAATTGAAAATATCCCTTCTCAGATTCCCCAAAGACAGTGCAACCAAACTGCTCCATAGAAAGAATCATGTAATTGTGTAAGATGAATAAACAAATCACAAAGCAGTTTCTCAGAAGGCTTATGTCTAGTTTTTATATGAGGATATTTCCTTTTCCACCATAGGCTTCAATGCACTCCCAAGTATCCCTTCTCAGATACCACAAAATAATGAGGACAAAGTGCTCGCTCAACAGAAACGTTTAACTCTGTGAGATGAAGGCACACTTCACAAAGGAGTTTCTCAGAAAGCTTCTCTAGTTTGTACCTGAAGATATTTCCTTTTTCTCCATTGGACTCTATGTGCTCTTGAATATCCCTTTGCAGATTCCACAAAAACATTGTTAACAAACTGCTCAATGAAAAGAAAGTTGTAACTCGGTGATGGATGAATTCACCCATCACAAAGAAGTTTCTCAGAAAGATTCTTTCTGGTTTAAATCTGAGGATATTTCCTTTTCACCATAGGCTTCAATGCACTCCCAAATATCCCTTCTCAGATTCCACAAAAACAGTGTTAGCAAACTTCTCAATGAACAAAAAGGTTACACTCTATGAGGTGAATACACACATCACAAAACCGTTTCTTGAAAAGCTTCTCTCCAGTTTTTATCTGAGGATATTTCCTTTCTCACCATAGGTGTCTAGGACCTCCAATATCCTTTGCAGATTCCAAGAAAACAGTGTTATCAAACTGCTCAATGAAAATAATAGTGTAACTCTGTGAGATGAATTTACACATCACAAAGCAGTTTCTCAGAAAGTTTCTTTCTATTTTTTATCTAAGGATATTTCCTTTTTCACTATAGGCTTCAAAGCACTCAAAAATATCCCTTTGCAGGTTGCATGAAAAGAGTGTTAGCAAACTGCTCCATGAAAAGGAAGGTGTTACTCTGTGAGATGAATACATACATTACAAAGAAGCTTCTCACAAAGCTTCTTTCTAGTTTTTATCTGAGGATATTTCCTTTGTCATCATTGGCTTCAATGCAAACAAAAATATCCCTTCTCAGATTCCCCAAAAACAGTGCTACCAAACTGCTCCATAGAAAGAATCATGTAACTCTGTGAGATGAATAAACAAATCACAAAGCAGTTTCTCAGAAGGCTTCTTTCTAGTTTTTATATGAGGATATTTCCTTTTCCACCATAGGCTTCAATGCACTCCCAAGTATCCCTTCTCAGATACCACAAAACAGTGTTAGCAAACTGCTCCATGAAAAGAAATGTGTAACTCTGTGAGATGAATTCACACATCACAAAGAAGTTTCTCAGAAAGCTTCTCTCCAGTTTTTATCTGAAGATATTTCCTTTTCCACCATAGGCTTCAATGTGCTCCCAAATATCCCTTTGCAGATTCCACAAAAACAGTGTTAACAAACTGCTCAATGAAAAGAAGGTGTAACTCTGTGAGGTGAATTCACCCATCACAAAGCAGTTTCTCAGAAAGATTCTTTCTAGTTTAAATCTGAGGATATTTCCTTTTTCAACACTGGCTTCAATGCACTCCAAAATATCCCTTCTCAGATACCACAAAACAGTGTTAGCAAACTGCTCAATGAAAAGAAATGTAACTCTGTGAGATGAATTCACACATCACAAAAGTTTCTCAGAAAGCTTCTCTCCAGTTTTTATCTGAAGTTATTTCCTTTCTCACCATAGGCTTCAATGTGATCCAAAATATCCCTTTGCAGATTCCAAAAACAGTGCTACCAAACTGCTCCATGAAAAGAAATGTAACTCTGTGTGATGAATTCACCCATCACAAAGAAATTTCTCAGAAAGCTTCTTTCTAATTTTTATCTGAGGCTATTTCCTTTGTCACCATAGGCTTCAATGCTCCCAAATATAATATGGCAGATTCCACGAAAACAGTGTTATCAAACTGCTCAATGAAAAGAACAGTGTAACTCTGTGAGATGAATTCACACATCACAAAGTAGTTTCTCAGAAAATTTCTTTCTCATTTTTATATGTGGATATTTCCCTTTTCACTATATGCATCAAGGCTCCCAAATATCCCTTGCAGATTCCACAAAACAGTGTTAGAAAACTGCTCCATGAAAAGAAAGGTGTAACTATGTGAGATGAATTCACATATCACAAAGAACTTTCTCAGACAGCTTCTTTCTAGTTTTTATCTGAGGATATTTCCTTTGTCATGCTAGGCTTGAATGCGATCCAAAATATCCCTTCTCAGATTCCACGAAAACAGTGCTACCAAACTGCTCCATGAAAAGAATTGTGTAACTCTGTGAGATGAATTAACACATCACAAATCAGTTTCTCAGAAAGTATCTTTCTAGTTTTTATATTAGGATATTTCCCTTTCACCATAATATTGAATGTGTTCTGAAATATCCCATTGCAGATTCCAAGAAAACAGTGTTAGCAAACTGCTCCACAAAGAGAACACTGTAACACTGTGAGATGAATTTACACATCACAAAGCAGTTTCTCAGAAAGCTTCTTTCTAGTTTTTATCTGAGGATATTTCCTTTTTCACCAAAGGACTCAATGCGCTCCCAAATATCCCATTGCAGATTCCACGAAAAGAGTGTTAGGATACTGCTCCATGAAAATAAAGGTGTAACTCTTTGAGATGAATTCACACATCACAAAGAAGTTTCTCAGAAACCTTCTTTCTAGATTTTATCTGAGGATATTTCCTTTCTCACCATAGGCTTTAATGTGATCCAAAATATCCCTTCTCAGATTCCCCAAAACAGTGCTAACAAACTGCTCCATGAAAAGCATTGTGTAACTCTGTGAGATGAATTCACAAATCACAAAGCAGTTTCTCAGAAAGCTTCTTTCTTGTTTCTGTCTGAGGAAATTTCCTTTGTCACCATAAGCTTCAATGCACTCTGAAATATCCATTGCAGATTCCAAGAAAACAGTGTTAGCAAACTGCTCAATAAAAAGAACAGTGTAACTCTGTGAGATGAATTCAAACATCACAAAGCAGTAACTCAGAATGCATCTTTTTGGTTTTATCTGAGAATATTTCCTTTGTCACCATAGGCTTCAATGTGATCCCAAATATCCTATTGCAGATTCCACGAAAACAGGGTTACCAAACTGCTCAATGAAAAGAACAATGTAATTCTGTGAGATAAATTCACACATTACAAAGCAATTTTTCAGAAAACTTCTTTCTAATTTTTATATGAGGATATTTTCTTTTCCATCATAGGCCTCAATGCACTCCCAAATATCCTGTTGCAGATTTCGTAAAAACAGTGTTAGCAAACTGCTCCATGGAAAGAAAGGTGTAATTCTGTGAAATGAAATCACACATACCAAAGAACTTTTTCAAAAAGCTTCCTTCTCTTTTTTATCTGAGGATATTTCCTTAGTAAGCATAGACTTCAATGCGATCCAAAATATCCCTTCTCAGATTCCCCAAAAACAGTGCTACTAAACTGCTTCATGCAAAGAGTCATGTAACTCTGTGAGATGAATTAGCATATCACAAAGTGGTTTCTCAGAATGCTTCTTTCTAGTTTTTATATGAGGATATTTCCTTTGTCACCATAAGCTTCCATGTGCTTTGAAGTATCCCATTGCAGATTCCAAGAAAACAGTGTTAGCAAACTGCTCAATAGAACAGTGTAACTCTGTGAGATGAATTCAAAAATCACCAAGCAGTTTCTCTTAAAGCTTCTTTCTAGTTTATATCTGAGCATATTTCCTTTATCAGTATAGGTCTCAATGTGCTCCCAAATATCCCTTTGCAGATTTCTCAAAAGCAGTGTTAGTAAACTTCTCCATCAAAAGAAAGGTGTAAGACTGGGAGATGAAATCATGCATCATAAAGAAGTTTCTCAGAAAGCTTCTTTCTAGTTTTTATCTGAGGATAATTCCTTTGTCACCATAAGCTTCAATGCGATACAAAATATCCTTTCTCAGATACTCCAAAAACAGTGCTATCAAACTGATCCATGAACAGAATCGTGTAACTCTGTGAAAAGAATTCACAAATCACAAAGCTGTTTCTCAGAATGCTTCTTTCTAGATTTTTTCTGAGGATATTTCCTTTTCACCATAGGCTTCAATGCACTCCCAAATATCCTTTGCAGATTCCATGAAAACAGTGTTAGCAAACTGCTCCATGAAAAGAAAGGTGTAACACTGTGAGATGAATTAATACATCACAAAGCAGTTTCTCAGAAAGCTTCTTTCTAGTTTTTATATGAGGATATTTCTTTGTCACCATAGCCTGCAATGTGATCCAAAATATCCCTTCTCAGATTCCCCCAAAACACTGCTAGCAAACTGCTCCATGAAAAGAATCATGAAACTCTGTGGGATGAATTAACACATCACAAAGTGGTTTCTCAGAAAGCTTCTTTCTGGTTTTTATATGAGGATATTTCCTTTGTCACCATAAGCTTCAATGCACTCCCAAATATCCCATTGCAGATTCCAAGTAGACAGTGTTTTCAAAGTGCTCAATGAAAAGAACAGTGTAACTCTGTGAGATAAATTCACATATCACAAAGGAGTTTCTCAGAAAGCTTCTTTGTAGTTTTTATCTGAGGGTAATTCCTTTGTCACCATAGGCTTCAATGCAATCCAAAATATCCCTTCTCAGATTCCGAAAACAGTGCTACCAAACTGATCCATGAAAAGAATCATGTAACTCTGTGAGATGAATTCACAAATCACAAAGCAGTTTCTCAGAAGGTATCTTTCTCGTTTTTATATGAGGATATTTCTTTGTCACCATAGGCTTCAATGTGATCCAAAATATCCCTTCTCAGATTCCCCAAAAACAGTGTTAGCAAACTGCTCAATGAAAAGAAATGTAACTCTGTGAGATGAATTAACACATCACAAAGTGGTTTCTCAGAAAGCTTCTTTCTAGTTTTTATCTGAGGATATTTCTTTGTCACCATAGGCTTCAATGTGATCCAAAATATCCCTTCTCAGATTCCCCAAAAACAGTGCTACAAACTGCTCCATGAAAAGAATCATGTAACTCTGTGAGATGAATTAACACATCACAAAGTGGTTTCTCAGAAAGCTTCTTTCTAGTTTTTATCTGAGGATATTTCCTTTGTCACCATAGGCTTCAATGCACTCCCAAATATCCCTTTGCAGATTCCAGAAAACAGTGTTAGCAAACTGCTCCATGAAAAGAACAGTGTAACTCTGTGAGATGAATTCACACATCACAAAGCAGTTTCTCAGAAAGCTTCTTTCTAGTTTTTATCTGAGGATATTTCTTTGTCACCATAGGCCTCAATGTGCTCCAAAATATCCCTTTGCAGATTCCACAAAAACAGTGTTACAAACTGCTCCATGAAAAGAAAGTGTAACTCTGTGAGATGAATTAACACATCACAAAGTGGTTTCTCAGAAAGCTTCTTTCTAGTTTTTATCTGAGGATATTTCCTTTGTCACCATAGCTTCAATGCTCCAAAATATCCCTTCTCAGATTCCAAAAACAGTGTTACAAACTGCTCCATGAAAAGAATCATGTAACTCTGTGAGATGAATTCACATATCACAAAGCAGTTTCTCAGAATGCTTCTTTCTAGTTTTTATCTGAGGATATTTCCTTTGTCACCATAGGCTTCAATGCTCCAAAATATCCCTTCTCAGATTCCCCAAAAACAGTGTTAGCAAACTGCTCCATGAAAAGAATCATGTAACTCTGTGAGATGAATTCACAAATCACAAAGCAGTTTCTCAGAAGGTATCTTTCTCGTTTTTATATGAGGATAGTTCCCTTGTCACCATAAGCTTCAATGCACTCCAAAATATCCCATTGCAGATTCCAAGAAAACAGTGTTAGTATACTGCTCTCTGAAGAGAACAGTGTAACATTGTGAGATGAATTCACACATAACAAAGAAGTTTCTCAGAAAGCTTCTTTCCAGTTTTTATCTGAGGATATTTTCTTTCTCACCATCGGCTTGTATGTGATCCAAAATATCCCTTCTCAGATTCCCAAAAAACAGTGCTATCCAACTGATCCATGAAAATGATCGTGTAACTCTGTGAGATGAATTCATAAGTCACAAAGCAGTTTCTCAGAAAGTTTTTTTTTGGTTTTATCTGAGGATATGTCTTTTGTCACCATAGGTTTCAGTGCTATCCAAAATATCCCTTCTCTGATTCCCCAAAAACGGTGCTACAAAACTGCTCCATGAAAAGAATCGTGTAATACTGTGTGATGAATTAACACATCACAAAGCAGTTTCTCAGAAAGCTTCTTTTGGTTTTTGTATGAGGATATTTCCTTTGTCACCATAAGCTTCAATGCACTCCAAAATATCCCATTGCAGTCTCCAAGAAAACAGTGATAGCAAACTGTTCAATGAAAAGAACAGTGTAATTTTCCGACATGAATTCACACAACACAAAGCAGTTTCTCTGAAAGTTTCTTTCTAGTTTTCATCTCAGGATATTTCCTTTTTCACACTAAGCCTCAATGCACTCTGAAATATGCCATTGTAGTTTCTCAGAAACAGTGTTAGCTCACTACTCCATGAAAACAACAGTGAAACTCTGTGCATTGAATTCAAACATCACAAAGCTGATTCTCAGAAAGCTTCTTTCTAGTTTTTCTACGAGGATATATCCTTTTTCAGTATAGATCTCAATGCGCTCCCAAATATCCATTTGTAGATTCCACAAAAACATGTTAGAAAACTCCACAGTAAAAGGTATAACTCTGTGAGATGAATTCACACATAACAAAGAACTTTCTCAGAAAGCTTGTTTGTAGTTTTTATCTGAGGATATTTCCTTTGTCAGTAAAGGCTTCAATGCAATCCAAAATATCCTTTCTCAGATTCCCCATAAAGAGTGCTATCAAACTGATTCATGAGAAGAATCATGTAACACAGTGTGATGAATTCAAAAATCACAAAACAGTTTCTCAGAATGTTTCTATCTAGTTTTTGTCAATGGATATTCACTTTACCACAAAAAACTTCAATGCACTCTGAAATATCCCATTGTAAATTGCATGAAAACAGTGTTAGCTACTGTTCAATGAAAAGAACAGTGTAACTCTGTGAGTTGAATTCACCCATCCTAGAGCAGTTTCTCCGAAAGCTTCTTTTTGCTTTTTCTATGGGGATATTTCCTTTGTCACCATAGGTTACAATGCGCTCCCAAATATCCTATTTCAGACTCCAGGAAAGCAGTGTTATCATATGTCTCAAATTAAAAATGATGTAACTCTGTGAGGAGAATTCACCCATAACAAACCAATTTCTCCGAAAGCTTCTTTGTAGTTTTTATCTGAAGCTATTTCCTTTTTCACCATAGATCTCAATGCACTCTCAGATATCCCTTTGCAGATTCCAAGAAAACAGTGTTAACACACTGCTCCATGAAAACAAAGGTGTAACTCTGTGAGGTGAATTCACACATCCCAAAAGACTTTCTCAGAAAGTTTCTTTCTAGTTGTTATCTGAGGATATTTCTTTGTCACCCTAGGCTTCAATGCTATCCAAAATATCCCTTCTCAGATTCCCCAAAACAGTGCTACCAAACTGATCCATGAAAAGAACCGTGTAACTCTGTGAGATGAATTAACACATCACAAAGCAGTTTCTCAGAAAGCTTCTTTCTAGTTTTTATCTGAGGATATTTCCTTTGTCACCATAGGCTTCAATGCAATCCAAAATATCCTTTGCAGATTCCACAAAAACAGTGTTAGCAAACTGCTCCATGAAAAGAATGGTGTAACTCTGTGAGATGAATTCACACATCACAAAGAACTTTCTCAGAAAGCTTTTCTAGTTTTTATCTGAGGATATTTCCTTTTCACCATAGGCTTCAATGTGATCCAAAATATCCTTCTCAGATTCCCCAAAACAGTGCTATCAAACTGATCCATGAAAAGAATTGTGTAACTCTGAGATGAATTCACACATCACAAAGCAGTTTCTCAGAAAGCTTCTTTCTAGTTTTTATCTGAGGATATTTCCTTTTCACCATAGGCTTCAATGTGCTCCAAAATATCCCTTTGCAGATTCCAGAAAACAGTGTTAGCAAACTGCTCCATGAAAAGAAAGTGTAACTCTGTGATGAATTCACACATCACAAAGCAGTTTCTCAGAAAGCTTCTTTCTAGTTTTTATCTGAGGATATTTCCTTTGTCACCATAGGCTTCAATGCAATCCAAAATATCCTTGCAGATTCCACAAAAACAGTGTTAGCAAACTGCTCCATGAAAAGAAAGTGTAACTCTGTGAGATGAATTCACATATCACAAAGCAGTTTCTCAGAAAGCTTCTTTCTTTTTATCTGAGGATATTTCCTTTTTCACTATATGCCTCAATGCATCCGAAATATCCCTTTGCAGATTCCACAAAAACAGTGTTAGCAATCTGCTCCATGAAAGGAAAGGTGTACCTCTGTGAGATGAATTCATACATCACAAAGAACTTTATCAGAAAGCTTTTTTCTAGTTATTATCTGAGGATGTTTCCTTGTCACCATAGGCTCCAAAGTGATCCAAAATATACCTTCTTAGATTCCCCAAAAACAGTGCTACCCAAGTGATCCATGAAAAGGATCATGTAACTCTGTGAGATGAATTCACAAATCACAAAGCCACTTCTCAGGAAGCTTCTTTATAATTTGTATACAATGATATTTCATTTGTCACTGTAAGCCTTAATGCACTCCAAAATATCCCATTGCAGATTCCAAGAAAACAGTGTTAGCAAACTGCTCAATGAAAAGAACAGTGTAACTCATTGAGATGAATTGACACAACACAATGCAGTTTCTCAGAAAGTTTTTTTTTTGGCTTTTTATCTGAAGATATTTCCTTTGTCACCACAGGATTCAATGTGCTCCCAAATATCCTATTGTAGATTCCATGAGAAAAGTTTTATCAAACTGCTCATTGAAAAGAATGGTGTATCTCTGTGTGGTGAATACACACATCAAAAATCACTTTCTCAGAAAGCTTCTTTCTCATTTTTTTCTGAGGATATTTCCTTTTTTCGCTATTGGCCTCAATGCACTCCGAAATGTTCCTTTGCAGATTTCACAAAAACAGTGTTAGCAAATTGACCCATAAAAAGAAAAGTGTAACTCTGTGAGATGCATTCACATATCACAAAGAAGTTTCTTGGAAAGCTTATTTCCAGTTTTTATCTGAGTACATTTTCTTAGTCACTGTGGGCTTCAATGCGATCCAAAATATCCCTTCTCAGATACCCCAAAAACCGTGCTACCAAACTGATCCATGAAAAGTATCGTGTAACACTGTAAGGTGAATTAACACATCACAAAGCAGTTTCTCAGAAAACTTCTTTCTAGCTTTAATATCAGGATATTTCCTTTGTCACCATAAGCTTCAAAGCACCCTGAAATAGCCCATTGCATATTCCAAGAAAACAGTGTCACCAAACTGCTGAATGAAAAGAAAGGTGTAAGATTCATAAGATTCAATGCACTCCTAAATATCTCCTTACAGATTCCAAGAAAACAGCATTAGCAAACTGCTCAATGAAAAGAACAGTGTAACTCTGTGAGAGGATTTCACACATCACAAAGGAGTTTCTAACAAAGCTTCTTCTCGGTTTTTATCTGAAGATATTTCCTTTGTTACCATAGGCTTCAATGCTCTCCCAAGTATCCTATTGCAGATTCCACAAAAGCTGTTTTATCAAACTGCTCAATGAAAAGAATGGTGTAACTGTTTGAGATGAATTCACACATCACAAAGTAGTTTCTCAGAATGCCTCTTTCTAGTTTTTATCTGAGGATATTTCTTTTTTCACTATAGTCCTCTAAGCGCTCCTAAATATCCCTTTGCGGTTTCAACAAATAAAGTATTACCAAATTGCTCCACAAAAATAAAGGTGTATCTCTGTTAGATGAATTCACAAATCAAAAAGAATTCTCTGAGAAAGCTTCTTTATACTTTTTATCTGAGGATGTTTCCTTAGCCAACACAGGCTTCAATAAAATCCAAAATATCCCTTCTAATATTCCCCAAAACAGTGCTAACAAACTGATCCTTGAAAAGAATCGTGTAACTCAGTGAAATGAATTACATATCACAAAGCGGTTTCTCAGAAAACTTCTTTTTGTTTATTATCTGATTATATTTTCTTCGTCACAATAGGCTTTAAGTGCTCCTGAATATCCTATTGCAGAATCCACAAAAAGAGACTTACCAAACTGCTCAATGAGAAGAATCATCTAACTCCGTGAGATGAATTCACACATCACAATGCAGTTTCACAGAAAGCTTCTTTCTAGTTTTTATCTGAGGATATTTCCTTTTTTAACATAGTCCTCAATGCACTCCTAAATATCCCTTGGCAGATTCCATGAAAACAGTGTTAGCAAATTGCTCCATGAAAAGAAAGATGTAACTCTGTGAGCTGGATTCACATACCACAAAGAACTTTCTCAAAAACCTTCGTTCTAGTTTTTAACTGAGGATATTTCCTCTTTCACCATGGGCTTCAAAGAGATCCAAAATATCCTTTCACAGATTCCTCAAACACAGTGCTACCAAACTGGTCCATGAAAAGAATCATGTAACTCTGTGAAATGAATAAACGCTTTACAGTGTGGTCTCTCAGAAAACTTCTTTCTAGTTTTAATCTGAGGATATTTCCTTTGTCACATTAGGCTTCGATGTGATCAAAATATTCCTTTTCATATTTCACAAAAACAGTGCTATCAATGTGCTCCAAGAAAAGGGTTATGTAAATCTGTGAGATGAATTCACAAATCACAAAGCAGTTTCTCAGAAAGCCTCTCTCTAGTTTTTATATGATGATATTTTGTTCATCATCTTAAGCTTCAATGCACTCTGATATATCCCATTGCAGATTCCAAGAAAACAGTGTTTGCAAACTGTTCACTGGAAAGAACAGTGTAACTCTGTGAAATGAATTCACACATCACAAAGCAGTTTTTCAGAAAACTTCTTTCTAGTTTTTATCTGAGGATAATTCCTTTTTAACCACAGGAATCAATGCCTTCGCAAATATCCCTTTGTAGATTCCATGAAAACAGGGTTAGCAAACTGATCCATGAAAAGAAAGTTGTAACTCTGTGAGATTAATTCACACATCACAAAGAACTTTCTCAGAAAGATTCTTTCTAGTTTTAATCTGAGGATATTTCCTTTATTACCACAGTCTTCAAAGTGATACAAAATATCACGATTCAGATTTCGCAAAAACAGTGCTACCAAACTGATTCATGATAAGAATTGTCTAACTCTGTGAAATGAATTAACACATCACAAAGCAGTTTCTCAGAAAGCTTCTTTCTAGTTTTTATCTGAGGATATTTCCTTTGTCACCATAAACTTCAATGTGCTCCTAAATATCCCACTGTAGATTCCAAGAAAACAGTCTTACCACACTGCTCATTGTAAAGAACAGTGAAACTCTGTGAGTTTAATTCACACGTCACAAAGCAGTTTCTCAGAATGCTTCTTTCTCGTTTTTCTATGAAGATATGGACTTTTTCACCATAGGCCTCAATGTGCTCCCAAATATCTCTTTGTAAATTAAACGAAAAATATGTTAGGAAACAGCTCCATAAAAAGAAATGTGTATCTCTGTGAGATGAATTTACACATCACAAAGGAGTTTCTCAGGATGCTTCTTTCTAGTTTTTAACTGAGGATATTTCCTTTGTCACCTTAGGCTTCAATAGGATCCAGAGTAACCCATTGCCGATTCCCCAAAAACAGTGCTACCAAACTGTTCCATGAAAGGAATCGTGTAACTCTGTGAGATGAATTAACACATCACAAAGCAGTTTCTCAGAAACCTTCTTCCTGGTTTTCATCATGATATTTCCTTTGTCACCATAGGCTTCAATGCACTCCTAAATACCCTATTGCACACTCCAAGAAAACAGTGTTATCAAACTGCTCAAAGAAAAGAATGGTGTCCCACTGTGAGACAAATTCACATGTCACAAAACAGTTTCTCAGAAAGTTTCTTTCTAGTTTTATCTGAGGATATTTCCTTTTCACCATAGGCTTCAATGCACTCTGAAATATCCTTTTCAGATTCCAAAAAACAGTGTTACAAACTGCTCAATGAAAAGAATGGTGTAACTCTGTGAGATGAATTCACACATCACAAAGCAGTTTCTCAGAAAGCTTCTTTCTAGTTTTTATCTGAGGATATTTCCTTTGTCACCATAGGCTTCAATGCACTCCTAAATATCCCTTTGCAGATTCCAAGAAAACAGTGTTATCAAACTGCTCAAAGAAAAGAATGGTGTAACTCTGTGAGACAAATTCACATGTCACAAACAGTTTCTCAGAAAGTTTCTTTCTAGTTTTTAACTGAGGATATTTCCTTTTCACCATAGGTCTCAATGCACTCCTAAATATTCCTTTTCAGATTCCAAGAAAACAGTGTTAGCAAACTGCTCAATGAAAAGGAAGGTGGAACTCTGTGAGATGAATTCACACATCACAAAGCAGTTTCTCAGAAAGTTTCTTTGTGGTTTTCTTCTGACTATATTTCCTTTGTCTCCATAGGCTTCAATGTGATACAAAATATCCCTTTGCAGATTCCATGAAAACAGTGTTAGCATGCTGCTCCAGGTAAAGAATCGTGTAACTCTGTGAGATGAATGCACACATCACAAAGCAGTTTCTAAGAAAGTTTCTTTTGGGTATTTCTCTGAGGATATTTTCTTTGTCATCATAGTCTTCAAAGTGCTCTGAAATATCCTATTACAGATTCCATGAAAACTGTGTTAGCAAACTGTTCCATGAAAAGAAAATTGCAACTCTGTGAGATGAATACACACAATACAAAGAACTTTCTCAGAAAGTTTCTTTCTAGCTCTTATCTGAGGATAATTCCTTTTTCACCATAGGCCTCAATGTATTACCAAATATCCCTTTGCAGATTCAACGAAAACAGTGTTAGCAATATGCTCCATGGAAAGAAAGTTGTAACTCTGTGAGATAAATTCACACATCATGAAACAGTTTCTCAGAACGTTTCTTTCTCGTTTTACTATGAGGATATTTATTGTTCCACTATAATTCTCAATACACTTGCAAGTATCCCTTTGCAGATTCCACGAAAATTGTGCTGGCAAACTGCTCCATGACAAGAAAGCTGTAACTCTGTGAGATGAATTCACAAATCACAAAGAACTTTCTCAGATAGCCTCTTTCTAGTTTTTATCTGATTATATTTCATTGTCACCATAGGCTTCAATGTGATACAAAATATCCCTTCTCAGATTCCAAAAACAGTGTTAGCAAACTGCCCAATGAAAGATAACGTGTAACTATGTGAGATGAATTAACACATCACAAACAGTTTCTCAGAAAGCTACTTTCTAATTTTTATATGAGGATATTTCCTTTGTTATTGTAAGCTTCAATGCGCTCTGAAATATCCCATTGAGATTCCAAGAATACAGTGTGAGCAACGGCTCAATGAATAGAACAGTGCACCTCTCTGAGGTGTATTCACACATCACAAAGAAGTTTCTCAGAAAGCTTCTTTCTAGTTTTTATCTGAGAATATTTTATTTTTCACCATAGGTCTCAATGCACTCCTAAATATCCCATTGCAGATTCCACGAAAACAGTGTTAACAAACGCCTCAATGAAAAGAAAGTTATAACTCTGTGATATGAATTCACACATCACAAAGAACTTTCTCAGAAGGCTTCTTTCTAGTTTTTATCTGAGGATATTTCCTTTGTCACCATAGACTTCAAAGTGATCCAAAACATCTCTTCTCAGATTCCGCAAAAACAGTGCTATCAAACTGATCCAAGAAAAGAATTGTGTAATTCTGTGAGAAGAATTCACAAATCACAAAGCAGTTTCTCAGAAAGTATCTATCTAGTTTTTGTCTGAGGATAATTCTTTTTAACAGTAAGTTTCAACGCACTCTGAAATATCCCATTGCAGATTCCAAGAAAACAGTGTTAGCAAACTGCTCCATGAAAAAACAGTGTAACTCTGTGAGATGAATTCACACATCATAAAGAAGTTTCTCAGAAAGCTTCTTTATGTTTTTATCTGATTATACTTCCTTTGTCACCATAGGCTTCAATGTGCTTCAAATATCCACTGCAGATTCCACAAAAACAGGGTTATCAATCTGCTCAATGAAAGAACGGTGTAACTCTGTATGGTGAATTCACATCACAAAGCAGTTTCTCAGAAAGCTTCTTTCTAGTTTTTATCTGAGGATATTTCCTTTCTAATATAGGCCTCAATGCACTCCCTCATATCCCTTACAGATTCCATGAAAACTGTGTTAGCAAACTGCCCAATGAAAGATAACGTGTAACTATGTGAGATGAATTCACACATTTCAAATAACTTTCTCAGATTGCTTCTTTCTAGTTTTTATCTGAGGATATTTCCTTTGTCACCATAGGCTTCAATGCGCTCAAAATATCCATTGCAGATTCCAAGAAAACAGTGTTAACAAACTGCTCAATGAAAAGAATAGTGTAACTCTCTGTGACATGAATTCACATCACAAAGCTGTTTCTAGAAAGCTTTCTAGTTTCTGTCTGAGGATATTTCCTTTTTCACAATAAGCTTCATTGTGCTCTGAAATATCCCTTGTAGATTCCACAAGAAAAGAGTTTTAACAAACATCCCCATGAAAAGAACCGTGTAACTCTCTGTGAGATGAATACACACACACAAAGCCGTTTCTCAAAAAGCTTCTTCTAGTTTTTCTCTGAGGATACTGCCTTTTCATTATAGGCCTCAAGTGCTCCCAAATATCCTTTGCAGATTCCACAAAAACTGTGTTAGCAAACTGCTCCACGAAAAGTAAGGTGTAACTCTGTCAGATGAATTCATGCACATCACAAAGACTTTCTGAGAAAGTTTCTTTCAAGTATTTATCTGAGGATATTTCCTTTGTCACCACAGGCTTCAAGGCATTAAACAATATCCATTCTCAGATTCCCGAAAAACAGAACTAACAGATTAATGCATGGAAAGAATCATGTTATGCTCTGAGATGAACTAACACATCTCATAGCAGTTTCTTAGAAATCTTCTTTCTAATTTTAACTGAATTTTTCCTTTGTCACCATAGGCTTCAATGCAATCCAAAGTATCCCTTCTCTGATTCCCCAAAAACAGTGCTACCAAACTGCTCCATGAAAAGGATCGTGCAACTCTGAGATGAATTCACAAATCACAAAGCAGTTTCTCAGAAAGTATCTATCTAGTTTTTGTCTGAGGATAATTCATTTTAACAGTAAGTTTCAACGCACTCTGAAATATCCCATTGCAGATACCAAGTAAACAGTGCTAGAAAACTGCTCCATGAAAAAAACAGTGTAACACTGTGAATTGAATTCACACATCATAAAGAAGTTTCTCAGAAAGCTTCTTTATGTTTTTTATCTGATTATACTTCCTTTGCCACCATTGGCTTCAATGTGCTTCCAAATATCCTACTGCAGACTCCACAAAAACAGGGTTATCAATCTGCTCAATGAAATGAACGGTGTAACTCTGTATGGTGAATTCACACACCAAAAACCAGTTTCTCAAAAAGCTTCTTTTTGGTTTTTCCATGAGTATATTTCCTTTCTAATATAGGCCTCAATGCACTCCCTCATATCCCCTTACAGAGTCCATGAAAACTGTGTTAGCAAACTGCCCAATGAAAGATAACGTGTAACTATGTGAGATGCATTCACACATTTCAAATAACTTTCTCAGATTGCTTCTTTCTAGTTTTTATCTGGGGATATGTCCTTTGTCACCATAGGCTTCAATGCGCTCCAAAATATCCCATTGCAGATTCCAAGAAAACAGTGTTAACAAACTGCTCAATGAAAAGAATAGTGTAACTCTCTGACATGAATTCACACATCACAAAGCTGTTTCCTAGAAAGCTTTTTTCTAGTTTCTGTCTGAGGATATTT
Organism: Colobus guereza; assembly: GCA_030247045.1. Taxonomy (NCBI): domain Eukaryota; kingdom Metazoa; phylum Chordata; class Mammalia; order Primates; family Cercopithecidae; genus Colobus; species Colobus guereza. The sequence goes on along the minus strand of CM058086.1, from coordinate 71,266,126 downwards.
CCTTTTTCACAATAAGCTTCATTGTGCTCTGAAATATGCCGTTGTAGATTCCAAGAAAAGAGTTTTAACAAACATCCCCATGAAAAGAACCGTGTAACTCTCTGTGTTGAATACACACACCACAAAGCCGTTTCTCAAAAAGCTTCTTTCTAGTTTTTCTAGGAGGATACTGCCTTTTTCATTATAGGCCTCAAAGTGCTCCCAAGTATCCCTTTGCAGATTCCACAAAATCTGTGTTAGCAAACTGCTCCACGAAAAGTAAGGTGTAACTCTGTCAGATGAATTCATGCAACACAGAGGACTTTCTGAGAAAGTTTCTTTCAAGTATTTATCTGAGGATATTTCCTTTGTCACCACAGGCTTCAAGGCATTAAACAATATCCATTCTCAGATTCCCGAAAACAGTGTTAACAGATTAATGCATGGAAAGAATTGTATGCTCTGAGATGAACTACACATCTAGCAGTTTCTTAGAAATCTTCTTTCTAATTTTAACTGAATTTTTCCTTTGTCACCATAGGCTTCAATGCAATCCAAAGTATCCCTTCTCTGATTCCCCAAAAACAGTGCTACCAAACTGCTCCATGAAAAGGATCGTGCAACTCTGAGATGAATTCACAAATCACAAAGGAGTTTCTCAGAAGGCTTCTATCTAGTTATTGTCTGAGGATATTTCCTTTTTTACCATAAGCTTCAATGCGCTCTGAAATACACCACTGAAGATTCCAAGAACGTAGTGTTAGCAAACTCCTCATTGAAATGAACAGTGTAACTCTGTTAGATGAATTCAAACATCACAAACCATTTAGTTTCTCAGATAGCTTCTGTTTGGCTTTTATCTGAGGATATTTCCCTTGTCACCACAGGCTTCAATGTGATCAAAATATCCCTTCTCACATTCCCCAAAAACAGGGTTATCAAACTACTCCATAAAAAGAATCGTGTAACTCTGTGTGGTGAATTCACAAATCACAGAGCAGTCTCTCAAAAAGTTTCTTTCTAGTTTTTGTCTGCAGATAAATATCCCTTCTGCATTTTCAACTGAGGTACTGGGGTCATCTCACTAGTGAGTGCCAGACAATCGGTGCTGGTCAGCTGTTGCAGCCCGACCAGCGAGAGCTGAAGCAGGGCAAGGCATCGCCTCACCTGGAAGTGCAAGGGAAGGGAATCCTTTTCTAACCAGGGAACTGAGACACACAACACCTGGAAAATCGGGTAACTCCACCCAATACTGTGCTTTAGGCTAGCGGCACACCAGGAGAATATACCCACGCCTGGCGGGAGGGTCCCACGCCCGGAGCCTCCTCCTTGCTAACACAGCAGTCTGGCGATCTAACCTGAGGCAGCAGCAGGCTGGGGAGGCGCCCGCCATTGCTGAGGCTTAAGTAGGTAAACAAAGCCGCTGGGAACTCCAACTGGGTGGAGCTCACAGCAGCTCAAGGAAACCTGCCTGTCTCTGTAGACTCCGCCTCTGGGGACAAGGCTCAGCTAAAAAAATAACAGGGAAGCAGCAGAGACCTGTGCAGGCGCAACGACTCTGTCTGACAATTTTGAAGAGAGCAGTGGATCTCCCAACACGGAGGTTGAGATCTGAGAAGGGACAGACTGCCTGCTCAAGTGGGTCCCTGACCCTAGTAGCCTAACTGGGAGACATCCCCACTAGGGGCAGTCTGACACCCACACCTCACAGGGTGGAGTACACCCCTGAGAGGAAGCTTCCAAAGTAAGAATCAGACAGGTACACTCGCTGTTCAGCAATATTCTATCTTCTGCAACCTCTGCTGCTGATACCCAGGCAAACAGGGTCTGGAGTGGACCTCAAGCAATCTCCAACAGACCTATAGCTGAGGGTTCTGACTGTCAGAAGGAAAACTATCAAACAGGAAGGACACCTATACCAAAACCCCATCAGTCGTCACCATCATCAAAGACCAGAGACAGATAAAACCACAAAGATGGGGAAAAAGCAGGGCAGAAAAGCTGGGAATTCAAAAATAAGGCGCATCTCCCCTGCAAAGGGCGCAGCCCATCACCAACAACGGATCAAAGCTGGTCAGAGAATGACTTTGATGAGAAGAGAAGAAGGCTTCAGTCCATCAAACTTCTCAGAGCTAAAGGAGGAATTCGTACCCAGCGCAAAGAAACTAAAAATCTTGAAAAAGAGTGGAAGAATTGACAGCTAGACTAATTAATGCAGAGAAGGTCATAAACGACATGACAGAGATGAAAACCATGACACGAGAAATCGTGACAAATGCACAAGCTTCAGTAACCGACTCGATCAACTGGAAGAAAAGTATCAGCGATTGAGGATCAAATGAATGAAATGAAGCGAGAAGAGAAACCAAAAGAAAAAGAAGAAAAATGAACAAAGCCTGCAAGTATGGGATTATGTAAAAGACCAAATCTACGTCTGATTGGGGTGCCTGAAAGTGAGGAGAATGGAAACAAGTTGGAAAACACTCTTCAGGATATCATCCAGGAGAACTTCCCCAACCTAGTAGGGCAGGCCAACATTCAAATTCAGGAAATACAGAGAACACCACAAAGATACTCCTCCAGAAGGCAACTCCAAGACACATAATTGCCAGATTCACCAAAGTTGAAATGAAGGAAAAATCTTAAGGGCAGCCAGAGAGAAAGGTCAGGTTACCCACAAAGGAAGCCCATCAGACTAACAGCAGATCTCTCGGCAGAAACTCTACAAGCCAGAAGAGAGTGGGGCCAATATTCAACGTTCTTAAAGAAAAGAATTTTAAACCCAGAATTTCATATCCAGCCAAACTAAGTTTCATCAGTGAAGGAGAAATAAAATCCTTTACAGATAAGCAAATGCTTAGATTTTGTCACCACCAGGCCTGCCTTACAAGAGACCCTGAAGGAAGCCCTAAACATGGAAAGGAACAACCGGTACCAGCCATTGCAAAAACAAGCCAAAATGTAAAGACCATCGAGGCTAGGAAGAAACTGCATAATAACCAGTTAATATCATAATGGCAGGATCAAGTTCACACATAACAATATTAACCTTAAATGTTAATGGACTAAATGCTCCAATTAAAAGACACAGACTGGCAAACTGGATAAAGTCAAGACCCATCAGTCTGCTGTATTCAGGAGACCCATCTCACATGCAGAGACATACATAGGCTCAAAATAAAGGGATGGAGGAAGATCTACCAAGCAAATGGAGAACAAAAAAGCAGGGGTTGCAATCCTAGTCTCTGATAAAATAGACTTTAAACCATCAAAGATCAAAAGAGACAAAGAAGGCCATTACATAATGGTAAAGGGATCAATTCAACAGGAAGAGCTAACTATCCTAAATATATATGCACCCAATACAGGAGCACCCAGATTCATAAAGCAAGTCCTTGAGACTTACAAAGAGACTTAGACTCCCATACAATAATAATGGGAGACTTCAACACTCCACTGTCAACATTAGACAGATCAACGAGACAGAAAGTTAACAAGGATATCCAGGAATTGAACTCATCTCTGCACCAAGCAGACCTGATGAACATCTATAGAACTCTCCACCCCAAATCAACAGAATATACATTCTTCTCAGCACCACATCGCACTTATTCCAAAATTGACCACATAATTGGAAGTAAAGCACTCCTCAGCAAATGTAAAGAACAGAAATTATAACAAACTGTCTCTCAGACCACAGTGCAATCAAACTAGAACTCAGGACTAGAAACTCAATCAAAACCACTCAACTACATGGAAACTGAACAACCTGCTCCTGAATGACTACTGGGTACATAACGAAATGAAGGCAGAAATAAAGATGTTCTTTGAAACCAATGAGAACAAAGATACAACATACCAGAATCTCTGGGACACATTTAAAGCAGTGTGTAAAGGAAATTTATAGCACTAAATGCCCACAAGAGAAAGCAGGAAAGATCTAAAATTGACACTCTAACATCACAATTAAAGAACTAAAGAAGCAGAGCAAACACATTCAAAAGCTAGCAGAAGGCGAAATAACTAAGATCAGAGCAGAACTGAAGGAGATAGAAACACAAAAACCCTCCAAAAATCAATGAATCCAGGAGTTGGTTTTGAAAAGATCAACAAAATTGACAGACCACTAGCAAGACTAATAAAGAAGAAAAGAGAGAATCAAATAGATGCAATAAAAAATGATAAAGGGATATCACCACCGACCCCACAGAAATACAAACTACCATCAGAGAATACTATAAACACCTCTACGCAAATCAACTAGAAAATTTAGAAGAAATGGATAATTTCCTGGACACTTACACTCTCCCAAGACTAAACCAGGAAGAAGTTGAATCCCTGAATAGACCAATAGCAGGCTCTGAAATTGAGGCAATAATTAATAGCCTACCACCAAAAAGTTCAGGACCAGATGGATTCACAGCTGAATTCTACCAGAGGTACAAGGAGGAGCTGGTACCATTCCTTCTGAAACTATTCAATCAATAGAAAAGAGAATCCTCCTAACTCATTTTATGAGGCCAAAATCATCCTGATACCAAAGCCTGGCAGAGACACAACAAAAGAGAATTTTAGACCAATATCCCTGATGAACATCGATGCAAAATCCTCAATAAAATACTGGCAAACCGATTCAGCAGCACATCAAAAAGCTTATCCACCTGATCAAGTGGGCTTCATCCCTGGGATGCAAGGCTGGTTCAACATTCGCAAATCAATACGTAATCCAGCATATAAACAGAACCAAAGACAAGAACCACATGATTATCTCAATAGATGCAGAAAAGGCTTTTGACAAAATTCAACAGCCCTTCATGCTAAAAACGCTCAATAAATTCGGTATTGATGGACGTACCTCAAAATAATAAGAGCTATTTATGACAAACCCACAGCTAATATCATACTGAATGGGCAAAAACTGGAAAAATTCCTTTGAAAACTGGCACAAGACAGGGATGCCTCTCTCACCACTCCTATTCAACATAGTGTTGGAAATTCTGGCTAGGGCAATCAGGCAGAGAAAGAAATCAAGGGTATTCAGTTAGGAAAAGAAGAAGTCAAATTGTCCCTGTTTGCAGATGACATGATTGTATATTTAGAAAACCCCATCGTCTCAGCCCAAAATCTCCTTAAGCTGATAAGCAACTTCAGCAAAGTCTCAGGATACAAAATTAATGTGCAAAATCACAAGCATTCTTATACACCAGTAACAGACAAACAGAGAGCCAAATCATGAATGAACTTCCATTCACAATTGCTTCAAAGAGAATAAAATACCTAGAATCCAACTTACAAGGGATGTAAAGGACCTCTTCAAGGAGAACTACAAACCACTGCTCAGTGAAATCAAAGAGGACACAAACAAATGGAAGAACATACCATGCTCATGGATAGGAAGAATCAATATCGTGAAAATGGCCATACTGCCCAAGGTTATTTATAGATTCAATGCCATCCATCAAGCTACCAATGAGTTTCTTCACAGAATTGGAAAAACTGCTTTAAAGTTCATATGGAACCAAAAAAGCCCGCATTGCCAAGACAATCCTAAGTCAAAGGACAAAGCTGGGCGTCACGCTACCTGACTTCAAACTATACTACAAGGCTACAGTAACCAAAACAGCATGGTACTGGTACCAAAACAGAGCTATAGACCAATGGAACAGAACAGAGTCCTCAGAAATAATACACACATCTACAGCCATCTGATCTTTGATAAACCTGAGAGAAACAAGAAATGGGGAAAGGATTCCCTATTTAATAAATGGTGCTGGGAAAATTGGCTAGCCATAAGTAAGCTGAAACTGGATCCTTTCCTTACTCCTTATACGAAGATTAATTCAAGATGGATTAGAGACTTAAATGTTAGACCTAATACCATAAAAACCCTAGAAGAAAATCTAGGTAGTACCATTCAGGACATAGGCATGTGCAAGGACTTCATGTCTAAAACACCAAAAGCAACGGCAGCAAAAGCCAAAATTGACAAATGGGATCTCATTAAACTAAAGAGCTTCTGCACAGCAAAAGAAACTACCATCAGAGTGAACAGGCAACCTACAGAATGGGAGAAAATTTTTGCAATCTACTCATCTGACAAAGGGCTAATATCCAGAATCTACAAGAACTCAAACAAATATACAAGAAAAAACAAACAACCCCAGCAAAAAGTGGGCAAAGGATATGAACAGACATTTCTCAAAGGAAGACATTCATACAGCCAACAGACACATGAAAAATGCTCATCATCACTCGCCATCAGAAATGCAAATCAAAACCACAATGAGATACCATCTCACACCAGTTAGAATAGCCATCATTAAAAATCAGGAAACAACAGGTGTTGGAGAGGATGTGGAGAAATAGGAACACTTTTACACCATTGGTGGGATTGTAAACTAGTTCAACCATTATGGAAAACAGTATGGCGATTCCTCAAGGATCTAGAACTAGATGTACCATATGACCCAGCCATCCCACTACTGGGTATATACCCAAAGGATTATAAATTATTCTACTACAAAGACACATGCACACACGTATGTTTATTGCAGCACTATTCACAATAGCAAAGACTTGGAATCAACCCAAATGTCCATCTGTGACAGACTGGATTAAGAAAATGTGGCACATATACACCATGGAATACTATGCAGCCATAAAAAGATGAGTTTGCGTCCTTTGTAGGGACATGGATGCAGCTGGAAACCATCATTCTTATCAAACTATCACAGAAGAAAACCAAACACCGCATGTTCTCACTCATGGGTGGGAACTGAACAATGAGATCACTTGGACTCGGGAAGGGAACATCACACACTGGGGCTTATCATGGGGAGGGGTGGGGTGAGGATTGCATTGGGAGTTATACCTGATATAAATGATGAATTGATGGGTGCTGACGAGTTGATGGGTGCAGCACACCAACATGGCACAAGTATACATATATAACAAACCTGCACGTTATGCACATGTACCCTAGAACTTAAAGTAGAAAAAAAAAAAAAACAACAGTGTAATTCTTTGAGTTGAATTCACACATCAGAAAGCAGATTCTCAGAAAGCTTCCTTTTGGTTTTTCCATGAAGATATTTCCTTTGTCACCATAGGCATCAATGCACTCTCCAATATCCATTTGCAGATTCCATGAAAACAGTGTTATCAAACTTCTCTATGAAAGGAAAGGTCTCACTCAGTGAGTTAAGTTCCCACGTCACAAAGAACTTTCTCAGAAAGCTTCTTTTCAGTTTTTATCTGAGGATAATTCCTTAGACACCATAGGCTTCAATGAGATCCAAAATATCCTTTCTAGATTCCCCAAAAACAGTGCTACCAAACTGCTCCTTGGAAAGAATCGTGTAACTCTGCAAGATGAATTCACAAATCACAAAACCGTTTCTCAGAAATCTGCTTTCTAGTTATTATATGAGGATAGTTCCCTTGTCATCATAAGCTTCAATGTACTCTGGAATATCCTATTGTAAATTCCAAGAAAAAATTGTTAGCAAACTGCTCAATGTAAGGAACAGTGTAACTCTCTGACATGAATTCACACATCAGAAAGCAGTTTCTCAGAGAGCATATTTTTACCTTTTGTCTGAGGATATTTCCTTTTCACAATAAGCTTCAATGCATTCTCAAATATGCCATTGCAGATTCCAAGAAAACAGTGTAGGCAAACTGCTCAATGAAAAGAACACTGTAAATATGTGAGTTAAATTCCCACATCACAAAGCCGTTTCTCAGAAAGCTTCTTTCTAGTTTTCATCTGAGGAAATTTCCTTTATCACCATAGACCTCAATGCACACCCAAATATCCCTTTGCAGATTCTACGAACAGAGTGTTAGCAAACTGCTCCGTGAAGTGCCACTGTAACTCTGTGATGAATTCACACATCACAAAGAACTTTCTCAGAAAGATTCTTTCTACTTTTTATGGGAATATATTTACTTTGTCACCATAGACTTCAATGCAATCCAAACTATACCTTCTCAGATTACCCAATAGCAGTGCTACCAAACTGCTCCATGAAATGTATCTTGTAACCCTGAGAGATGAATTAATAAATCATAAAGTGGATTCTCAGAAAGTTTTTTTCTAGTTTTTCTCTGAGGATATTTCTTTTGTTACCATACACTTGAAAGTGCTCCAAAATATCCCATTGCAGATTCCAAGAAAACAGCGTTGGCAAAGTGCTCCAAGAAAAGAAAGGTTTAACTCCATGAGATGAACTCACACATCACAAAGAACTTTCTCAGAAACCTTCTTTACAGTTCTTATCTGAGGGTACTTCCTTTTTCACCATAAGCCTCAATTCGCTCCCAAATATACCTGTGCAGATTCCAGGAAAACCGTGTTAGCAAACTGTTCCATGAAAAGAGAGGAGTAACTCTATGAGATGAATTCACATCACAGAATGTTTTCTCAGAAAGTTTCTTTCCAGTTTTTATATGAGAATATTTCCTTTGTCACCATAGGCTTCAATGCAATTCAAAGTGTCCTGTCTCAGATTCCCCAAAAGCACTGCTACCAAACTGATCCATGAAAATAATTGTGTAAATCTGTGATATGAATTAAAACATCACAAACCTTTTTCTCTGAAAACATCTTTCTAGATTTTACATGAGGGAATTTCCTTTGTCACAAGTTTCAATGTGCTCTGAAATATCCCATTGCAGATTCCAAGAAAACAGTGTTATCAAACTGCTCAATGAAAGGAAATGTGTAACTCCGTGAGTTGAATT